>CM052542.1:36111061-36198293 GCA_028533065.1 Trachops cirrhosus | reverse complement strand
TGGCTGGTGAATGTGTCATTATGCAAAGGGGCTGCGAGCCTGATTTGCCCCTCTCTGTTTCCCCAGAATCCTGACTGTAACTGGCATTTGGAAGCCACCCAAATTGGATTACTTCCTTCCCCTGCCATGGTGGCTCATTGCCCCATGATAAAACACTAAATCCACCCTGTCTGGGGCCTGGAAAGCCCTGCATTGCCTGCTGCTGTTCTATCTTCCCCCGTCTCGTGCCTCTCTCCCTCTTGCACTCTTTACTCCAACCACGATGAATTCCACTTCCAGGAACGAGGCCAGTTCTCTCTAGTCTCTCAGCTTTGGCACAGCAGTTACCTGTACCCAGACTGCTCTTCTCTCCCCTCCTCACAGCTCTCTCCATGCTTGCCCAGCCTTTCTGTTCATCCTTCAGGGCTCAGTCTAGACGTCACTTTTCCATCTCCGAAGTGTGCACTGGGAATGCCCCTATGAGTCACAGAGCACTGCGTACTTCCTCTGTCAGGTCACCCACCTCACAGCCTGGTGCCTACCATCACCTGTGACTTCCCTGAGGGCAGCCCAGGGAGCACAATTATGATTAAAAACAAACAAAACAAGCAAGCACAAATAATACCTACCTTTCTTTCTTAACCATGGGATGGTTCAATCAATATTTTGGAAATTCAATCAATACTCCTGAAATACGCAAACTGGAAGGTAGAGATAAAGATTGACTGCTAAAGGTTATTAATAATAAAAAAAAAGTAAGTACCAGAAATTGAGTGCCTACTATGTACCAGAAAACATAATGAGATTTCACATATACATCACATATGTAATTGAAACTTCACAACTGTTCCTTTATGTAATTAATTGTCTCCATTTTAAAGATCAGTAAACTGAGATCATAGAAGTTAAGTAATTTGTCCAATATCAGAGTCTGTTGTGGCTCCCAAGTGCATGCTTTTGCATTTACAAGATACTGAGGTAAATAAGAATACTTGAGTCAGCCCAGTGGAGTAATCAAGCTGAGACGGTGGCTTCGTGTCCCGTCAATCTACTTATCACCTATGACAAATCCAGAGCCCATGCTTTCCCCATGTTCAGCAAACCTCTACTGATCACTGCAGATGCAGAGATCAGACAAGGCCCCTGCCCGCAGGAAGCTCACAGCGCAGTTGAAATGGGCACGTAGCCAAACGCAACGTGGAGCCTTAAGCACATATCCCTAAGCACCCGAGGTCCATGAGCTTCAGCGCTTGGCTCATCTTGTATCTCTCCGCTCCAGTACCGACATGCCACCTTGCTGCGACCCTCGCAGTTCCATGGGGACCCATGCAGATTCTCTGACAAGGAAGCCGAAGACTGTGTTACCACTGCACCATGCCGAAGTCAAGTGCGATGTGAAGGCTTTGTGTGTGCACAGACAGGTACAAAGGGACCCGGGAGTGGCGGGGGGTGGGGGGGAAGCTAACAAATTAGGCAGTGACACGTGGTGACGGTGGTGCCGGCCCTTGCCTAGTGCTCAAGACCAGAGCCATGTGTCAGGCGAGGAGGCCTCCTTATCTTCAAATCTCTACCTCCTTCTACATGTATTGTTTCATCAAAACAATTCTGTAAACTTGGTGTTAATTATTATCCCCATTTTACACACTAAGAAATTGATACTTGGAGGAGTTACTTGCTGAAGGTTATACAGCAGGTGGGTGGAAAAGCCGCAGTTAGAAATTTGGGGATTCCGATCACATTCACAGACATTAAGGACACCCAAAATGTGTGCAGGAATCGGAAATCCTGAGTTGTCTCTTTCTGACTTTGTGACTTGGGAGAAGTCATTTAACCTTTCCGCATGCTGGTTCTCACAACAGAAAATCCAAAGTGACATTACTGCCTTACAAGTTTGTTGGAAGTTTCAAGTGACATGATGGGTGTGAAAGCTCTTTCCCAACTGTGAGCTGAGCTGGCTCTGTCAGAGGCAGAGCCTGAAACAGTTAAATAAGGGTGGTCAGCATCAGTGATCTCTGAAAAATCTTTGGAGGGATAGTTCCTGTCTTCTGCATTTGTGCATCACCGAGTCCAGCATAACCCCTAAGGCATGCTATGTCAGCAAAAACATTTTTGATGAAAGGAAGGAAGAAAGGAAAAAAGAAGGACACATGGGTGGACAGACAGAAGGAAGAAAGGAGCACACAAATGAATAATCACCCGCTGCAGGACTAAGTAAATGCCTATCTTTTCAACCCATTCATCTGGCTCATTCAAGCAAACATATGCATCTCTATTTCTGCAAGTGTCCAGCAAAAATAAGAGTATTTTGATTGACCCAAATTATCTAGATAGGAGCTATGAGTCTCTACACTTACTGTAACCATGTGGACTATGCTGTGGGATCTTTCAAGAAAGAGTTAGGGATTTGTAGAACAATTTCTAAGGCTCATTGCAAATGCAAAATTCCATCCAATAAATCTGAAAGACTGTTTTACAGTGTGTCTGCAGACTCATTATGGCCAGCGTTCCATGATTCTGACCAAAGTCATAATGGTCACTCGGGCAGGCTTTAGTTTAATGCCATGTAAGAAACATTTGAGGACCAGATTGTTATTCTTCTGCCTTTAACACCCCAAGAACATTGGTTAAAATTGACCAGACACATCTAAGGAAATAGGGTCACATGTATTATGGGCTTCATCCCCCAAGAATATACAAATAATAGAGGAAGGCAAGTTAGGCAAGTGCTGTAAATAATTTCAAACACGTAGTCCAAATACTTTTATAGTTGAAAAATAGTTCAAATGGCAATAGTCTTGAAGGCAGTGTGGTTTACTGGAAATAATTGTGATTAGGCAGTTATAGGTTCCAATCCTGCAGCAAAATTTACCAGTAATGTGCCCTTGGCCCATAAAAACACTAATTATAGTAATAATGACACCCAGTGGGTATGAACCATGAGTCAGTACTGTTCTATCTACTCATTTAAATTCCCAGCAACCCTAGGGGTAAGTGGGTACGACCACTTACCTGTTTTCCAGATGAGTAAATTGAGGTGGGGGGTTAGGTAACATAAGGAAGGTCACACAGCTGGTATGATTTGCAGGACTCACCAAACCCACCTCTCTCCCCAGCCTCAGGGAGGGAAGTCCACTCAACCTCTGCCTACCAGGCACTTACCCTTGCCCTCCCTTAATAATCCCCCCGAAAGTGCTTTCAGACATACAGCACTGGCCTCTTTGGGGGAGTGAAATGTAAAAGCCATTACCAACCCACCGTGATATGTGTCAAACAAAGTATTAAAGGTCTAGAAGGTGCCTGGCGCCCAGTAGGTGCTCACAGCACAGGAGTTCCCCTCGGACTGCCCCGTAACTGTGTGTGACATCATTTTTCCACCCCAGGGAGGTGTATAAACCGCAGACTTCTTTGCAATGGAGACAACGACTGTGGGGACCAGTCAGATGAGGCAAACTGTAAAAGGATTTATAAAAAGTGTCAGCAAGAAGTGGACCAGTACTGGGCAATTGACAATCTGGCTAGTGGGTAAGTTACTGTGTTTCTATGGCATTGATGGGAAGGCACAAAATTAAATGTAATTCTAAAGAAGTAGAAGCTGATATGCAAAGAGTTGTTTCTTTTTGCCTTTCTGACAAAAGACTGGTGTAAGTGGAAATAAACGGCTGTTCTCCGAGGACAGTTCCAAGGAGTCACAGGAGTATGTCCCAGGACACACAGGGGCCACAAGGAGGGCCGCATTGGGAACACTAGGGACAGAGCTGTGCGTGGAGACCACAGACACTCCACATGAGCCCGGGGGACACGTGTGCATTTAGGCCCTGGTCTGTGACCATGTGAGGGGCTTTCTAAGCCTTGCCTTTGAATCTCATCACCAAGTCGTGTAGGAGGTTTTACCTGCTTCTGTAACCCTGGGCCCCAGCATAGGGTCTGGTCCAGAGGAGAGGCTCCTAAGCAGTTAGTGAAGGAATGGATTTCCAGGTTGGGTCTGCAGTCAATCTGTGTTTCAGGCTGCTGGGGGTCTCTGAGTGTGTCCAGGCCTCTGACATGGTGAGAGCCAGGTCAGAAGGGATCAAACGGGCCTGGTGTTTACTCGGCTCACCTGCCCAGTTCTGCAGCACCTCCGCCTCCAGGGGGAAGAGTGAGAAGCTCCCCTCATGGGCATTAAAAATC
The DNA here is from genome assembly GCA_028533065.1 of Trachops cirrhosus. NCBI lineage: Eukaryota > Metazoa > Chordata > Mammalia > Chiroptera > Phyllostomidae > Trachops > Trachops cirrhosus. The sequence goes on along the minus strand of CM052542.1, from coordinate 36,194,147 downwards.
ACCATATGTGACAGAGTGTGGGGAGGAGAGCAGCAGCCCTGCTGGAATTCACCCTCTTCCTAAACAAAAATCAAATCACAATCTTAAAAGGCTGTTATTTGAGCAACAAGAGAGAGAGGAAGAGACTCCTCAAGTGGGAAAGACATCCTCTCAAGGCCGCCTTATACGCTTGTTATTATAACCCCCACCTCCTCTGTAAGGAAACTGACGCCTGGAAAAGTTAAGACAGTTCCCAGGGGTCACATGGCTGTCCCAGAGGACAGAGCGGACATTCAGAGCTGGCAGTGGACTCTGAGTGGAGATAGCAAAGGTCCTAGCTCCCTGGCCACAAGACCTCAGGTCAAGCACTTATCTATGGGAGGCTTCAGTTTTTCCATGTGTAGAAGAAAGGCAGTAAAACCCTTCCTTCGAGTTCTGGGAGGACTGAAGAAGCTAACATGATTGTAAGGAACTAGTGAGTGAGAGGCAGCTTGTGTGGTACCAGGAAGAATGCCACCTCTGTTCTTGAATTAGTCCCTTAGACAGAATCCTGGCCCCACTACTTGCTTCTGGCAGGTCAATTGCCTTCTCTGTGCCTCACTTTCCTTACCTGTTAAATAGGTCTAATAATAATAAACCCTATCTCATAAGGATTAAATGAGCCAAAGTGTGTAAATTGACTATTACAGTGTCTCCACAATGTGAACACCACATTATATTTGTTAAATAAAATAAATAAATATACAATTTTTTAAATGACACGTGACATTCTGCCATAGGGAAAAGAGCTTGAGACAATTCTGTTGGGAACAGAACCAAGGCCAATGGATAGAAGCTGAAAGGAGACAGCTCCTTTCAACAACAGCAAGAAGAACTTTTGGTAGCAGTCAGGCCTGGACCACAGGACGCAGTGAGCGATAATGTCTAACTACGGGCGGGATTTCTACCCGTTCTAAATGGACATAATGATGCGTACCACCCAGGGCTTCGGGACACTGAGGTGTTGCACTGGGTCACCACACTACTGTGTCTGTTTCAGTTAGACCTCAGTAAGCGCTAATTATTTTACTGTCTCCTGATGCGAGTCATACAGAAATTCAGAAGAAACCCCCCCTCCTCCAGGGGCACACAACCCAGTGGGGACACCAGACACATAATTAATAACAAGCATTTATCATGGACCAAGCAGTATTCTAAACACTTAACAAATGTGACATGTGCATTCCCCCCAACAGCCACAGGAGGTATGTATTCTCCTTGTTCCCATTTTATAGATGAGGAGACTGAGATATAGAGACCAACTGGTGTGGCCAAGGTCACATAACTCGTAAATGGCAGACCAGGAATTTGACCCCAGGCTTCTGGCTGCAGAATTTGTGTTTTTACCCGTTACGCTAGACTGCCCTTGTAAGGCAACTGTAACAGTACAGAACAATAACTGCATGAATGGGACAAGCACAATGGGAGGGCCTCTCTCCCAGCTTGGCACGAGTGTCAGTGAAGGCTTCACACAACAGGCAACGGCAGAGCTCAATCTCGAAAGATAAGGAAGAAAAAAAACAGTAAGTGGCTGGAAGGGCATTCTAGATTCTAGGCATAAGGAACAGCACTTATACATAAGAGAAGGAGCAGGGACTAGGGTAGGTTGTGGGTGGGAGTGGCCAGAGATGAAGTGGGAAAGCTGGTTCCTACCAACTATCAAGGGCCTTGAATGCCATGCCAAGAAATTCTGTAGGACCACCTACTGTTTGGTAGGTCTACCAGTTAAAATTACACAGCTGGCTGCTTACCCACCCCTCTTCTTCCTCTCTGTGCCTTCCCTGCAGGGTTAATTTGTTCACCAACAGTCTGGAGGGCCCGGTTCTTGATCACAGTTATTATGGCGGCGGTGGGTGCTCCCCTCATTACATTCTGAACACGAGGTTTAGGAAGCCACACAACGTGGAGAGCTACACCGCACAGGTATGTGGCAGCCAGGAGGCCCCTGCAGGGCAGTGAGCACTCAGGGAGACGCCGGCCAGCATGGCTGAGAGGCCAGGCCTGCAGCCTGCGACTGGGCGAGCTTGGGGCATCCCTTTATCTCTCTGAACTTCACTTCTTCATGTGCAAAACGGGCAGTTCCTTCCTCACAACATGGGGTGAGGCTGACATGCTGCGTAGAGGAAGAGCAGTAGTTGTAGTAGCAGTAATTATACTAACAGTAATATCCAAAGCTACCAGGAAAGCAGAATAGGTCAGGATGTGGAGTCTCGCTGACGTGATGCCTCTGCAGTTTCTGTCTGTGTAATCTTAACTGCTCCGAGTCTCCCTTTTCTTGTCTGTGTTTATTTATTTATTTTAAATATTGTATTGTTTATGCTAGTACAGTTGTCTCAATTTTTCCCTCGTCGCCCCCTCCACCCAGCCCACCCCCCACTCCCATAGTCAATCCCCACGCCTTTGTCTATGTCCATGGGTCCTTCATATATGTTCTTTGACTAATGCCCTCTCCCCATCTTTAAACTGGGAGTTACAGAGGTTCTGCCCTGCGGGGAGAGGACTACTACAGGAACGTGGTAAGTGCTCAGCACACCTGCTGAATGCTGCCCCTCGGGAAACGTTAACTCTTGGTGTTACCAAGTGCTTGCCTGTTAGAACCGGGCATTGTTCTAACCATTCGAAGCTGTGAAAAGCTCTACCAAGAGAAGCCGTTGTGAGGCACATGCACACTGAAAAGCGTTCTCACCAAGAGGGCGGTTTAGAACAGACTGTGTTACTGTGAGTGACATACACTTAAGGTCTGAGAAGTCACTGGGGCCCGAGGCCTGGCTCTGCCACCAGTTCCAGTTTGACCTCAGCCTCAGCTCCTTTCCCGCTCTGGGCCTCACTCTCCTCATCTGTGAAATGAGGGGCTGGACTAGACGACCTTCATGGTAGTTTCCACTTTGAAAACCGTGCATTCCTGGAGGTCAAGCCTCTACCCCACCCACTGCCCTTCCTGCTCCCATTGTCCCCACACGGACTTATTGGCCAACAGAGCAAAAGGGAGCCTGGGACAAACGCCCTCCCCCATGGAGCCAGTGTCCTCCCCACAGCCTGCACTTCCCAGAGAGGATCTTAGGACAGCTGCTTATCAACCAGGCCCAGGCAGGGTATATGGGGGGGGGGCAAAAGTAGGTTTACAGTTATTTGTATAGAAAATAATGCAATAATTAATCAATAATAATACAAGAATAAACTCTGTTGCACATACTCACAACTATAAACCTACTTTTGCCCACGCCTGTATATCTCAGTCTCCCCTCTTCATGGCCGACTTTTTTTGAGTGCTGTGCCAGGCACTGTACAGTGCTTTACCCATGTAAATGCAGCCCTTGGAACAAGCCCAATGGCAGGAATAATTATCGTCTGCATTTTACACATGAAGGAACTGAGGCATGGACAGATGAAGTCAGATGTCCAAGGTCACCCAACCTGAAAATGGCAGCCTTATTCTAGGCCCCAGCGGGCACGTGGAATCATGTCTGCCTCTCTGTACTGGCAGCTGAGGTGTTATGGAAACTCAAGTGTCTAGAAGCTGATGATTGTTGGGGTAGGGGTGGACACAGTTTTGGACTGGTCACTCCAGGGCCACCAAGGCAGTACCCCTGGCAGTTCCCCTGAGCACAAAACAAGCAGCCCTGATTTTTAAGCAGGGAGCTCTTCTGAGGTCTCTCAAGGGCATCTCCCCACCCTTGTCACCTCGTCCCCCCTGCACCACGTTTGGTCAGACCCTCATTTCCTGTCTGGCATTCCTCTTATGGCCTCCTCATTGGCTTGTCTCTCTGACCCCAAATTTGTCCCTACCAATCCAACCACTATGTTGTCCTAGAATGATCTTCTTGAGGTTCAGCTCCTCTTTGGATGAAGTCCAACTTCAGAGCAAGTCATCCAGAAGCCTCAGCTTTGTATACCGGCACATTCTCCCCCAACACCCCTCTCTTCTCCTCACTCTCATGTCCGCTGATACAACCACACCAGAACCTGTGCAGTTTTTAAATACATCCTGCCCTTTCCCACCTCCACGCCTGTGCCTAAGCCAAGTCCACAGCCCAAAAGTTCTCCTACCTTTCTGCCAATTCAAATCCAAACCAAGGACTCAGTTCTAAATATCTCCTCCCAGTATTGAATACCTCTGTTTCTTCTGCTGGATCAAATCCAAACCAAGGATTCAGTTCTAAATATCTCCTCCCAGTATTGAATACCTCTGTTTCTTCTGCTGGGGAGGGACAGAGCTGGCTTTGAGTTTCTTGTATCCAGAGCACCTGGTCCAGTGTCTGGCACATAGTAAGAGTACCGTGGATGTTTGTGGACTTTTATTGAACTGATGTGAATCAAATAAAATAAAAACATGTTCTTTTTTCTTCCTTTAGACCCAAGGCAAATATGAATTTGCACTGACAGAATATGAATCATACTCAGATTATGAACGTAATGTTTCAAAGTTTGAGGCCGACAAATTTAATTTCAACTTTGGTTTTGGAGTACCTGGAATATTTGAACTTTACAGTAACTCAGCAGGTGAAATGAGCAAACGTTTTATTGGCAGAACCAAACGATTCTCTCATACTGTAAGTACCCTTTTGTTGCTCTTCAATTTCTATGTATTCATTTTGATTTTCATGCCCACTGATGTGATTATTTTCCACATTACTACTAGTCCTAGCAACCAATTACATTTCTGTTATCTTAAAAATCCTTCATATACACAAAAAATAGCATGGTCTTATGTCAACTTACTTTTTAGAAGGCCAGGCAGCAGTGGCCTTCTCAAATATGCAAAGGAAATAGACTTCCAGGAAGTCCAGGAAGCTCAGAGAGTCCCAAAGAACTTGGACCCAAGGAGGAACACACCAAGGAACATCATAATTACATTAGCCAAGGTAAAAATGAAGGAGAGAATCCTAGAAGCAGTAAGAGATAAGGAGACAGTCACCACCAAAGGAGTTCCCATCAGACTGTCAGCTGATTTCTCAAAAGAGACCTTGCAGGCAAGAAGGGGCTGGAAAGAAGTATTCCAAGTCATGAAAGGCAAAGACCTACATCCAAGATTGCTCCATCCAGCAAAACTTTCATTTAGAATGGAAGGGCAGATACAGTGCTTCTCAGATAAGGTCAAGTTAAAGGAGTTCATCATTATCATATTTACCCTCGTTTTCTAAGAAGCTTTTCCCCTTGGTTTTCATTAATTTAAGATTGTAGCTATGCCAGACCAAATCATCTCTGGAGACTTTTCAAACCCAGCAATTTGACTTCCACCTCAAACATTCAGCTGACATTCCTCTCCAGAAATTCACCCAAGATCTATTCTCTGACTTTGGGGGGGCCTTTGGTGGAGTTGACCTCACATCACATACCTGTTTCTCCTGTGTTCTTCCTGCTTTTTATCAGTTCCCTTCCTGGGGTCTAATATCTCCATATGTTCTTCTTCTTTTTAAAAAATATGTGTACTGATTTGAGAGAGAGAGAGAGAAAGGAAATGAGAGAGAAAGAGAAAAACATTGATTGGTTGCCTCCCATACATGCCCCTACTGGGGACTGAACCCGCAACCTTGGTCTATGCCCTGACCAGGAATTGAACCCCCAATCTTTTGGTGCATGGGATAACACTCTAACCAACTGAGCCACACTGGCCAGGGCTCTCCGCCTGTTCCTTGATTTGTGACATCTTCTTTTCTTCCCCTACAGCCAGCCTGGGTGACCCCTTCTGCCCACCTCCCTCCTCTATGTGAACAAACCAGAGCCTTCATCACTGCTCCTCACCTTTCTGTTAAGCTCTGACCAGTTATTACCTACTCATCTGGGCATCACGCCCTGCATACTTTACTGACACTCCAAAGCATGTTCCTCCTCCTAAATTTTCTGTGTGAAATATTCTTTTTTCTATTACTTTCCTGGGCTGAGAACTTCAGAATCATATTTGATTCTCTTTTCTCTTCAGTTCTACCATTTTTGGCCACCAAATCCTTTAATATAACTCTTTAATATTTTAAAGCTTAACTCTGATCCCATCTTAACTATCCCAGGCCCTGTCATCTCTTGCTCTGCCCTCCTAAAAGGTTTCCTGTCTTTCAACTTGCCCCTTCAAATGTCTGTGCTGCCAGAAAAATGTTTCTATGATGCCAATCTAATCATCTCATCTGCTTCCAATTGCCCAGAAGATGAAGGTCAAAGCCTTCCTTGATGGAAGAGGAGTAATAGGAGTGGGAAGTAATGGAATGTGTGATGTTGGAGAACAGGTAACAGGCAGATGTGAGGAACCTTGAATTCCAGAGTGAGGGAGGTACATTTTCTTCTCTGAGCCTTTTCAACCTGGGTGTGACATGATAGAAAATTAATCTGAGAGGTACATGAGGAGACCAAGACTTAAAGTTGGCAATGATTTATGTGAGAACAAAGGGTGAGGGGCTCAGAAAGATCTCTGAGGCAAAAATACCAACCAGTAGAGAATGGGTAGTAAACCTTTATTGGACTATAATTATCTTGGTTTGTTTTTCCTCATCTTCTAGGCTGTGAGTTCCTTGGTGACAAAGGCTGGTTTTTTACATTTTTAGATTCAGGATGGCACTTTGTAGGTGCTCGTGATGGAGGATAGAACTGATTAAAAGGAACTTTCCCTGTTAAGGGAGAAAATAAAGGGCAGTACCCATTTACTCCCTCACTTTCTTCTTCTGTCTCTCTCCTTTTCTTCTCCCCCTCCCTCCCTCTCTGTCTCCCTACCTCCCTGATTCAAATAGCCGCTGACAGACTGCTGACATTGTACGAGGCACTAAACTAGAGACTTGGGACCCAAAGACAAATATAGCATGATTCTTGCTTTCACACTCACAGTCAGTACGAGAGGCAAATGTGTATGTAGGTAACCTACTCTTAATCTTCTAATAGCAGTTGTAATACAGAACTGTGTATGCTATGAAGGAAATATAAGCAAAGTGCAATGCAATCCTGGAAAACAGAGTATGTGTGCAGGAAATTCAGAGATGATATCAAATAGGCGGCAACAGCTAAGTAAGGATTTAAAATATAAGTAGGTGTGTGTCAGGCAAAAAAGGAAGGGAAGAGCAGTTCCAGCAGAAGGAACAGTGTGTGCAAAATTATATTATGAAATAAAATGGCAGATTGGGGAAGAGTAAAACGTGAAATGATGCTTGAAGTATGGTGTGGGTGATGGAAATAGTAAGGTATGGAGAGGAAGACCTGAGGGTTGTAGAAGCTAAAGCCAGAGATGCTATTGGAGCACAGATTGTGAAACTCATGTATTCAAAGTAAGGACGTTGATTTTATTCTGGAGGCAACAGTAAGCCAATGCATGGGTTTGTCTTAAGCTCCAAGCGACATTATAATAATGCAATCAGAATGTAAGGATGTCAGTTCTGATTAGAAAAAGAAGAGAGGTGGGTGGGAAAGCTTTTATAATAATCCAAGCAAGAGATGAAGCCTCAAATAATTAGAAAAATCATGAACAGAGCACCTAGTGATGGCTTAGGTTGTAGGGGCAAGGAAGAAGGAAGAGAGTCATGAGTCACTGGGGCAGGACTAGAATGGGTGGGAGCCAGGCAGACACTAGTGAGGGCACTGGGTGGGGGCACACCCAGAGCTGGCATGACTTTCTGGAACTGATCAGCCAGGCTGCTGAAGTTTTAAGATTGGGGTAGAATGTACCCCATGGACACTTCCTACTTTTCACCCTTTTCTCGGCGTCCACAGCAGCATAGCAGCCTCTCCTCTCAGGTTATATGAACGGCTCCTGGATGTTTGCATGTCACCTAGCATTGCCACCTTTCAAATGATTCCACAAACCAGGGTCACCAAACTTTTTCTCTAAAGGGCCAAATGGACGTCGTGGGGCCGTAGAGGCTCTGTTGACACTACTCAACTGTGCCACTGTAATGTGACAGCAGCTTTGGACATAAACACATGGGCATGGCTGTATTCCAATAAAATTTTATTTCCAAAGCCAGAACACATGGGCATGCCTGTATTCCAATAAAACTTTATTTTCAAGGCCAGACATTGATTTTGGCGTGCAGGCTGTGGCTGATTGTGTCTTGCCGTACACACCAATGTCTCGCCTCCCTAAAGCCCTGCTTTTACTTTTTCTTGAGTAGTTGTTCTTCTGAAGAACATAAAGAAGTTGCCTTTGTGTGTCAGCAAATCCCATGCCCCAACACTGTTGCCACATGTGCCCACGCTGCCCCCTGCCATGGCTTGTTTCTGGTCACCTCCCCTTTTCATTCCTTATTTGCTACTTTAAGGAGATGAGTGAAGAGCTAGCTCTTCCAACCTGAAAAGGACATCAGAATATTTATGAGACATGTCAGAGAGGCCGTCTTCTCTCAAGTATCCTAAAGGAGTCATAAGAGTGATGACCCCAGACTGAGAACATCGGCTGGTATTTGTAAAGTTCATCTTCTCGTTCCAGATTCCTAACTTTAAAGGTCTGGTTTTCCCATGTTGGTTTTTCATTTAGGGAAGCAGATTTCTGCACGCACGCTCTGACCTTGAAGTGGTACATTACAAGCTGAAATCCCGAAGCCTCATGCTGCATCACGAATTCTTTCAGCGAGTCAAGCAACTTCCCCTGGAGTATGGCTATGGGGAGTACAGAGATCTTTTCCGTGATTTCGGGACTCACTACATCACAGAGGCCATGCTTGGGGGCATTTATGAATACACACTCATTTTGAACAAACAGGCCATGGAGAGAGCAGGTACATGGCCCAGGGGACCAGGGCTTTCCTACTGGGGCATGTGTGAGCTGTGTGTGGTGATAGGAAGGGCTTCCATTAGTTGCGGGAAAAAGAGTTTTAGGTCATGCTCCTTGTTTTCCTTCTCCTTCCCTGACTGTACTTTTACAGTTTCATTTGCAGATTCTTCTTCGTTTTTTTAACTTGTTAAGGTTGGTTCTCCACCCAGCCCTCGGTCCAGGCAGTCCTCTTTCTCCAACTCCTCTGTAGACAATAGCGTCCAATCTCAGAGCTTTTGATGTCTTCACCATGCAGATAACTTCCAAGTTTTAACCCTCCTGGCTCTCTTCTCTGTCAAAATACCTCATTGATATCTCCATTTGAATGCCTAACAACAATCACAACTTTAATATGCCCCGCAAAGAAAATGTTTGCTTTTCTTTCCCAAATATATTTCTTCCATAGTCATCCACATCTGAGAATAGTTCTGTCATCTAACCCAGAGACTCGGGCAAAAACCTAGGAGTCAACCTTAATTATTGTACTTTCATGTTAACCTATTAGCAAGTCCCATCAGCTTAGCCCCCGATTGCCTTTTATCTCTGTCTTTACTGTTACCATCTTACACTCACCCCAGGACCAGTAATTCTCCAAATGTGAATGTGGATTATTTGAGAATCTTGTAAGAGGCAAACTCTGATTCAGTAAGTTCCAGGTGAAACCCAAGATTCTGCATTTCTGGGACACTTTGATGTGATGTCAATGCTGCTGTCCCATAAACCACACTTTAAATATCGAGGTTGCAGATTATTGCCATTGCCTACAAACTAATATTCAACTCCCATCCCTCCTCTACAATCATACAGATATTACCAGTCTTTGCAATTGTAATTAACTACAAGTCTAAGGCATGATTCCTGCTTCCCAAACCAGTACTGTTTCCAACAGCGTGGCATTTGTCAGACTAAGTGACTTGCCCTGGGCCACAGAGTTTACAGTGATGGAGCCAGGGCTTGGTTATAAGTCCAGGGTACTTGCGAGAAACCACATGGTGCGTAATATAAATTTATGTCATGGTGGCCTCAGTCTTGCCAAGATCAAGGGTACCTTCCTCCATACAAGTAGTATCAAAAGTGATTTTCATGCTTTCTCAAATGGGCTCTGGGATAAAATAAACTGGGGAAACGTGACAGATCCCACTTTAGGCATTTCACAGGTATACCGCCATTAAGTGATCCTCTGCCTGTTCTGATGCAGCATTGGTCACACTTACTTGACCACAGAAGTCCCTTCTCTTATAAAACTTACTAACACAAGAATTGTAAGAGATATTACCAAGAGACTCATGTTTCAAAAAACATGCTTTGGGGAATCTGCACCAATATCACTAGACAACCTGAGTAGTCAAAATTCCGGTTCTTGCACTGGCCTTAAAGTGCTGCAGAAAGGTGCTTACAAGGCATACCTGAGATTTCAGCTTGCCCAGGGGAGAAGGATGCCTTGGGGAGAATTAGAGTGGGACAAGTGGGAAGTGATCCAAAACTGAAGAAGAAATTGGAACGGGCCCCTTTGCCACGTACTATACCAGACACTTGATATGCATTACCTCAATCAATCAATTAACAAGCTCTTTTTACTACATCAAAGAGGAGAGAAGGGTGGGTCAAGGGAAGGGAGATGATTGCAGCAGCCTATATTCATCGGCTCAATCCCTAGAGACCTGATAAGGAACCACGTTTTTAGAAAAGGGCTCTCTGAGCACGTCCCCCTCTTTCGTGGGAGGCAAGAACCCTTAGAGTCTTTGAGGAGGCTGCAGGGGAAGCTGACACTGATCTCTTAGGAGGTTTCTGCCCTGGTGCAGTAGCTGTTTGCATTTCTTGTCATCAGGCTGGCCACCTGTTCATTTGCACCCGAGACCCTGTGTGGCCCCATGATATCCAGCCAGGCCTCTGGAAACACAGGGAAAGGGACAAGATGAATCACCGTTAGGTCAAGAGCCTCTTTTCTTGCTTTTTTCAGATTATTCTCTTACGGATGTTCGTGCCTGCGCCCAAGCAGGTTTTAAAGTCGGTGCTGCAATGGACGTGGTCTACCTCAGTCTTGGTGTGTCACTGGCCACATGCGTGGGTATTCTGAGGGAAATAAAAGGTGAGTTGCAGGGGCCTGTGACTCCTATGCTTATCCCCTTTCCCTCTAGAGCACCTCCAGGACCTCGTCTTTCTTTACATTAAATACTGGATATTCCAAGACATTTCAATTAAAATAATAATAATTCATTCAGTAAAAATTTACCTAGCCTCTACTATGTGCTGGGCATACAAAAATGAATAAAATTGCATTTCTATCCTCATGGTAGTCACATGAAGCAGGCAAACAAAGAACCAAAGACAAGACAGTGATGAGCACCAAACCCAGCCTGAGGCATCAGGGAGGGCTTCTTAAGGGAGGCATCATTTGAGTTGCCACTGCAGGAGTCAAGCATCAAGGTTGTGTTTTAGGCAGAAAAAAAAATCTAACAATGGAAAATTTAGTCCGGGGGCTAATTTTAGCTGGAGTTGGCTGGGCTGGAGGTAGGATGCTGGGGTCAGGGGAGGTAGGTGAGAAGACTAGCCCTTGCCTGAGATGATGGGCTTTAGAGAGACTAGAAGAACAGGCAAAATCAAAAATAATGCAGCAGAGTCCTCATGGCAGGAGAGACCAAATTGGGGGTGTATACTGAACCCAGGGTGTAGAGCCAGGTTAGGAGCAGGAAACTCGAAGGCCATACAAGAGAGCTGGGATGCACCACGGCCAGTGGGGAAGGAAAGAGAGGTTGATGAGCAGGGCAGGGCTCCAGTCCCCAGCCCCTTCTGCACCTCAATCAGCTCTCCTTCATCTGCTGTACTTACTAAGTTTATGTGAGCAAGAGTTCCACAGCTGAAACAAAACAACAACAACAACAACAAAAATTAACCGCTCATCTAGAATAATCTCTCGCACTGTGGTTGATGTGTGGTTGACGTTTATTGGTTGATTTGGTGTGGCTGGGTTGGAAGATACATCCTATATATGGAGGCATACATAAAATACAGGTGCTCTCTAAAGACCGCTAGTAAAGCAACCCCCCATTCAGGTCATTAGAGAGAACATTGCTTAGCACCCTAGAACCCTCACCAATCACGACCCCTTCCTTCCTTCCTTTCCAAGATAGCACCATCCTGACTCCTGTGTGAACCATGCTCTTCCTTCCTTGTTTCACCTCCCATATGTATCACCGACCAGTATGGCTCAGAGTTGCTTGTCTTTGAGCCATGGGTGGATGCAATGCAATCTTTTCAGTTCTGTGGGGTTTTTTTATTCAACATCATGTTTTTGTGTATAAATATAACTAGTTCATTTCCATCACTGCATAAATACACCTTATCTATCCTACTGTTAAGTTTGGTTCTTTTGCTATCAATCACACACGGAACCAATACTGCTATGATCATTCTCACTCAGGCATCTGGTCCACCTGTGCAAGTGTCTCTCCAGGGACCACACCTAGGAATGGAACTGCTGGGTTGCTGATGTGTTCTTTTTCTAGACTAGATAGTGCCAAGCTGTTTTCTAAAATGGTTGTACCAGTTTACACCCCTACCAGCAGTATGCAAGACTCACTTCATATGATGCTCAGCTGTTGCAGGCTCAGAGCTGAGTAGCCACTTTATACCAGTTCTTTTGGCCTTGGGCCCATAGCCCAATTAGAATGGGAATGACTCACTGACGTGACTGAGGGCTTTCTGGGAAACTCCAACAAAAATCAAAATAATAATCAGTCTATAGTGGACACTCTTTCGTAAGTATCTATCCCCTGCAGAACCCAGCCTTTACAGATTTCCCCAGCTTTGTCATCCCACACAAAGAAGCGATATAGCTTAGAGCTTGGGCAGAGCTATCTGCATAAATTCCTTCACACCAGTGCCTAAGATTTCTTCTCTGCTAAGTAAGAATTACATACTTTCTATGTCATAGTGAAGATTGAGCAAATACATGTACAACACTTAGATTAGTGACTGACACGTGAATGATCAATACTTATCTACCAATCTATTTACCTATCTATGATCTATGAATCTATCCCTATGTATAGATGGATTTATGTATCCATCTATTTACCAATTTATTTACCTAACTATGATCTATCAACTTAGCCATATGAACATATATATGTATTTAACTATGTATCTATCTCTCAACTATCTACTAATTTCCTTACATACCTATGAACTGTTAATCTATCTAGCTATCTAGCTATCTGATATCTATCTTTCATTGACCAACTTAGTGACTGGCATTTATAGATGCTCAAAATAAATGTCCCTCTTGTCCTGTCCCCAACTTGCATTGCATATGATTGGGTGAGTTGCCTTTTGGCCATTGCAGGGTGCCTCCCTTGCTGGCAGGGATGTGTCTTGTCTGCCCACTTCTCCAGGGAGAGCTCAGTGAATGTCACGGTAACCAAGCTGTTAGCTGGGTTGCAGTAAATTCAAAGGTGCAAAAGTAGATTCCCTGACATTCCAGGTCTCTGTGTCCATTTCAGACAGAAACAAGAAAAGCAGCATGGTAGAGGATTTGGTGGTCCGAGTGCGAGGAGGAGCAAGTGAGTACATCACCGCCCTGGCATACAAGGACCTGCCGACGGCAGACCTGATGCAGGAGTGGGGAGACGCAGTGCAGTACAACCCAGACATCATCAAAATCAAGGTACAGCTTGGCAGCTGCTCTACCCATCCTTCCTCTATTCAGAAACAACCATGAGGGGCTACTGTGAGCCAGAGTGTAGGATACAGAGCTCGATAAAACCCAGCCCCTAATCATGAGATGCATACATTGTAGTGGAAAATGCATCTGGAATGAACTGATTATGACATACTGCTCAGCACTGGTTAGAAAGTCCTGACTCCCTCTCTCTTGGGCCCCCAAGTTGCTGAAGAAAATGAACCATCAGCTTCTATTCCAGCCTTGTTAATATTGTTTCTGTTTCAGCAGAGAATTCCTCATTCACTTATTTGTTCATTTAAATAGTCATTCAGGCAACCAACACATAGTTGCTGTGTTCCTGCAGTGTGATGGGAACTAAGGCACTGGAGGAAAATAGAGGGACGTGCAAGGATGAGAAATACAGTCTGCAGCAGTAAGGCACATCCAGGCATAATTGTCTTGCAGGGCAGGATGATACATCATGGTGATCACTAACATCTTTGGGGCACGTATTCATGACACTCGGCCAGGGGCTCTAACAGTCTTATTTGATTTAATCACCACAAGTCTTCAGATTAAGTGTGCTTATCTCCATTTTGTGGCTGATAAAAACCAAGGTCGCAGAGGTTGCACCCATCTGTGGTTACTGGGGAGTCTGGACCTGAGACTTGCACATTTTCCCTTCCCTCCAGACTTTTAAAAAATAATGATGCCAACCACCTGTCACCCAAACAAGAGTGGTTTTGCAAACTTAAACTAAAAAGACATTTGCTGGAACGGGACTGTCATACACATCAGCAGTGGTAGGTCCTTGCCTGTGGGGCCTTTGGGACAGTGTCCATGTCATATCTTACACCGTCCTCTTCTCGCCGTCATCTGTACAGTCATTGAGTGTCCAGCCTCCAGCCCCTGGAGATTTACTCTTGCAGCGAAGGAGGGGAGCTGAGGGGCTACCGCTCCAACGAGAGGCTCTGCACTTCCCAACCCTAGCAATTTCCCACAGGGTCTTTATTTGTATGTCAAATGCATAGTTTCTCCAGAACAAGAAGGCTGCCATTCAAATCCTCTCCTCTGCCACTTATTCAGTAGTGACATATAGGCAAGCATCGAGAAGAACGGAATTGCAGGCAGCTCCAGAGAAATCCAGGATTGGCTGATGGCACAGTGACATGAGTTGGTATCATATATGGGCATAGCAGAAAACAGAGTTCAGGGAAAAATAGATCCCTGGCATTTACATTTTAGTTATCTCTTACCTGAACCTTTTATTTAAAACTGAGAGTTAATGGATCGCCTTGATTACCTATCTAAATAGGTTGGATATGCTAGCCTGGGCAATGGGAATGCCAAGTGCCAAGCATATGACATGATATGGGATGTGGTGTATGGGGGCCATGTTTGCATGCTAAGCATCTCAAACCGGCCTACAAACAACCACAGATGTGTAGCACTTTCCTGAGGCTTCTCAGCACACATGGCACATAGAGGAAAGTCACACCCACAGTCAGTGTAGGGCTGTGCAGGCCTAAGTGGGCTGAAAAGGGGGAAGAGATTGGAGAATCAGAGATGTTTTCAGGAGCTGCGGGGGCAGGATTGTTGAAGGTTTTTAGGCACTTCCTCTGTACATTCCTAACCTGAGTTGGAAACATACATTCTGGGCATCCCAATCCTTCATGCAGTTTTTGGCAAGAGAAACCTGCAAATGGCTTCACATGCTCTCTAATTCATTCTCCTCTGCAGAGGCAGCTTACTAGGTAGCTGGAGCAGTGGTTGCTTCCCAGGACAGCAGGGCCCACTACATAAGCAATTGCTAGACGCAAGTGTTGGCCAAGGCCAGTGTTAAAGACCACAATCTAAGACAGGACTCCTGTAGAAGCCTGGTGGTTGGGGAAGAAAGCCACAGAAGAGCCCCATTCCCACTGTTTACTGGTGACCTTAGGCACAAAGAGAGGGCTCTTTGTCTGCAGGAGAGTTAAGAGAAAGTGATAGACGTGAAAGCAATATAAAGGAAGTTCTGAGCACAAAAGATTAACGTGACATTCAAGATGCAGCAGACAAGCATATGTCTAAAATATAGAAAAACAAGTAAATTTAAAATGCATTTGCTTTGTGATTATAACAAAATTCAAGAAAATGAGGAACGTATGAAATAAAAAATAGGAGCTGAGATGTTTAGACATGAATCAGGCGAAAAGGGATGTAGCTGAATACAGGAAACCAAACTCACAATAGCAGAATTAAAACCTACATGGGAAACTATAAAGAACAGAATTGACACTGCAGAAAATTGAGCCGGTGATGTGGAAGGTGCTATAAAAATGTTCTTAGAATGTAGGAGCACAAGACAATGAGATTAAAACAATTACATGAAAGAAATATGATGGACAGAGGGTGCAGAGTCACAATCTCAAACTCAGGGACTTCTTCCTGGGGAGACAAGATTAAGTGTGAAGACGCATTAATCAAACACATAATGAAGGAAATTTCCCTGAGCTGATACTGCAAAATGAGCAGCTTGTACTGGGGAAAAAAAAAACTTTACTGAAACATATTCTGGTGATATTTTTTTTTTACTTTTAGCAACAAATATATCCTATAAAAATAAAAGTCATACTGGTCTTAGAATTCTTTTCAATACTAAATGCCTGAAGATAATGGAGTGACAACCACAAGGTCTGGAAGGGAAAAGCTTCTGGTGCATTGAATGATCCTTAATGACTGAGAAATCTCAAAGACGTCTTGACATAACAAAGGAAGTATGTAAGGGGTGGCCAAATTTAGCAAATGCAGGATGTCAGATTAAATTTGAATTTCAGACAAATAAGGAATAATTTTTTAATATCAGCATCTCCACAGTATTTCACTGGATATACTTACACTAAAAAAATTATTTGTTGTTGATCTGAAATTCAGTTTTAACTGGGAATTCTGTATTTAACCGGTAACACTAATCACCACATCCATCATCCATGCACATTTCCAGAGTAGTCAGAGCAGCTAGGCTGTGGTCTGAGATCCAGGCTGCTAGAAGCCATTGTGTGGAGCATGGGCATTGTCCAGGGTAGAAGGCAAAAGTACAGTAGCAAATTGTGCCCACAGAGATGCAAGGACAGCCTACGTACATTATGCTGCAGGGAAACAACCCCCAAACCTCAGTGACATGTTCAAAAGTATACTGGCCAGGGGGCTTTCCCACCATCACTCAGGGATCCAGGTGATGAAGGCTTTACCTGGGCATGTGCTCCCAAGATCACCAGCAGAGGTAAGGAAATAGGAAAAGTCACCTCACTCCGCTCCAAAAGCTTCAGTCTGGAAGGGTCCCTCCCTCTGCTCACCTTTCATGGCTCCAGACAATTCACATTACAAAGCTGCCCTTAGGGATGGCAGGGAATTGTAGCCCTGCCACCTGCCCAGAAAGAAAAGAAGCTGCTGTATTTGGTAAACAGTGATAACGACCTCCAAACCTTTCTAAAGCAGCTTAGTCAAAGATTCTCTAAAAGCAAATTACTCTGACCCAGAGAACATTTAACATACAGATGTTGTGTTAGCACGGCCCGGGCAGACGATGTTGGACGTGGACTGATGGGACTGACAACATCACCCTCAAAAATACGTTCTGAATTTCAAATAAGGAAACCATGAATATGATTAAATGGCAGGTTGCACACCTACAAAATAATTTCGCCACATGTGAAATTCTAACTGTAAAAGGAATGATGTGCAATTTATAAGAAGGACACATCTCAAAGAAATAGGCAACAGCCAGAAGAACTCAGAAGATGAATAAATACGCAAAATTTTCAGCTTTTCTAGGAATTAAAAACTAAAGTAACAAAGCAGTATTGTTTTACATATCAAACTGACAGTGATTAAAAATCTATAAGCCTTAATGTCCGTTGAGAGCGATGAGATGGGCACTTTCATAAAATGAGCTGGGACTAGGAATCGTTACAGCCCTTCAGGAAAAGAATTTAACCATACACACCCCAGACATTAAAAAATGTTTATAGCTTTTGATTTAATAGCCCTAAGTGCAGAATTAGCTCAAGAAATACTTGTTAAAGTTGGTAAAGACATGTATATAAAAACATGCCTTGTTTTATGTGATTTATAATAAATAGCAAAAGAGAAAAGGAAAAAGGAAGCAACCTAAAGATTTAATAACAGGGCCAAAGTTCAGCATGCTCTAATTCACCCACACCACAGGGCACCATGTAGCCACGAGAAACCGTTTTATGCTCATAATATGAGGTGAATGAAAAAAGTGGAATCCAAAACTATATTTGTCTTAGGCCACTAATTTGGTGTCACTACAGTATTTGTCCATCTACCAATCCAAAACAGATGCACTGAAAGGAAATAGACCACAATGGTAACAGTTCAAGTTCTTTCCCACCACTGTGTGGCTCTGGTCAATCTATTTAACTTTTCTGTGCCTTAGCCTTTTCATCTGTAAAATGGGAATACAGAGGACCACCTGACTCATAAGATTGTTGTGGAGATTAAGTTAAATAATGTACATAAAGTATTTAGTTCAGCACCTAATACATACTAGTTATGGCAATAAGTATTTGTTATTATTTAAAATGTCAAACATCAGGGTCCATTATAGAGAATTGCATGGTCTTTAATAGATAGCACCCACCATCTCTTTGCAGAAGTATGATAAATAAAATTTTTATAAGGCAGGTGTGCTAAGGACCCAATAATCAATGTGAGTAGTTAGGACTGTGCATTTAGAGAAGAGATGGGAAGAAAAAAGAAGGGAAGAAAGGAGGGAGAGAGGGAGGAAGGAAGCAAAAGAGAAAAGAGAAAAGAGAGACAGGAAAAGAGGACCAGCAAACCAAAGAACAGACAGATGAGTCATATTAGTTTAATTTAAAAAGGAAGCTGTGAAGTTTTGGGTTGCTGCTCAGAATTCTGCCATAATCTGCAAAATTTGGAGAACCCTGGGATAGAGGTTAGAAATAGAAATATTAAAGCCATTTTTATCAGTAATCATCATGAACTAGTAGGAACAACAAATGCTATTTCAGGAGTCATTTGACTTTGTTCGAGTTATTTCTCCTCCCCTGAAAACAGGGCTAATGACGGCTACCTTATGAAAGTGAAGTGGGGTCATATTTGTGAACCACCAGCACAGCCCCTGGAACACAGTGTCCATGGAAGGGTTATTCCAGTTCTGCCGCTGACTTGTTCTCTGCCCCAGAGCAACTCTGGTAGCGCTGGTAGGACAATGCCTGGGTGGTTAAAGGCAGCCTTTCAGGCTACTCTATAGAGAAAGCTGACTGTTGGAAGAGCTCATCTTTGGTGTATAGCAAACCCACCCCCTTGCCTCCCGATCCTCTGTGCCCACCCCCCCCACCCCCCCCCCACCCCCGTCTGTGTGAGCCAGCAGGCTAGAAGCTTCTGCAAACAGCCTCTGGATCAATTCATTGACCACAAAACAGTGAGACAATGGGACCACCAAGGGGCCTTGCTCTGCGCACTGGGGCGAAGGTCAGCATCAGATGCGTTAAGAAATGGAAGCAATTTTCTTCTCACTGGAGGCTTCTATTAGGCCTGATTGCCTGTATTTAGACAGAGCCTAAACTCTCCAGGGCTGGATTAGGGCAGGATCACTAACAAAATCTGGAGAGGAACCTGGCCTTGGAGCTGAAACTAGAGCCAAGAGAATGAACATTTGTAACTACCTTTCGGGGCTTTGCCTCTGGTTTTTCCTGACCTACAAACACCGCCAGTTCCATCTGTGGCTTCCAGTTCTCAAACACTGCCGTGCCCTCAGAGCAACCAACATCACTCCTCCTGCTTCTGTGGTTCTGCTGTCCACACCCTCTCCTCCACACCTGCTGCTACTGCCCTGATGATGCGGTCTTCAATCCTGCTTCAGTGCATCTATCCACTTTATCAGTGGTCCTCACAGTGCTCAGGGGTGGATGCTAGAGACAGTTGAGCTGTTGTGGCCCTGATCTTCACGAATTTACCATCTAACTAGAGAAGAAAAAAGAGAGAGAGATTCTGTGAACTTTGGAGCTCAGGAAAGGCTTTCTGATAGTGGCTCTTGAATGATGTGAATGCTTTTGATAGATTTGGAGGGGAGACTGATGCTAGGATGAGGTTCCTTTAAGACTCAAAGAGCTGTTTGAAAATCACTGCCTCCCTCACCTCAGACAGGTTAACCACCTGCTCCTCTCTATCCATTACAAGTTTCCACAGTTACCTGTCATCACTATGCTGTAAGTATCCATTGGTCTCTATCTCTAGATTCTGAGTTTCTTGTGAGTGGGGATTTTATTTTATTCCTTACTTGTGCTGAGTTGAGGAAGTATTCAATAAGTACTGGTTGACTTGAACTTGAATGAGCTTATCTACATTCTGTGGCATTTATCCAGGTCCATATGAATCGACTTTTGGTTTCCATGCATGCACTAACCCTTTGCCCATTCCTGCAGAGCCTTGCTTTACACTTCTATTTAATGAACGTTTTCTGTTGACGTAAACGCCTTGCCTCCCTCCCCAGGCAGAGCCTCTGTATGAACTGGTGACCGCCACAGACTTTGCCTACTCCAGCACAGTGAAGCAGAACATGAAGCGGGCCCTGGAGGAGTTCCAGAGAGAAGTCAGCTCCTGCATCTGTGCTCCCTGCCACGGGAATGGAGTCCCTGTCCTAAAAGGTACCACTTCTGGGTAGCTGGTGTCCCCTGTGGAAGCCTTCATCTGGAGGAGCTGATTCTGGGGCTAGAACAAGTCATCAAAACCACATACCCTCCTGAGTACCTCAAGGAGAGTTTCTAGGTCAATCCCTAGTCTTCTGCCTCAGGCCACAGGGTCCATCATGAAGTTCTTTTCATTATCTCAAAGGGTAAAAAGGGCCCCACAGTCATTTGGAGCCACTTAAAGCTGAGCTTCTTCAACCTAACCCAGCATTCGAACTATGGGCATGCCTCGGAGATAGTGTATTGTAGGTTTGATTACAGACCACCATAATAAAGTGGATATCACAGTAAAGCAAGTCTTAATCTTTTTGCTGGTAGAGTCTTGCCTTCCATCTGTAAAAAACCACAACACCTGTGAAGGGCAATAAAGTGAAGCACAATAAAACAAGGTATGCCGTGCCTGCGACCTTCAGAACTACTGATGCTTGGGCCCCAACCTGGATCATGATGTATCTCTGGGGAAGGGCCCCACATCAGGATGGTGAAACCCTCTCCAGGGTTTCTGCAGCCTGGGTGTGATTCAAGATTGCCAGAGACCCTACCTCTTCTGGATTGGAAGCAGGAAACCCCTGCATTCAGGTGCAGCTCCTGGTGGAGGGCACCATGTTCCTCTAAAGCAGCAGATCCCAGCCCAGGCTGCCTGTGAAAATCGCCTGGGGAGCTTTACACAAACACAAAGCCACGGGCCTCTGCCCAGAGTGAATCTTTGGGATTAGCTTTTGGAAAAGCTGGCCAGATGCTTCCACTGTAGAGTCAGGGCTGAGAAGCTGTCCTACAACTTTCATCCACGGCAGAGAGGACTGAGGATTTCGCTGAGCTTGTGGACTAGTGGGAGAGCTGGACTTGACCGAAGAGTTACACTGAAAACACCAAGTGGTGGTAGAAGTGTTAGTCCAGCTCCCAAGGACTCAGAATACAGGCAGCTAGGATGTGCTGGTCTGGCTGTTGGGGTACCTGGGTTCCAGCCACAAGGGGCTGAGTGGATGACAGCAGCATTAAACTGAAGACAGGAGCAGGCTGAGGCTGTGTGGTGTGTAACAAAAAAGGGTGGAGATGGACTCAGGAAATCTGACCAAAGAAGGGGCCCTGGGCTGAGCAGAGGAAACCCTTTGTGCATTTCCTGACTGAGACATGGTGAGCAGATTGGGGTACTGGGGAGCTGTGGAAAAGGTGGGCCACTAGAATCTGATTCCTAACTCTGAGGATCACACTGGGGTCACTGCAGTGAGCAGGACAAATGTGGGAGATGCTGGGGCCTGGGATCTTATTCTCTCTTATGATGGGCTATCAAAACTCTGAGAAAGTGCCCAGTCCAGCCTGATGACAAAATGGGGCAACTGGAGCAACTGGTTCCAGGACATCCCAACCCAGGGAGCCAGTTGTAGTGGGCAGGGCGAACCATGTTGCTCCAGGATAGAGCAAGCTCAACAGAGGGGATATGGAAATGACCTGTTCTCGTGGGGAAAGATCCCAGCTACCCAGCCCAGATTGAGGATGTGTGTGTCTAACTTGTTGGATAAGATGGATGTAAGCAAAGCAGACACAGTGAGAGCGTAAGGCTGGGAAGTTGCCTTCAGGACAAGGACACCTAAGTGAGGGTCAGTTCAGCAGGAAGGAAAGCAACTCAGCAGCTCAAGGGTTTGATCTAGGGTTGCTGAAATCCCCCTTGCCTTGTGTGCATTGGGACCTAGGACCTGGGACCCACCCAAGGTGTTCACTGGAGGTGGGGAAGACTATGAAGATAGGGGCTGGGATGCTCACAGGGCCTGATTTATGGAAAACGGTCCTGTGAAGACATTCAGTGTGATCCAGATGAGAGAAGCTCCAGGCTGACATGTTACAAAGTAACATAAGGAGTAACTGGCCAAAGGGAGGATGAGACATCTCAGGGTGGTGAGTTCCCCATCACTAGAGGTGATCAAGCAGAGGCTAGGTAAACTTGTGGTGAAAATGACCATCGGCCTCACTGATCACAAATGTGCCTTGTGACTCTGAACTCATAAGGCTAGGTCAAATTTCTGCTAATGAGTAATATTCCTCAACAACTCCATATAATTCTCCATGATGGCAAGAAATGTGTTCTTTTATGAGCAAAGGGCCATCAAGAAAAGAGTAGGTATTCTTGGCACTGAAGCATCTTATTTCAAACCATTCAGCTGAATGTTTGCCCTCTTTTAACCTAATGGAAAAGCAGTGATGTAGAGAAATGAACTCCAAAATTTCTTTGTGCCACATGGTTATAGTTCACATTCTCTCTGTGTTGTCTTTCCAGAATCACGCTGTGAATGCATCTGTCCTAATGGATTTCAAGGCCAAGGCTGTGAGATCACCTTACGGAAAAGTAAGGAGTCTTTGAGAGTTGGTGGGAAAAGGGAGATCTGGGGAAGTTCAGAGAATAATTCAAAAGAGCAAGAGCAAAGTGGGGGTGTCTGATGGGGAGCTGGACACCATGAAACTTGGGATCCATCCTGGCTCGAGGTTGTATATTTTGTTATTTCCCAACTGAGAGTGCTTCGTGTGATAGGCTGACTAATGGCATTTTCAAGTCATCTCTTTGGATCATTCTGAAATGCTTATCTTTTTTTTCTTTTTAAATTTAGTAAACTCCTATTCAGTCCTCCAAATCCAGTGCAGATGCCTCTTGTTCTGTAAAAAGTCTTCTAGCTCCTCCCCCTTCCCAGGTAGATTAGTTCATTCCCCCTTTGGACTCTGTGAGTAGGGAGGATCATGTTCAGTGTGTCTTTGTGTCCCCTGTCCCAGCACAGCTGCTGCTCAGTGATTTGTGTTGAAGTGACAAAGGAAAGACGATAAACTCTCATTAAGTTCCCTCCCAGCTCTCAAATTCTTTGGCTAGTTTATTATCTGAGAGTTCTCCACCGGCTACTCCTCCTTCCCTTTGTTTTCCTTTCTATGACTTTTGGAGATACCATTAAAACAGGAAACGGCACATCAAACTGAAGCAATAAACATTTACTAGGCACTTGACTGTGTGCCAGGAAGCTTGCTGAGTGCTTGAACTCAAATGGGTTCAAATTCCACCTCTGTCATTTAACAACTGTGACCTTGAGCAACTTACTTCACCTCTTTGTGCCTCGGTTTCCTCATCTGTAAAATAGGAAACTCAGATCTCATAGAGTTGTCTTGAGTTTCTCATCAGGCATCTAAAGCACCTAGAATGATGCTGACCAAGTTGTAAGAGCCAAATAAATATTGGTTAGCTTGTTTTAGAGCTAAATAAATATGAAATCCTTTTGTGTTTTACGTATATTAATTTTATATCCATTTTATATATTTTGTATTTTACATATATTAAATGTGTATTTTACATATATTAAATGTATTTTACACATATTAAATCCTTTAATCCCCACAACCTCATAAAGTGGATACTGCTGATATCCCCATTTTAAAGATGAAGAAACAGGTTTAATGGGCCATGAACTAACTTGCTCAATGGTCACACAGTTAGTACATGTGGGAACCCAGGTTCATGTCCGGTGGGTCTGACTCTACACTCTTTGATCTTGACTCCTGCCTGTCTATACTGTTCCCCTCCCCAGCAGCCAGCTCAAGGTTGTCTTCACTCCCTCTCCTCCCACACTTCAACCAGGTCCCACACAGTAATCTGCCAGGGAACATGCAGTGGGATTTCCACTGGTTGGAAGAGACCTTGGAAAACTCCTACTCCAGCCTTCTCATTTTACAAATGGGGAGGCCCAGAGATATTAAGGAGTATACCCGTAATTACACTGTGAGTGAGAGGCTCAGCCAGACAATCTCATCAACAAAAAATCCCCAGGGGAAAGGCAGATGTGACGGAAGAGAGAACACAGTGTTATTATATCATTTAACATACACAAGACTCCCAACAGACAACATAGCTCCTATTCTACACATTGAGAAGTAAACTACCCAGCATCCTATAACCGAAAGGTGTCTAAGCTGGAAACAAAACATTCACTAAGGGCCTCCTGTGTGACAGCTTAGGTGCTGGGATTCCATGACGAGCAAATCAGATACAGATCCTGTCATCCTGGAGACTCCTCTTTAGAAGGAAAAGCCAACATTATTTGAATTATGCCAAAAATATATTTAAAGTTTGAATTGTAACTGCTACAAAATGCTCTGAGAGCTTCAAATATGAAGAACTGATAGGGAGTTAAGGGTCAGGGAAAGTGTCCCTGTAGGAATAACACTCACACTGGGATCTGAAGGGTGAATGGGACTGACTTGATAAATAGAGGAAGGAAGAATGCACTGCACAGTGGAATAGCGTGCAAAGGCCCTGTGGTAGAAGGGAGCATGGTGGAAACAATGGCCTGGAAGAAGAACAGTTGACTGGAGGAGGAAGATCAGAGATTCAGACTCCAAAAACCTTTTGGATTATATGTTCCACACCACCTATAGGGCACCATAGTGTCATCAGGGTTAATTAATGTTCCTTGACCTTCTTTCTTATAGATGTCACCACAGATGGGCAATGGAATTGCTGGTCAGACTGGTCTCCGTGCTCTGGAGGACAGAAAACAAGACAGAGGCAGTGTAACAATCCACCTCCTCAAAATGGGGGCCAGCCCTGCTTGGGCCCCACTTCAGAAACACTCACCTGTTAAAGAAGGGAGACCGTCTAGCGCTGACAGTGCCGTGGGCTACACACAGTGAGGGTTTGCACTCTAGGGTCTCAGGCAAATCACCCCACCCTAGCTCCCCTCTGGGGCCAGCCCCGGGCTGAAGGGCCATGCCAGTCAGGATGTTTAAAATAAAGATTTGTAAAATGCACATTGATTGGAACACATAGTGAGCTCAACAATAACTATAGGTTCCTTAAAGGCTTAATCATTTTGGTAATCCTCACTTGGCTCATCTCTACAGTTTTCTTTTACTCACATGTACCACCCAGCCAGGAACTGTGCTGAGAGTTAGTCACTATGAAGTCCTACTGTCTTGCAGTGACTGGCACAGAGTAGGTATCCAGTAATGAATCAATGAATAAATATTCAGTTGCTCCTCCCTTGAGGAGTACACTGTCTCAGTCAATGACAATGGCAGTTAATATTTATTGAATGATTACTTTGGACCAACCACAGTGCTTAATTCATGAGTAGGTTAATTCATTCCATCCTAATGACATCCTTCTACAGTGGATGTAGTATATCAGCTCTATCAGACAGGTGGGGGACTGAGTCTTAGAACAGTTAAGTGACTTGTCCAGGGATACACAGTCAGGAAGTGGAAGAGGTGGGCTGCAAACCTGGGCACTTGGGTTCAGGGTTTTAAACTCGTAATTATGATGTTTCCTTTCTTTCAATAAATTTGGGCATTTGATTAACAAAGAATATTTTATGAAATAAAACCTAGGAGGAAGTGCTGTGTGTGTATGTGTTTGTGTGTGGGATTGACAAATCTTCACCCATGCATCCTGAGGAGAGTGGATTCTGGTTCCTCAGCTCCCTTGGGTGCTGAGCACTAGAAGGGTTGGTTGTATACGTTGCAAGCAGGAGTTCTGAGGCAGAGCTGAATTGTTGTGACGTGAGCAGGTACCCAAAGAAGATCCTGAGTTGGAGATAAGAGCCAGGGAAACTGAACACTGAATGAGGGACAGTTAAGGAAATAATGGGAAAATAGAGGAGAGGTTGTGTTGGCTGGAAGAGGAAACATGTCAAGGAGAAGTTCAAGTTGATGACTGTGGGGTAATGTGCAATGTAAACCTTCTCCTACCTCTCTACTTCACTCAGTCATGCTTTTGCACAAATCCCATTTGGGGGTGGGAGGTACTTGAAGAGGAGAATAAGGAGGCAGTTGATCTTCAGGTTACTAAAAACAAAATATTTTTACTATTTAGATTGAGTCAAGTGATCATGTAATCTTTAATGCTCTTATCCTATGATATTAAAATATCCCTTAATATTTTTGTTTGTCTCTTGGATACTTTCAGTCTGAATTCATAACTTAATGTGAATCTGTTGAAATCAAATTGGTAGAAAAAAACAAGTTAATGGAAGTTGAATTGATTCATCCTATTCATTTTCAACCAGGTTTTTTTGTTTTGTTTTGTTTTGTTTTGTTTTGTTTTTTGCCACATCATCTGCTTTCAGTTTGCTGTTGGGCTCAGTCTTGGGGCTTAAGGCCTTAACATGTCCATGACACCAAAGCATGGGGCACTACCACCCCCATTCTGGGCCAACCACCCATCTGGAACTGAACAACCTCTGGAGACAGCCAGTATTTTACTGCTCAGGGGTTGCTGGAGCAAGCATGTTGATTCTTTCCTGCATCAGTCCCCTGTCCCCTGCAACTGAGCTGACAGGTCTGGCCCTTTTTTGACTTAATATTATTTCTTTGCTGTCTGCTGTTATTTCAGCAGGCTAATCCAATAATGTTTTCTCTCTTTCATTATACCAGGGCTGTATAATTTTCTTGAGTTATAATCTATCTTCTTTTAAGATTCCCCAGAGATGGGGAAGAGCAGCTCCGTCTTTGGTAGATGGGAGGCTCCCACGAAGCCGACACCAGCACAGCATGTGGAAGCCAGTGCCGCCAAATTAAATTCTGAATCTCAATCACAGCCACCGCTTCTGATGGGAAATTTGCGTTGATTATGGAGATGACAGCCCAGGTTCACGTTTATTGCATTTAACAGAAATTGTTTATCCTATTAAATATGGTCTTGAAGGAGAGACAATTGAATTGTAGAGCACCGGTGAATACCCAGGTGACACCCAGGCACTGCTAAACTGTGTAATAATTATATTCTTATTTGTGGGCTGAACTTCCCCTTGTGGCTCTTTTTGCAAACAAATGCATTTAGGAGGAGGCTCGAACATAATGTAAGAATTAAACAAAATAAATGCAAACTGTGCTTTTGGAAAACCTTGGCAACTGTAGTTCCACCAGTGTGCCCGTGTAGGAGCTGCGGTATCCATGGGGCACAGTCTAGGCAGTGGCTTGGCAGTGGTCCTGGAAGCTTGAACACAGCACAGGATACCTGGATGTGGGAGAGTTTTGCATCCAAAATCATGAATCTCTGAAATGCTGGTAGCTCTGCCATGTGCTTGATTGGGTGGGGGCGCGGGGTAGAAGGTGTTCTGTATCTATGCTTCCTCCCTGTATGACCTTGGCTAATAACATAACTTCTGTGGGAATAATAATTATTATAATTATTATGATAATAGCTGCCAATTAGAGAGTGCTTTTCAGTTTATGAAGTCTTTCAGCCTACATTATCTCATTTAATCTTTATCTGAATTTGATGGGGTAGATGTTAATGCAGTCACCAGATGACATGTGAAGAAAGCTTCAGAGGGAAGCCAATCCTTACAATGAATGAGCTGACTATGGAAATGAAGGTGGGATGGTGGAGGGATGTGCAGGGAGGCCGGAAGAAGGAGCGCCTGCTGCCAGACAATCCAGAGGAAAATGCCCACTTTGTTCTAAAGAGGACTCTGGCCTGCTCCCAAGTGCTTTTAAAAAAACACAGGAAGAGACTGTGCCTGGAGCAGAATGCCCTCAGGACACTGGCCAGGTCTCCCTAAGGACTTTTGTGATTAGCATCTTGATGGAGAAATGTTTTGTTCCACAGATTGAAGCTGTCCTATGACAGTACGTATATTTGCCAATGTGTTTAGGCTTTGCAGACATTGTGTTTTAATTTACTCATTTATCATCCCTTCTCAAATATAATGTCCATGAAGGCAGGACAGTATCTACCTGCTGCACTCATGTGTGCCCTGCGCCCACCCCAGTGCCTGGGATGATGAGACAACAACGAATAGTTGCTGCATGAATTCATGAACCAATAGGAAAAGCTGTGAGTGGAGCCAAGGACAGAGCCTTCCTAGGACGGTGAGAAACTTGTGCATTGGTGGCACATGGTGGTGGCATCATGAAGTGTGAGGTACAGGTGCCTAATATAGGGACAGCCCACACAGCAGTGGCCAGGGGAGGCACCTTCAGCCAGCTTCATGGGCACACTGCAAACAAAGTCGAATGAGAGAGGCAGAGAGCTGATGGCAGACAGGGGCTGTTAATACTTGTGCAGGGGTGTCGGAACACCCACTCAGGACCATCAGAAATTTTCCAGGAAACTTCACAGAGAAAGAGAGCAGCAAAATCTGCAATCATGGCGCTGGAGCAAACCCGAGAAGCACATTCACAGGTTGATGAAGAAAACAGAGCTTAACAAGGTTAAGAGGCCTGTTCTGTTTGTGGCAGAGGCAGGAAATGATTAAGACTCACTCTGAACACTGTCTTCCAACATGTTGCCTCCACTTCCATTTTCTCGTCACAGATTCACTGTAAATCTACAATGCCCACCTAAAACCTAACAGCAAGGCATCGGAATGGAGCACTTGAGGTCTCTGAGATTCCCCGTTTATTGAATATGAAATCAGTTTTCCATGTGGCATGTTCCTCCCTGAGTTGTCTCTCTTAAGTGTTTGGCCAGATCCCAATACCGAGGTTCTCAGGAAGCCAGAGGCGGGCTTACCTAGACACCTCAGGGACAGCACAGCCTCTCAGGCAGATCTGCCATCACAGAGGCTGCGTAGCCAGCCAAGCGCTTAGACGTGGTGCTCAGGTGCCAGGCTCCTGCATTTGTGACCTGGCCTGGCTCTGTGACTCACTAGCTCTGTGGTCTTATGCACGTTGTATACCTCTGGTTCCTTATGGGTAGGCTGGGATGGTGACAGTGGCATACTGCTCTGGGAGCATTACGTGAACTGCTACACTCAGGAGAGCGCCTGGGACAAAGCCGGCCCACCACAGTCGGCTATATCGTTGGCATCATTGTTTCTAGGGATTCTCAAAACATCAGCAAGGGCTATGCTTGGTTTGTTTTACTTTTTATAGTCATTTAAAACTGCTTTAAAGACATTTCAGTGTGAAACCTTCTACAACACAGGAGAACAAGAAAGACATAAAACAGCTTAATACCTAGGAGATGTCTTAATAAAGGACATAGAGAGCTTTTATATCCCAAGCTCTGGGTTATTAAGGGAAAATGTAACAGCATAATAACTAATATTTGCAGAGGGCATTAATAGTTACAAAGAACTTTCACATACCTAATCCAGCCTAATCCTCTCAATGCCTTTGAGAGGAAGGACTTCTTATCTGCCTCTGACACGTGAGGAGAGACTAAGCGATTTGCCCCAGACCTGACAGAGCTGGAAAGAGGTGGGACTGCTGAGTCCGAGGGCAGCCGCAGTATTGTGCCCCTGCTCCCACAGCAGCAGAAGCATATCTGGCTCATTGTACAGCTGGTGCCTGCTCACCAGCCCACTTGCATAGAAGAGACAGAGAAAGGCCCCTCATGTGGCGTTTAGTAGAGGAGAAGCAGAGCCATTTCAGGGCTTTGGGGCAGACAGACAAAGGTGCAAGGCCCAATGCTACCACTTCCTAGCTGAGCATACTTGAAAAGTCATATGTCTTCTCTGTGCCTCAGTGTCCTTTCAGGAAAATGTGGCCAACACTCTCAAAGACCCAGGTGTAAGGATTGAATGACATAACATACACACAGGGATTGCTATCACCCCAAAGGGCCTGGCACATGGTGGGTGCTCAACTGCCTTCCTGTTCTTGGGTGCTGAACAACCAACCCTGCCCAATGTCTGCCTTTTTTTAAAAACCCTGCTTAGCATCATAAGATTGCATTTTACAGAAAGAAATAGGGATTGTGTTTGCCATGGGGAATCCTTGGAGGATTGTCAAAGGCAGTCAAGTGGCTGGTCTGACATTCACCTCTGTGCAGGAGGCTGATCCGGGGCTTGGGTGCTCCCTTATCAGTGACCGCGTCCACCAGTTATCTCACGGCTACACCTTGCAACCCCAGGTGTTCCTTCATCCATCACTGACCATTGTCTGGTATCCACTCCTCCATCCCCCACCACCTCCTGCCAGACGGGCCTCCTGGTTAATAAGGCAGTTTGTTCATATCCTGAAAACTATCTGATTCCAGCCACTTTTATCCCAAACTCCATCCATCCATCAACTTGCTCCATGGGCTTGGTTAGGAAAATGGGAATGGGGAAGGGAGACAAATAATAGATAAAACTTCATAGCTGCTATCACTAAAGAAATAGAATGGATAAATAGATCCGTCAGACATGTATCATGCCACTGGACAGCAAAGTCCATTTGTTAAAAATAGATTAGGACAGAAGGATTTATCTCACATTTGAAGCTGTTAATATAGAAGGGAAACATATTTTCCTTTATCTCCCCCAGGGATGGGGGCAGGGGGAACCCCAAGGCCACGAATGAGGAATTTTTAACTCAATTTGATGGACTTTCCTTCACTAAGGTGGAAAAGGCAGGCTTGCTCTCACGTGTGTGTAGCTTCAAGGAATGACGTGGGCTCTCCCCTGATGCACCGGGAAGGCTGCAGGATCCAGGAGTCCTGTGAAAACATCTCCCGTGGGCTTCTCTCTTGCAAGCCCTGGCACATCACATGCCAAGCCTGTTTCAGAGCCTCTATCTCCAGCATCAGGGGACCGGAGAGAGAACAGCATCCAACAGACTTTTACTGGGAAGCTCCAAACACTATTCTAGGTGCTGGGGCTCCAAAAGTAAAACTGAGTCCTCATCCAGCCTGCCAGAAGTCACGGGATCGGGGGGCAGACAACTCGGCTACAGTGATGGAGGATGTAAAATGCTGGAATACAGAGCCACATCAGGGGTATCACCTGAGGAAGTGTGGGAGAATGGAAGAGCTCCATGCTGGCTTTATGGGTGAATGAACAGGAAAAGGGAGGAGCTGGCATGCGGGGATGCTTCCGGGTAGCATGTGCAACAGCTTGGAGGGAACAAAATGCCTAACCTATTTAGGGAACTAAATTGGAAAGAGTTCATTCATTCAACAAGTATTTATTGGAACCCTATGAAGGCCAAATACTATTCTAGGTACTGGGGGCCTAGCCATGAAAAAGCTTGCATATTAATGGCAGAGATATACCAAGGTAGAGAGGAAATAAACAAATCTATAATCTCAGGTAGTGATAAATGCCATACAAGAAAAGTAAATGAGGGTCAAGGCTTTGGAGGGTTAATATTTGTGCAGAGACTTGAATGAAATAAGGGAGTGAGTCTTGGGTGAGCTCATTTAGGGGATGAGCATTTCAGACAGAGGGGACAGCAAGTGCAAAGGTCCCGAAGCATGGGAGAGCTTGGCACGTGTGAGGAACAGGCCAAAGACTTGAGTGGTTGGAGCAGCATGACTGAGGGAAGAGTCAATGGAAGGAAATGAAGCCAGAGAGAGAGAGCCAAGGACTAGCCATTACAGGGCTTTGTATGTCATGTTAGGGACAATAGATTTTTAGTACATTGGCTTAGAGTCTGAAATGGGAGGTAAAGATGGAGCTGTACATTGTGTCAGGTCAGAGAGAACCTTGTGAATTCAAAATGCGTGGGCTTTATAACAATGACTGTGGGGTGTTGAACCACCAGGACACATGAGGTGAACAGGGGAATAACTGGAAAGTGTCTGCCTGTGTAAATCTACCCAGGACCAAGCAGCAGCTGCCCTCAGCGACCAAACCCAAAGTCCAGACTCAGCTGTCCCAGCCTGAGCATGGCCAGGGCCCACTCCAGGAGCTGCACAGTGACTGCCCCCCAACCCTCCTCCTCATGTTTCCCCCCTTCTGTGACTTTATACACATGTTATTCCCTCTGTACCTTCCTGCTTCTCTTTCACCTTCCTCTGCTTGTCTACCCCCTGCTCCTTTCCTCATCTCCTCTGGCCATCCTCTCCTCCTCCAGGCTGCCTTCCCTGCCCCCACAGCCCCCGGGCTTTCCACTGGTAGAAAACCCTCCTACCATTGTTCACAGGCCTCCCCCTGACCAAGCATTCTCCCAGGGCCCCGGACCATGTCTGATTCATTCCTGTGCCTCTAGCACCCAGCACAGGGCCTGGCACAGGAGCTCACCCACTCCCAAGTGAAGGGGGAGCAGCCTCCATTGTCCTCATGGAAAACAAGGGCCCTTTGCTAATCTGTACCGCAGCCCCTGCAATGTGCTTTTGGAAACCCACCCTTTCTCTCTGTCCATTTTCTTCACCCTAAAGGCATATAGTTCAGAAGAGATTCATTGAGTGATGAACACTTTAGATCTTCCTCTATCTCAAAGGGGGAAAAAAAGAGGAAAAAGCATCTCCTTATTGCTTTTCATTCTATCATTAATTTACTTTTCAAAAGGCGCCTTGTCAAGCTGAAGATCATATCTTTGAAGCATGTTTTTACATCCACTACCTATAAAACCTTAGGTTATAGATCTCCTGAAAGGACCTGAGGGAGAACACATCTGATGAGCATTTTGCCGTTTGCTTGGAGACAGCCGGGCATTCTTGAAGAGGGAAAGGCGCGGATCCGGTGAAGGGCTGCTGCTTCTGAAACTTTCACTCCTGCTGTATTTTAATTTCTAAAACTGCTGGGAGACGCAGCATCTTCAGAGGAGGGAGACAGGCGCTGGCCTTAGTTTTCTGACTCAGGTGACAGATAGGTAGTCGTGGCTCACAAGTGATCCAGGCAATTGCTTAATCCCAAAGTTCTCATCTCCCACCTAGATTCCTGCACTTACCTCCTAAGGGGCTTCCTTGCCTCTTGTTTCTTTCCTCTCCCCTGTGCCCCACACACCAACCATCCTACAAGTCCCTCCACTCATAGCACAGAGCAAAGGTAGGGGAGTGTGTGCTTGATGTACTGCATTGAAACGCTGGCCAGCCAGCCAGGTATGTGACCCATAAGGTTCAGCCTTGCTGAGACTCAATTTTCTTAGCTGTAAAATGGGCCTCCTAGAACAAATCCTAAGGGGTCCTTTAAAAGACTAGATAAATTAGCACAGACGAACCTTACTGTGGCTGCCGTTTTGCTTGGTCACATCCCCCTCTCCCCCCACATGTAATAACTCCTTGCCTCTCAAAGGTTCTCAACCTTGGCTGCATTAGAATCACCCGAGCAGCTTTTAATAAAACTATTGGTGTCTGGGTCCCACCTCCAAAGATTTGGATTTAATTAGTCTAGGGTGCAACCTCTGGACAGCTCTTTAAAAAAAAAAAAAAAAAACTCTCCAGTGATTCTGATGTGCAACCAAGATTGAAAACTACCACTTTTGGATCAAGCTTGAGTGCCCTTGGAAACCGCCCAGTCCGCCTGGCCAGTCTGGCCTCCCATCACACTCCAGCACATACCTCCCACTCCCCAGTAGGTAACGAATGGAAATTAATCATTAGTGTGAGTTAACCTAAAATGCAAATTAAAGACAGGATGAGAAGCAATAAGGGGTCTTCTTTTTTCCCCTTTCTTTCAGATAGAAAATCCAAAGAGCTCAGAAATAAACTTTTAAACTATAAGTTTTAATTAATAATAGTAACAATAATATTAAGGGCAATGCCAATAATTTTGTATGAGACAGGCATTGTTTTAAGTATTTTATATTATTTTATTTACACTCACCATCTTCCCCACTCCCCATTCCCAACACCCACACCTACGCACGCCCCAGTATCCTCTCCTACCTTCAAACTTTGTCACATGCTGAATTTCTGTGTTAAAGGTCCCCTCCCTCTTTGCCTCATTCAAGAATCCTTCAAAGTCTGGGTCAAGCCCCATTCCGTATATAAAATACAGACAAAAAGACCAGTCTGTCCCCCACCCAGCCTCCCTTGGCACTTCGTGTGCCTCATAGTTGAGCACCATTCACTCAGCAGTTGGTTTCCTGTGTCCCTGAAACCCCTTCTAATTGTATCATGTCTCCATAGGTCTTATTATTACATTAAAAAGATTGACAATTCTGGAAGGATAGGGAAAATAATTATACATATAATCAGTCAACATGTTTCTTGTACAGACTGGGAATACAACTTCTACCACTAAGGAGCTGACAGCCTAGGGAAGAAACTTATGGGTAAACCGAAAGGTCGATGCAACACAACACATGCCTGGGAGGCTGCGGGACACTGAGGCAGGCAGGTGTGTCAGGGAAGGTGCACTGGTCATTAGCGGCTGGCTCCTCCAGTCTGTGCTCCAGTCTGGGAGCCTGACCGATATGGACCCCATTTTTGAACTGTCTCTTGAGCTCAGTGCCTCACTTCATGCACAGATGCTTGTTGGGTCCTACCAACTCAAGGCACAGCCCTGGCCTCTGGGGACACAGTGCTGAGCCCAAAAAAGCTGATCCCCGCCCTCATGTTGGGGAGATGGGTCATACACAGTCACAGGAGATGTGGGCACCATGATGTAATTACTAATTGTTAAAAACGCAATGAAGGAAGAGACTAGTGTGAGAAAATAATTGGGAGAAATGTGATATTTGTGGTAAGAACTTAAGCAAACAAGAGATTAATTGAAGGAGTAGAAGAAAATGTTGAGTCAAAATGAAGGAAAATTGAAGGAACTCAAGTTAATCTTTAATTTTTTTCTCATTATTTCATTATCCACTTATCTTACTAATAATCCTTCTATGATTGAACAAATATTATTATCAAAGAACCAAGATAATTCTCATCACACTTTGTTGTATTGGCCATTGATTGTTTCTAGAGCATCTGCCTGTTTTGTAGCACTAACTTCCTCGAAGACATGTGTTGAGATTTCTCTCTCTCTTTTTTTCCTTTTTTTTTTTTATGACCCAAAGTGCTGTGAGCAGGACTGAGACTCTGGTTAACACTCAACACCTGGTTGGTGGATGGCTGAGTTTTGTGGGGAATAAAACAGTTGGTTGTAGATGGCATGGCCTGGTCTTATGCCTGGGAGCTGGCAAGACAAAGAAGTCCATGTTGATCGGCATTTCCTCTCGGCTGCAAGGAATCACTGTCCCGTGGTATTGCAGGTGGTGGCATCCATTGCATGTGTCCCAGCCTGTGCCCAGAGGTCTTCAGCAAGCCTGAGTCTGCACTGCCCGCCCTGGACATGGGGTGCCTTTATTCTTGGGTGGGGGGTTGTTGCACTCTCTCCTCCTTTCCTGAGTGCCTGACGTGCAAGCAGACCAGGAGCTCCAGCAGCTCCAGTGACCCTCCGCCTTGGCACCTGCACAGATCATTTCCCAGGGGAGAAGGAAGTTAGCATATAAGAAGCAGCTCAGACAGTATGGAGGGAGGACTACCTGTTGCCCTAGAGTGGTCCACGATCCCTCCATGAGGAAATGCCTTGGTGTAGCCAACCAAGACCTATGGTCTCCACCTAGCACTTAATTTGAAACTCTGGATGGAGTGAAAAGAGCCCATCTCATGACATTAGAGTCTGTGGTTTCACAGAAGATGGAGAGCAGAGTAAGGCAGGGAGGCGTGCCCCTCTGGAAGAAAGACGCAGCCACTAGAGGGTGAGAGGAACAGGGAGCACAGCCCGGCTGGGTGTTCACACACACCCCTGTAGAGAGGATTGCTGGACTTTTGAATGAGGGCTTGCAAATCATAGCCCCTCAGACTCTGATGGTGGAGCCAGGGTGGGTGACAGATTCTCTGCACAGAGCATCAGAACATGCACTGACCATGTGCCTCTGGAAACCCAGCTCATACGATCCCCCCAGCCTGGGGCTGCTGCCTCCTCCTGGCTCCATGTCTTTGTACAAGCTCATCTCTCTCTCTCAGCCTGAGTTTTCACCTCTGTAAAATGAAAAGGGTAGACTAATCTGGTAGGGTTTTTCCAGCATTATTATTTTTCTAAAATGAAATCTTGCATGGGCCCCAACATAGAAGTCAAATGAAAGTGGAACTGTTCTATTTGAAGCTGGGGTGTCTATCAGGCTCACCTCAGTTCCCTGGGCAGCCCCTAAAACCCCCAGTTTCCTCAGATCCCAGTGTGAAAATCATCGGATTACATTATCTTCAAGTTCCTTCCAGCTCTGTAATTATACCCCCTGGTGGGGCAGCCACAGCAGGTTCTCTGTCTCTGTTTTTCCCACCTCTGTGACTCAGAGGCAAAGGTTTGCTGGGAAAATCCCTAGGGACCTACATCATAGGGTCTCCATTGTGACTGACTTCTCAGCCTTAGATTTTTTTTTTCCAGATAGATCTCTGACTGGTTGAAATACCAGTCTGATAGCCCCAAGGCCCCCTGATGTCCACAACCTATTTGGTACAAGGTCAGTGGAACACCATGAGCTTCCGACAACTGACTGAATGTAACTGCGGGAGGAATGGGGCTGTGAGGAGGAGGACTCAGTCCTTTGTGCCCTGCCTCCACCCCCACAGCATTGGCATCATGCTCCCCTTCTCCAATGCCCATTGTGTGTACATACGACTCAGCATGGACCATTGAAAAGGCATGTCTAGGTAGTTCTCGATCCCTGTTCTGTGTCTGTGCTGTGTGGACAGGGATCCAAGTAAGTCACTGGTTCCAAGGGCCCTTGGTGTGCTATAATTGCACTTACCCAGGCAGGGCTCATATTTGTCCCTTTAAGCCAAGTCAGGCTGATAACTGTGAATGGGGACATACCCTCCCTTCCCATTCCCCAAAATGGTAGTCAATGTAATCATCTCAGAATCTCTGCCTTCATTCCCCAAATGACTCTTAGGATGTAAATCAGTACAATGGAGCAGTTAAGAGCTTGGGTCCTAGCATCTGACCACTTGGGTCCAAATTCTAGCTCTGAAACGCCTCAGCTAGATGACATTGAGAAGGTTATCTCATCTCTCTCCTGCCCCAGTTTCCTCATCTGTAAAGTGGGGCTAATAATAGTATTTATCTCATAACACCCTTGGGGGAATAAATAGTTCATGCACATGAAGTGTTGTGAGAGGGCTGGCATAGAATAAGATTGAGTTATTCTTTCTTCTCATTGACCTTTGGTTCCTCTGGGAGAGGTGCCTGGCCACTGGGGCAAGTGGGGGCTGAAATCCCATCCACACTCTGCTTGAAAAGTCAAGAAATCCTTGGGCCTGGGAGAGGGGCAATATTGGCCCTGAGTGGTTGGTTTTCTTTGTTCCTTTCATTTCCTCACCTGTCAAGCAGTACCTTTTCCAATTCACATGAGGAAACTGTATCAGGTTTGGCCATGGTAATTGGTCTGCTTGATTTTTATTCTTGATATCCTTCTTCATAAAGACTCTGGAATTCACTTACCATTGTGACTCACCCCTTTCAGGATTTCTCCTACACAATTAACAGGCAGCTTGTTGGGCTTCCGTCTGTACACCTTCAGCCATCACAGCAGTGATTTAAACCAGGCGCCAACCCAAGACAGACCTCTACCAATGAAGCTCTCTCTTCCTCTTACTTAAAATATCACCTGCCACACGTGTTGGCTAGTTTAATCCTCAACACCACCTGTGATGAACGTACTGATATTATCCCCATTTTACAGGGGATTCCCAGATGAAAACTGGCAGCTTGGGTTTCAAAGGCCTAGCTGACCCCAGAGCTATGCTATCCTGCCTCCCGATGAGGAAATTATAACCCATCATCATCTCACTTAAAAACCAGGCTCCATCCCATCTACCCTGTGCTTCAACAGTTTGTTTTATGGATTGAAGAGTAGAACCTTAGATATACCTATCCAGACTTGTTTTAAACCTTTCTTCATACACTGATTTGGTGGCCCATGTTTTTGCCACTATTCTATGTACTATATAAGCAGTTTTGTATGCATGGGAAATTGGAAGTTTAGGGATTGAGGCATGTGTAGAGATTCCTGAAGCTCAAAGAAAACTTAAATGAGAAAGATGAACCCCAGAAAAAAGAAGTGATTAATAGTCTCACAGTAAGTGAGTGATATAGTTGGGATTCACATCAGGTCTCCAGACTCCTTCCTCTGTAGAGGAGATGGATTCTTAACCCTTGTTTGAGAACCTTCTTTCCTGGTATCAGTTGGTTCGTGCTGCATCTATAAATGTCTAAACCTTACTGACCCCACCTTGTTTACCATCATAACTCCTTGCACTGTGATGACCACTACTTAACCCTTATAGTGAGTTGAATTGTGCCTCCTCAGAAGGCAAGTTCAAACCCCCATCACCTGTGAACGTGACTTTATTTGGAAATAGGGACTTAGCAGATTAAATCAAATTAAAATGAATTATTGCTAAATTAGGGTGGGCCCTGATGTAACAACTAGTGTTCTTATAAGAAGCGAAAACAGGGACGAGGAGTGGAGACCATATGAAGACAGGCAAAGACTGGAATGCCTCTCCAAGCCAAAGAATGCCAGGGATTGCCAGCAACCACCAGAGACTGGGAGAGAGGCATGGAACAGATTCTCCCTTAGAGCCTCCGGAAAGCAATCCAGCCCCTAGACCTGAATTTTGGACTTCTAACTTTCAGAAGAGTGAGGCAATAAATTCCTGTTGCTCTAAGCCACTGAGCTTAAGGCAATTTGTTTTAGCAGCACTGGAAAACTAATGTATCCCTCCAGAATTGAATTACTGTTCTATTCATATACACGTTGGTAAGAAAAAACTGTCCTCATCTGAAAGGGGGTCTTAACGGCAGAGAGGAAGGGTAAGAACCATTAAATGTAGGGTCATCCATAGAGCTCAGTGTGTGGGGTCTCAGAGTAGTGAGCAAGAGGGCATAGGACAGAGAGAATGGGAACCCCAAAGCCCTTTCTGTGCTGACCTCTCTGAGCTGAGCCAGGCTGGAACCCGAGTGAGGATGCAGGAGACTTACTCTTTTCCTCCATCTGCTCACAGGCATAGCCCTTGCGAAGCACGGGACACTGACACTTGCAGCTGGTGCCCTGAAGGATGGGCACCCCATTGTTGAGGCAGGGCCCACAGCGGCAGGGATTGAATTCCATCAGGTACTGATCCAAGGCCCGCTGCAGGTTCCGGCGTTTGGTGTGCAGGGCTCCCAGGGTCGTGTGCCGCAGCAGCTCATGGATAGGCTTCATCTGTGGGTACAGAGAGAACAGGGGGTCCATCCCTGGGCTCTGTGCAGTTTCCCAGAGCCCAAAAACTGGCCATCAAGCTCCTCAAAGGCCTGCTACAGGACAGGCACAGAGCCAGATGCCCCACTTCATCCCACTGCACTTGATCCCCTCAGCCACTCTGGGAAGCAGGAACTAAATCAGCCCCAGCCCCCAGAAGAAGTGGAGGCTCAGGATTGTTTGAGTGACTAGCTCAGGATCACATCATTCAGGGCAAGAGTCACTTTGAACCTTAACTGAAATGTGTGGTCCCCCAACCTCAGAGTAAGAGAGAGCTCAAAAGCCATTTGTGTCAACTCATCTGCCCTCTCCAGGCACTTTTAGAAACTAGGAAGAGTCCAAAAGTTTTGTGTGTGCATGTGTGTGTGTGTTGACTGTCAACCTTCAACATAGGAATGAACAGAGTCTTTGATAGGTATTTATGTTGTCATTGCTTAGCACATCCCTTAATGGTATCAGGGTGGTGACGTGTACGGGGAAGGATTGGCATCATTACATTTGAGGCAACCCATTCCAGGCATGACTATAGTAGTCCAGTGTTTCTCAGCCTTGGCACTACTGAATTTCCAGCTGGGCACTTTTTGTTACAATTCCTGTGCATTATAGGATGGGCGTTCAGCAGCAAGTCTGGCCTTTACCTACTAGATGCCAGTAGCACATTCTAGCTGTAAAAACCGCAACGGTCCCCGGACATTGCCGAATGTCCCCTGGGGGACACAGTCAGCCCATCTGGGTTGGGGAGTACTATAGTAGATGTAGCAGAGGGAATGGACACTGAAAGCAGGAAATCTAGCTTCGAATCCCACCTCTACTGCTTCCAGCTGTGTGATCTCCATCACATTACACATGGGGCCTCTCTTCCTCATCTGCAATGTAAGAAAAAGAGCCCTACCTTCCACGTTTATTGTGAGGGTGACAGTCGATGGATGTCACATAGTAAAAGCTAAATAAATGCCACTCAGCTCCTAGCTTTGTGGCCTAGGATTCTTAACTGCCCCTCTCAACACCTGAGCCTCATTATCTATAGTATGGAAATAATAACTCATTTCCTGGAACTCTGAGGAGGATCTAAAGAAGTAATGAATGTGAGATACCATTGCAAAGGGAAAAACAATATAAAATAAAGCACCTTTTTTATTAGTTAGATATGATGATAGCGAAAATATATATATTTTTTAGAATTGCATGTGTGTATGGTTACCTTCAGCATGCTTACTAATGCTGGATATTTTAACACACAATCAGAAAACTAAAGCTCTTTTCCAGTTGCCTCATTTTATAGGACAGTCACCTGAGACCCTAAGAGGGAGTCATTTGCCAAGGTCATTGAGAAATTCAGGGAGAGGACTGAGTTGCCTGGAGCAATATGACTTCTCTAGAATCAGAGTCAGTGGAGGGCACCTCAGTAGCCTTGAATGGGTTCCTGGAAATGTGTACAGAAAGACCTGTGGCAAACAGACCTTGGCCTGTGGTCAGAGGCTGTGGCCGAGGTCATCAGCTGGTCATGTCAAGACTGGCTGGGCCTCCAGCCAAGGGAAAAACACAACTTACTGGAAATTCAGGGAATATGGCCTCATTGATAAGAAGTCAGTGCAGAACGGGCAGCCCTGTGGCCCTGGTTAAGGTGGCTCTTAGTTCCAGGAAAAGCCCAGGACCACTGGGCAACTTCCCTTTGACCTTCCAGCAAAGCTTAGCATTCCATCTCACATCTCTCACAGCTCTGGCCTAGAACCCTCTGTAAGAGGAAAAGGAGCACTCCTTAGTGCCCCAGGGGACTTAAAGTGGGGAGGAGGAGTGGAGAAAAAGAACCTCAGAGAGTCAGTGCTTGAAAAAATATTGGCAATGGTCTTGTCCCCATTTTACAGATGAGAAAATAGATTCAGATAAGGCAAGTAGTGTGATATGGCAACACAAAATAACCTAGCATAATGTAACAATATATAACACAACACAACATCATAACACCACATCAGGTAACATGATGGTTATGTTCACTCAAAGTACCTACCATAAATAAGTACTGCTATGTTCTGGAGATGTGCAAGCAAATAATTGTTTCCACTCTGACCTTCAGGTTCCAGATAGCCCCCTAACTCGTCCCCTTGTCTCTCTCTCCTTTGAGTCATTTTTCATACCTCTGTGAGCATTCTCTTTTTAAAGTGCAGCTCTAGCTGTGTCATTTCCTTGCTCTGTACCACCAGCAGCATAATGTATGGAATGAGGACTATTCAGGGGGTAACGTGGGCTGTGGTTGTGGGAATTAGAGTCTGTCACACATGGCTCCAGTGGGCTCGGCTGTTTACCGAACAGGAGCCTCGGCCAGCCCACTTATGCTCCGTGAAACTATTTCTGCAGCTGGCATTTCCTAAGTACCCCTTCTCTCTCCCTAACCTTGTGGCATAACATTCTATTATCCCCATGTTACAGAGCGAGAAAATGGGGCTCGGAAAATTAAGTGACTTGTCAAAGGGTACACATCAAAAGTTGCCAAGCCATGAACCACACTATATCTTTCTCACCCCAAACCCAGACTTTCTTTCCCAAAAGATAGCATTTGGTCTTCAAATCATGAATGAGTCTTTCCCTTGGAAGGTGTGCTCAAGGCAAATGCAAATTTCACCTCTTGCTCATGAAAGGTTATGTATTACTCCTGATATCAATTCTACAGTTTTTGCCCAAATCACTACTAATAGCTTGATGATATAAGTTTTCAGACCTGTGTGAATTACAGGTAAGAAAATGGTCCCTTTCTTACTGGAGAAGAAATAAAATCAGGTTAATTCATTGGACCTCTTTCTTCATAGAAAGCAGGATATTATAATAGGCTTTTAAGTTTAACTATTGGTATATATTTTAAGAAGAGAAATGTATCTACACCTGGAATTTCAATTATATGTATAAAATTGGCAAGGATGAGGAGAATGTTGGCAGGAAAACAATAATATTTTATTTAAAAGCCCCCAGCATAATTCTCTTTTAATGGATTACTCTTGCATATGACTAGAAGTAGTTTGACAACTGGTAGAACCATTACTTATTTGCAGTATGAATGCTATCTTACTCCCTTTGTGAGGCGAGGGATTTAAGGCAGGGTTTCTCAATGCTGGCACTATTGCCATTTGGAGACAGGTATTTGTTTGTGGTGGAGACTGTCTTTTGCATCGTGGGGTGTTTAGCAACACCCCTGGCCTCTACCCATTAAATGCCAGTAGTACGCTCCCAGTTGCAACAATCATAAATGTCTTACGACATTACTAAATTTCCCCATGGGAACAAAATTGCCCCCAGTGTTTGATAACTGTGGCTTTAAGGCAGGTGCTAGGATAGAGGGAAATGGGAACTGGATGTGAAATCCAAAGGTCTGAGATCCAGGTACTACTACCTATGAGCTCTGTGACCTTCAACAAATCAGTTGAGTACTTGGAGCCCCAGTTTCCTAGCCTTCCCAAGGGGAATAGCCGTGTCCTTGCCAGGGCTCCACTGTGGTGAAGACAGGACCACTGGGAGCTCAGCGGGGGCAGCAAACTGCAGTCACAGTTTGGGACCACACTCAACCCATCGCTCATTTTGGTATGGACTTTGAGCTCAGAGTGGTTTTCATATTTTTATTTTATTTTCTAAAGTATATTTTTATTTTATATTTTAGAAGGTTGTAAAAAAGAAGAAGAAGAAATAAAACTGGTGTAACAGAAACTGTATGTGGCCCACAAGGCTTAAAATATTCACTATCTGCTCCTTTACAAGAAAAAGTTTGCCAACCTCCAATTTAACAGACGTGTTTTTTTTAAGTTTTGTATGTATAAATAAAAATTATTATTATTTTAAATGTTACCCAAGCCTGAAGAAATCCTGGGACTACTAGTGTAAAGGTAGGGCACTGATCAGATATTACACTTCTGAGCCCAGCTCCCCTACCACCAGGGTCTGAAGTCACACACTCCCGAGAGCCAGGCGTGGGGAGGGCCACCAGTTCAGTGTGCCGTTAACATTTAATCTTGTTCTTTGATGGGCTCATAATAAGAAATATGAAAGGATCTGGTCTGTTTCACTTTCATTCCTCACGGACGTAGAGTTTCTTCAACTGCGAAAAGACTTACCTCAAAATCAATAACAGCAGGACTATACTTCAGTGACCTCCCCCAGGAACGATACGAAATGGTGCTCAAGTTGTGAACTAAGCCAAAACCCCAGCCAGAATTGCCACCTCGCACCTGAGAAATGACATCTTCCACAGCAAATTTATCTCTGTTGGAATCTATCAAGAGGATAAATGCATTAGCTAATTTCCAAAAAAGCCAAAGAACGGGTATGCAAGCATCACTAATGAGGTTTGGGACAAAGTTTATGTGCTTTTCTAAGATCTGTCCTCCATTCTTTTACCTTGCTTGGTTACTAACAGGACAAAGGAGAAGAATAGGACAAATACTTGGAAACAGGCTCATACTCTGGATTAAAGCAGACAATGGGAGAACCACCTAGCCCAACATGGAGGAGGGAGAGAGTATGATAATTCATACCCTCTCAGATGATAATTCATTCATTCATTTATTCATTCACATGTCAAATGCTTACTCAGTGCCTTCCATATGCCAAATAGGTCCAATTAAACAGTGAACGTCTCTATAGGGCACAGTAGGGGTGCAAAGAAATGCATGGTAAGGTCTACAGGAGGACGGGAGACAGGCTGGGAAGAAAAGTGAGTTTTCTAGAAAAGTGAATGAGTCTCTGCAGAGAAATGGAGAGAGGTGGGAAGAGCACCAGAGAGAAGAAACCATTTGACTTAAGGCCCTGAGACATGAGTAGCCTAATGCAATGGGAGTAATTCAAACCTGTTTTCTATGTACCTCATCCACTACACTATAAACTGTTTCATCATTCCTGCATTCTCCATTGTCTCCCACCTAAAAAAAATACTCAGTACATGCATGATGAATGAATGAACACATGAACACACATATTGACTTGCTCAGGAAATATCACAGAATATACCTGTACAATCTTTCTCTAATATTTTCTGAGCTTGAAGTTGGTAACCAAATTCTCCCCTCTCAGGGACTTCTTCCCTCTCTTTGGAGTGGATCCTGATGGGTCTTTATCTCAACAGTCAATTTTCCAGGTTCTATCTACACGTTTCTTTCATCCTAGGTCTTACTTAGACCTTTATCTAGTGCTTAAAATCTAAGAGCATGCACCCTACAAAATCAAATATTTCTAAGGTGATCTCAACCCATGGTTGATTCGAAAATAGAGCCAACACAGGTCATTGGCCTGGTGTATTTAGCAGCTCTGCAGTCGGACCATCAACTGAAATGGAACCGACTGGGGACATGGGGGTGTGGAATCGTTTTCATGTCCTGAGTGTGTGTCCAAGGAAAAGCCTAGTCTTTCTTTTCAGGAGACTTTTAACTAAATACTTACGAGAA
Organism: Trachops cirrhosus; assembly: GCA_028533065.1. Taxonomy (NCBI): domain Eukaryota; kingdom Metazoa; phylum Chordata; class Mammalia; order Chiroptera; family Phyllostomidae; genus Trachops; species Trachops cirrhosus. The sequence goes on along the minus strand of CM052542.1, from coordinate 36,149,750 downwards.
AAACCACCTCCATGTTTAGTACAGTCTTTTCCTAATAAATCGCCTCCAAGGTCCAGGCCGTTTGAAAACAGATAAGAAATGCCCACAGATGCTCCAAAGCATACCTGGATATCTTCATAGGAAACATCTGCAGCAGGGAGATAGAAACCAAAAATGCTGAGATGCTAAAATGCTGTTAATAGTAGTAAAAGCTGCTTTGGTTTTGGAGTCTCAGATATCTGGGTTGAAATCCCAGTACTTTAGTCCAGTTTCAATGTTCTCTTCCATGTGGTTCCAGCCCAAATAATTCTTGAAATGAGGAAGAATATATATTGCACATACCAGTTGCTCAAAAATGTTAGTTCCCTTTCCTTTGCACCTTCTCCCTTGGGCCTCCCTGGGGCAGTGATTCTCATTCATCTCCATATACCCCTGTGCCCAACACAGTGCCTGGCCCACTTTCACTCTGCAGTTTTGCACATGTTGCCCCTTCCTCTCTCCCTTTCACCATCTTTCCAAAGTTTACTCATGTTCCAATTCAAATGACATTTACTCCATGAAGCATTTTTTGATTAGATCAGAATCATTTTCTCTTTCTTCAGAGCTACCAATGTGCTTTATTTGCACCTGAATGATCACAGCTGTCACAGTTCCTTTTGCCTATGATCTCTTTGCACCCTGAAGACACCAGAGACCTGTGAGAAGATGGAGATCTCCCCAAAGGGAGTCTGCCTGCCTTCCAACCCCAGGAGAGCTATGAGTCCCACATTAGCAGTCTCTGTATTTGTTCCACTGAAGAACCGGAATTTTGCAGATGAGGAACATAATTCCAAAAGCAGTAAAGTCATTTTGCCTTCATCCCACAGCCTGTAAGTGAACAGAGCTGGGTTTCCATCCCTTGGTCGGCCTGGCAAGATAAGGCTAGAAAAACAGATTCGAGCAAGACACTAACCACTGCTGCAGAGTCCGACTCTTTCCGCAGCTGAAGTCTTCTGAAGATTGTGAATTGGAGTTTGTATTTTTGAAATATCATTACTTTTAATTAATTGCAACTATGTAATAATTATTATGAGTTATTATATTATTCTGGCAACCACAAAGGAAAAATCAGTTAGGGCTATAATTCCCTTGAGTTGATGATTAGATTGAATATTTTCAAGGGAACGTTCAGTAACAAATTTTACCTGCCTGCATCCCGATTAAACTGAACACCCTATATGAGTTCAAGGACTTTTATCTTGCTCACCACTCTCTTGTCAGCAGAGCAGTGCAATGTTTGCCATGGAGGAGTGCAGTAACTATTTTCAAAATAATGGTTGGCTTAGGAAACAAAAGAGAATAAATGAATGCCATGAGTTCTTTGGTCAGGGCTTCTCATGGGAAGAATCTTAGAAGTCAGAAATCTGAATTCAAATCTCAGTCACTCAGCTGAGAGGATAAAAATTGTGAACATATATTATATATTACATTATATATACATATATGTATATGTATATGCATATATGTACATATAATGGAATACCATTTAGCCTTAAAAAACTAAGAGACCCTGCCATTTACAGATTTACAGCAACCTGGATGAACCTGGAGGACATTATGCTAAGCAAAATAAGCAGGACACAAAAAGAAAAAGACTGTATGATCTCATTTCTATGTGGAATCTTAAAAAGTCATATATGTAGAAGCAGAGAGTAAAACATGGTCACCAGGAACCAGGAGGTAGAAAGGGGGCATTGCTGGTCAAGGGGAACAAAGTTGCAGTTCTGTGGACTGAAAATGTATAGAGAGCTAATTAATGGACAGCCCGAGGACTACAGTTGACAATGTTGTATTGAATACTGGAAATTTGCAAAGAGAGTGGTCTTCAGGTGGTCTCTCATACACACAAAAATGGTAACTACCTGAAAAAATAGATAAATTGTTAGCTTGACTATAGAATCATTTCACTTTGCATATCAAATCAGCATGTAGTATACCTTAAATATATACAAATTTTAGTTTTTTTTAAACAGTAACACAGAACAGAACAAAATCCCCATCCCTCACATCCTGTATGAGCTTAAAAAGGGCCCAGGATCTCCCGGGGCCTCAGTGTCCCCAGTGGGAGAGAGGCAGTCGCACTGGTTTGTCTCCAGACCCCCTTCAGCCACAGCCCTCTGGGACTCTGTGCACACCAGCCTCTGAACAGCCCTGAGCGGAAAGTGCCTGGGAGGAGTGATGTTCTAAGCAGCGGCACTCAGAACCAGGCAAAGGGCTTCTTCTACCATTTCTGTTCAAGCACTTTTAATTTTTAATGCATTCCTAATTGGGGAAGATTTAGCATATTTAATTGTTTTGATTAAAAAATCCTTCAACAGTGGTAAACAAAAGTGGATGAAAGGAATTCACGGCAGAAGCCAGATTAATTACTTAGGTGAGTGGTGGAGTGCTCCGAATTAAAGTGACAGGACTGGCTGATTAATGGGGGCTGGAGGATGCCTGTGGAGTGATTATGCTTATGAGGGTGTGCTGACAGCCCGCCACGTGCTTCTGGGAGAAGAGAATTCCAGCAGCTTGATTTGAAAAGCACAATTTGACTGCAAAGAATTACCTCCCAGGGACCCCGGAGTAGGGTAGCCGTCGGAAAGAGTGGGTCTGTGACTTATTCATACAATGTGAGAGCTAAAAGTGTCCTTAGACATCTAGCCCACACTTGTCATTTTTCGTTGTGATGCCCTAGGTTCATAAAGGTTTGTTATCTTGTGTAAGGCCATACAGCTAAAAAATGGTGGGCCTGAGGTGCAAACTCAAGTCTGTCTTGCCTGGAAGCCTGTGGTATTTTCACTAATTCCAGTTAGTGCATCAGACTAAAGAATTCTGCTGTCAGACAGAAAAATTTAATAAGACCTACTACTATACACCAACCCCAGCGCATTGTATGTTGGGCAATGTAGATACAGTGAGAACAAAATTAATGTGAAAATGATGCAAATCTGAGTAAGTAAGATCCTAGCCTGGAGAAGCCAGCAGGTGTGGACAATATATTAAATGAGGACTAATTTACACCTGAGAGTTGCTGTTTCAGTGTACCAGGGTGAGAAGAGGAGTCACTCCAGCAGCCATGGGGAGGCCAAACCAGAGCTCTCTACACAGTACCCATGGAAAGCCACGACCAGTGAACTGGGGTGGGCCAGAAGAGCTCACATGTGGTTCCAAAATCTAAGACACAGAGCCAGAGAGGGAAGCTAAGAGCAGAGGAGGCAGAGGGGGAAAGGAGCAGAGAATGATCTGGAGCGATTGTGTAGCACTTGTATGGATGGGTGTGTAGCAGGGTAGACTGACGACATTCACAGAACCAGGCAATGCTCTGTCATGGCTCTGCCCCTGTCTCATCAGGCTGACACCTTAGATGTCAACTTGGGATCAAACCACACTGGCATTTGTTCTGGCTTTTGAATGCAGTGAAATCTGGAGTTGATGATTCCCATGCCTGGCTGCACATTGAGATTATCTGAGTGCTTACTAAAAATACAGGTTTCTGGGCCCCACTTCTATCAAAGCTGATTCTACTTCTGAGTAATCAGCAATCTGTGTTTTTTAAATGATTTATCACAGGTGATTCCGATGCAGTACATCTGGGACCAGATTTTGAGTACCCTAGTCCTACAGAGAAGCTCCGGTGGCCTGCTGCAGAGCGCTGGCCTCTGCCGGGTCTCAGCCAAAGCCTTTGTCAAGGCCTTGGATATGGACTTAGCAGCCAGGCTTATTGCGTCTTACCCAGAAGAAGAAACTAGGAAAATCCAAGGATAATTCAGATAAAGAATCAGGATCTGAAAATCCCTCAGAAGGCTGAATGGATAGACAGACTGAGCATAGCAAAGTGAGATTCAGCTGGGAAAGCTGTAACATCCTACTCTGAGGGGAAAATACAAGTGCTTGAGCGCAGTAAGGATCTGGCACTGCTTAAGCAGGAGAACAAGAGAAAAGGCCCTAGTTTTAGATAACTTCCAGCTCTGTAGGGGAATGAAGCCAGGTGAAAATGATAATAACTAAAGGAAAGAAGGGGATAATCTCACTCTCTACATGGGTTAGGGAACTGCAGAGCCTGGTGAAAAGTTCTGGGGGCCACACTTTTAAAAGGAAATAAGAAAAAGGGCATTTGTTGGACATTATGCAGCCTTAAAAAAAAAAAAAGGATACACTGCCGCATGCCACAACATGGCTGAGCCTTGAGGGCACTGTGCTAAGTGAAATAAGCCAGTCCCCAAAGCACAAAGCCCACGTGATTCCACTGAAATGAGGTATGTAAAACAGACAAACTCATAGAATCAGAGAGCCAGGGTTTGGGGAGGAAGTTGAAGGAGGGATTGCTAATCGACAGGCCTAAAGTTTAAATTATGCAAAATTAGTAAGTTCTAACTAACAATAATGTAGTGTACACTTAAAATTTTAATAGATAAAAGTAGAGAGTGACTGGAGAAGAATAAGCATAAAGATGATGAGGACATGAAGAAATTCGAAGTCATTTCCTTTTGGGAATGTTGGAGGGGATGAGGGATATGTACCTGAACAAGGGAGGAAAGATCTCTCTTTAAGAGCGATCAATAGACCTGGATTCAACTCTGCAGAGAATTGTCTTGAAGAAAAGGAATTAGGTTTGTTTGTGTGGTCACAAGGAAAAGAAGAAGGACCAAAAAGGCCAGAAGCTACAGGGAGATGGGTTTAGGCTCCCATAAGGTAAATTGTCGTGATGGTCAGAGGCCACGGAGATGTGAGTTGTTTCGTAAGACTGAGCAACCTGTACCGGGAAGGTATCAAGCAGAGGTGGGCTGTTGGCCTTTGAGAGGCACAGAAGAAGTGTTTGAAGAATTGACCAGTGGTCTTTCGAGGTCTCCCCTAAAGTCAAATTTCTGCAATTTTAAGAATATACCAGAACACCTAAAGAACAACTGAGACAACTTTGATGAGTACTGAATGACTTCTTTCTGTGTGCCAGGCATCTGGGAAGTAGAGGACTAAGGGGAGTGCTCGTTCTGAGTGAGCTTTCAGCCAAGTGTGGAGCGGAAGACAAGTAAACAGACGATTGCTGTACTGTGCGATGAGAACTCGGGACAAAGGCAGCAGGGTCAGGAAAGCCTTCCTTGCGGATCAGAGGAAGGACAACAGGGCCAAGTCTGAAAGGAATGAGTAGGGATTGGGCAGACAAAGTGAGAAGGACATTGAGACCATAGGGATTCCGCTGAGAAAGGCCAATATGACCCAAACTCAACAGTGAAAAGGAGATGAAAATCAGTCAGGGAAGTACTGGGAGACCCCTGGGTCACCTTCCACTTTCATCTGGTCCCAAGAGGAGCTGTTGTGGTATCTGCCTGGCAGGCCAGGAGCCCAGAGGACTGTCTCTGGCCACCATGTCTACTGCTCATTTCCCATTTGGTCTTGGTCATGGTGCAGGTATGGGAGTTGTCCTCATGCCTCTGTGGAGATGCTACACCAAGGTGGCTCTGAGGCAGAACCAGGCAGCTTGACTTCTGAGGTAGCAGAATGCACCAAGTTTCTGTCATTCCTTAGATTAAAAGCATCAGGTGGAAAACAGCAGGTGTAATGCATTATTTATCTCTTTGCAACAAACAAATGCCAATCTGGATGCCGTGATTCATCTGCTATGTTGCTTTGCTACCTTGGTTGAGCCCAAAGACAGCCTTGGGATGGGAAGAAAGAATCATATGGTCTATTTCATGTTCTAACATTGGAAAAGATGACTGCGTAGTCTGTGGCTGGATGAGCCGGGAAGTGTTAGCTAATGTACATGCTCCCTCTGTGCTTCTGTTCACCCACTGAGTCATGCTTCTTCCCAGCCACCTGGAAATAAGAGTACAAGTACCTCTGTGCTTTTGCATGTGCTGTTACCTCTGTCTACAAAGTCCCTATACCTCTTTCACTTAGCTTCTCTTTCAGCTCTAGAAACCACCCCCCACTCCTGAGGACTCTGTGTCCCCACAATATCCTATTTGCCCTCCACAGTATCCAAAGCTTCCCTCCAGCATAATATTTAGCATGCCCTAGTAATTGCCAAGTTCTTTGTCTGTTCTTTCAATTATACTGCAATATTAGGAAGTCATCTCCTGAGTTTACAGGGCTCAGCACAGAGCCTGGCATGTGACAAGCCTTCAGAAGTGCTCAGTGATGGGCTGGTTACCAACCTATTTTGACAATACCTCTAAAATGTTTGGGACTCACAGGGCTTCTTTTGGTTGACAATGCAAATCACATAGTTGTAATATCTCATGCTCCCTTGATCAAGAGTCGATATTTTATAAAGCACTTTTATCTGAATTACCTCATTGGAGGCTCACAACAATCCTACGAGGCTTGGAAGGCTTACCCACTTTTACAAGCTTTCAGGTTGTTAAAGGCAATAATTATGGGGGTTGGGGTGTAAACTCTGGAGTCAGAGTTCTACCATCACTCACAGTGTGGTGTGGGGTAAGTTACTGAACCTCTTTGGGCCTCATTTTCTCTGTTTGTAAGATGGGGGTGATCATAGTTTCTACACATGAGTCCCTAAGAACAGTGTCCGGCACAATACAGTGTCAACAAATCTGAGCTGTTATGGATAGATTACCTGCCCAGAGTTCCATGACTAGAAATTCTGAGAATAGGGGTTTGATGTCAGACAGGCTACACCCAAACTCAGTGCGCATTCCATTTCATCACATTCGTGTTACTCTGCAACTCTGCAAGGAATACTCACCACCTGGCATGAACAGCCGTGGCCTTACGAAGCCCCTCAGTCCACAACCACCTCATCCCACAAAGCAGCTCCGAGATAGGAAAGGGCAGTGCTGGGACTGCAGTCTCAGACCTCTCTTCTGCCTGATCGGGGGCTATTCAGGGAGGCTGGCCCTTCCAGATGATTTTGGTCATGACAAGAGGCAGTGTAGCCAGGGGCCAGGCTCTGAAATGGAGATGGCCTGAGCTGGAATTCGCCACGCTCACTTACTATCTGGGCAAGCTGTTTAGCCTCCCTGTGCCACAGTTTTCTCATCTGTTAGATGGGGATTTTAATGGTGTCTACTTCCTAGTGTGGTTGCAGGAGTTAAATGATAGAAACCATGTCAGGGATGGGGCTGGAGATAGTGCCTGGATCAGATCTAGCAATAATGATCAAACATTACTATTATTACTATTGCTAGAAATGCTGCAGCATACAGAGATTGGGTTCTTCATTCCAGATTCTGAATCTGGAAAATGAGAGAGGAAGGGAGGTTGAGGAGTTCGTTTTTGCAGTATGAGCTCTTGAGCCATGAGTGAGTGAAGAAGGGCCAGGGAACACCCACATTTGATAAGCATCATTATGTGCTAGGTAAAGCTTTTCCATGTGTTCTCTTATTTAGTGGCCACATGCCACTCCACAAACAGGTACAATTATTCCCATTTTAGAAATGAATGAATAGAGGCTTAGATATTTTCAGTCACTTGCCCAAAAGTATACAATAAGTAAACAGTAGAACTGGGATTAAATGAAATTCAGTGCCCACTTTCTCCACAACACATTGCATGACCTATGGGAGGGAGAAGTAAGGGTAGCTCTGGGAGTAGTTCTGACATCGTTGCACCTCTTCTCCTTTAAGACTGAGCCTGTTTTCAATGATAGAGGTAAGAATTCAAAATCAAGACAAAATCAGAAGGATGGTACTGAGTATCTCTCAATTCCATGTGTATGCAAATGACTTAAGGGGAGTGGGGACAGAGCCAAGACACCAGGAGCCTGTCTGTCAATCAATACCATCCATCACTGTGAAGCCTGGTTGTCATGGTAACTGGGGATAAAGCCTGGAGCCTGTTAGAATCTAGTGCCTGTCTGTCTGTTCAGGGTGACTGGTTGGTTAGCAGGCATAGCAAAAGACCTGGGCCAGCTCAGACTGCTTAGCTGTAAATATAAAACCATTCACAATCAGGCTCCTGCTCATACCACTGTCCCATCTAGTTCAGACTTTTTAAGAATCCATCCTTGACTCTGCAGGAAAGCACCAGAGGATGTCCAAATACATGGGCTTGGATTCTGAACCATCCCTGCTAGAAAGACACTGAGCCTTCACTGTGGGCAGCCTCAGCCTCTGGGCAAAACTGTGGGACATGCCATTAACAAGATGCGTGATGGAAACAGGCAGTTGCATTAGTGTGATACATAGAGCAAAGTCCCAGTGCACTAAGACTGTACTCCCCACCTAGAACTCGGGAGATAGAAAGACTGCCCGGAAGAGTCCCATCTACCTAGAGACCAAGTATAAGTAAGCACTAGCCAGATGAACAGGAGCGGGGGAGGAGAAGGGAACATAGTTCCAGGTAGAAGGACCAGCAGGTTCCTTTCTGTAAAGCCACAAGGAGAGAGTGAGCATGATTCAGTTGAAGAACCAGCAAGTAGCTCAGTATAGGAAGCTCAAGGTGAGCAGTGGGACTGAAGGCGAGGCAGGGCCAGAGCATGCTCACTTGAATGCTGGCCATTTGTCCAGTGCCAGGGCCCCTTCTCTCCTTAATGCTCACCTTTGCAGAGCTCCAGCAGCTTGCCATTCTGCAACCTATCATCCTGTCTGTGACCCCCTGGAGGCCAACCCTGACTCCCTGCCACAATCCAGCCACAGGACTGCTCTCACTTAGGCACTGGCCTCCGGGGCAAGCCCTCCACGACAGGGTCTGACCTTGGGGTGAGCCTGGGCACTTGTCACCTACTCCTCACCTTGCTGCCTCAGCCACTCTCACAAAACTCTCTCTGCTTAGAAAGCCCCAGCTCCCTTCTTCACCAGACAAACTCCTAATTCTCCTGATCTTGGAAGATCAGGTTTGAGTGTCTTTGGAGTCTAGAAAATGGGAAGGGAAATGAGGTGTTTGATCCCTCCTTTGTGCTTCTACTATATTTATTTCTATTTAAGGATTTATCACATGGTATTGTTCTTAGCCCCCAATTTGCTGCACATTTCTCCAGGGCAGGGGTCTGTGTGTCCCCAGAAATCAGGGGTTCTCAATGAATATTTACTGGATGAGTGGATGGATGCTTGAACCAATGGGTAGAGGGATGGAAATTAGATTCTGGGAAGCGTTTTCCTCAGAGATTGAGTGTTTCCTACCTCCTACTTTGGGTAACAAGGGAAACTTCTTGAAAGGGAATTATAAGCAAGCAACAGCAATTTTACATATAAATATGATGGAAAGTATGAGAAATTTGAGGGATTTAAATTATACATCTGTCCCACCCCATTACTCTCCATACACAGCTTAATCATCTGGGCTGCTTTTGTCTCATCCTCGTAAAGGAATAGGAAATACACAGCCCAGAGGCCTCCATTGCCGGTCTCCTGCCTCTGACAGACATCTCCAACTGATCACAGCACTTTCCGGCTGAGCCCCTCACTGGTGACATAATCCTCGACTCAGCAGTCCCAGTAGCATTTGCTATTAAAACCACCTGATGTCACTGGCTTAGACACTTTTTCTGAGGTACGCCTCTTTTCATGTCACAGGTGCCAGCACACCATGCTTTTTCCCGAATCTCTGATTGTACCTCAGCTTCAGAACAGACAATCACAAGCTGGTCAGTTTTACCTTTAATAATTCTCCCAGTTACAGTTCCCAAACAATGGGTCTGACTGGCCCAAAAGTGTATTTAGTGATCAATTTGAGTATACTACTCCCTTAATTATCTTCAAAACCCAATTTAACCATTTTCAAAGCTATAACAAGCAGTTTAATGGTTTTTAAGGAGAAGATAAGTGAAATAAAGTATCCAGATACACCAGAAGCAGCACCGAACTGGGAAGTAGAAGTCCTCATTTCAAACCGCACTCTACTTCTAACCCATGGAGCTGCCTTGGATGCATCATATCCCCCTCCAGTTCCTGGTTCGCCTCGTTTGTGAAGTGGGGACAGCCGCAACACACAGCTCAGGGCACTGCCAATAGGCTTGGATGAGATGATACGCATATAAAGACTCAGCAGCTGTCTGCCACAGAGTTAGAACTCGGTGAATGCTCTGTCACCCCATTTGCATAAACCATTTCATTGTGCAAAGACTTCCTACACCTGCCATGACAGTTATTACTTACATCTGCCTCCAGCTTTCCCCCCTGCCTACCTTCCCGTGCTGGTTACTTCTATACACCAATTTGAGCCATGACTGTGTCCAGCTACTTGGTCCCTGAGTGTCCCTGCGAGGATGTTTTTGGATGAGATCAACATTTAAACCAGTACACAAGTAAAGCAGATGTGAATGTATTCTACTTTACCTATATTAGAAGTTATTATATGTAAATATATTTTATTAAAACCAAATATTTCTGTTAACTCTAATTACAATGAAAAACAACTAAATTGTTAATTCATTTTAGGTGGTAACCATTTGGCTGTCCTTGTAATAAATCATCCCTGACCATAATCCAGATAATTATGGCAAAGAGGAACCCCTTTACCTTCCATAAACCCTCGATGAGAGGAACCTTATTGGTATCTAGACAGTGCCTCCTTACCATGTTGTGAGTGCTTAATAAGTGTTTTTTTGCATGAAGAGATAAATGAATGAGTGAATGAATGAAGAAAGGAAGGGAAGGAAGAGAACATAGTTTGTGTACTTAACACAAACTTTAGCCATGTTTTGTGTCCCTATGGCTTTTTCTGCCCTGTGTGTTAGGTGGTAGACCAGCTGGTTCAAGGGCCCTGGCTGGAAGGTAACAGTTAAGGACAGACTGCATGTACCGTGCCCTAGCTGGAAGGGTCCTTCCCAGGGTCACTGTTATCTGGCATCTATCAAGGGAGGAATGATGGAATAGAGGCACAGATTTGGGCAGAGCTGTTAACACGTTGAAAGATAGTGATGAAAATTCAAAGTGACCTTGATAAATGGGAAGAGCAGTCCCTCCAAAACTGAATGAAGCTCTAGAGAGAGAAATGAATGACCTTGATCAAAGAAATGGGCAGGTGAGGAAGGAGGCATGATTGCTGAGGCTCCAAGTCTACAGCAGAACCATTGGCCACAGCAGGCTGGACATAATGCTCATGGTTTACCCTCCAGCTGAGCACTGTTTCCAAGCCGACCAATTGCAGGCCCCTGTGAGATAGGTCATCTTACTATCCCCACTCTATGGATGACAGGACAGTTAATATTATAGAGGTAACTGGAAAGCTGGGAATAAAAAACATGGTGATAATAATACCAACATAGCACAGCAATAATAGGCAACACTCTTTTAACTGTTACTACATGCCAGGCAGTGGGCCACGTGCTCACATAGATTGATTCATTTCACGTTCACAACAATCCTATGATGTATTGTCATTGCCTCATTTAGAACACGAGGAAACTGAAGCACGGAGAGGCTAATTAACTCGCCCAAGGGTCACATGGGTGATGTGTGGTGGAGCTGAGATTTGATCCAGGCAATCTGATTCAGAGCCTTTTTCAAGAGTTGACATTTATTGAATGCTTATTAGAGTCTGCCCTAAATATTTTCTGTAGATAAGTTCATGCATCCCCTATAACCGCCCTGTGAGGTAAATGTCATGAGTATCTCCAGGTGAGCAGGCAAGGAGATTGAGACTCAAAATCATTGACTAACGTGTCTGTGATCACACATCTCATGACAGAAACTATGTTTTTACCAAACACAGCTATACTAATATCCTGTACTAACGGGGAAAATCTGTTTAAACATTTATTATGCAATATACACGTGAAATTGTTCTCAAACCCTTGTTATCATTCCATTTAGGTCTTAAAGAAACTGCGGTTCAGAGAAAGTAAGTGCCCTGACCAACGCCGTGCAGCCACCAAATGGTAGAACCCAGACCCCTGCCCAGATGTACCTGACCCCAAAGTCTGGGTGCCTTGCTGTCACATCACCGGCATATTTCTCATTTCTCAGACCCCGATCAAATTGACTTTGCTACCTACTGACCATGCCTAAAACTGTAACCTGTAATAGTAGCTACTGTTTGAACAGTGTTTTACTTATCACAGTGCTTTTAAAAATATCATCTTGGTTAATTCTCATAATAGCCTTTTGAAGTAGCTTCTTATCCATACATTAGTTATGGGAAAAATGAGATTCAGAGATGTGAAGTATTAACTTAAACTTAAATGGCAGAGCCTACGTGAAAAGCAAAGGAATGAAAGCACTAGGCATTCTTTTCACCACCAAACTGCCTGCTAGCTTTTATGGGTCCACTAAATGCTACTGGTTTCCTTCACAAGAAAAAAATCAATAGAAGTCATTTTCTGTAAGGTCTTTGCACAGCCCTTTTAATGTGGCCAAAAACTATAGAATCATCAACCTTTGGTGTCTTGAGGACTATTATTTTACTTTATATTTCATACATTGTTTCCATTACAGCATTCCTGTTAGTTGCACCCTATCAGACCTATTTAGATTCTCTAACTGAAAGGAAACTTTATTTTACTTTGCATTTTGAGAGACCAGGGCATAGAAACTGAAACAAATGTGCCAGGACCTATCTACACTAGCAAAAAAAGGTGGTGGACGGGGTGTGGTTTGAATAGACTACCACCATCTTTGTCCCAAAGGTATTTGTAGAATATTCATCTAAGCTCTGGTACTTTTCTCATTGCATATGCCTGCTTGGCTAGAGGGAACCTGCAGAGTGAGCATGACACAGCATAGTGAGCAGCAGTCACTATGGGAAGGGGCAGGAAGGCACAGGTTGTGGACACTGCAGAGGTGACTAACAGTGCATGTGGGAGGAAAGAAGGAAAAGTCAGTTATTCCCAGGTTGTGGGTCCTGACGAAAGCATCAGATAAAAAGGAAAGGAGCCCGGACCATAATTCAGACCACCACATGTGTGTTTCATGTGCTAGTGACAGGACTTTTCAGCCTTCGTTCCTTCATCCGTAGAAGGAAGAAAACCTATTGTCTTGCACAAAATCATAGGAAGATTAAGTAAGAAGATGTACAAGTGGCCAATGTGTACATGACAAGGTGCTCAGTGTCGTGAATCATCAGGGAAACAAATCAAAACCACAGTGAAATATCACCTCACACCTGTTAGGATGTCTATTATCAAAAAGATAAGTGCTCACAAATGTTGGCAAGGATGTAGAGAAAGGGAACACTTGTGCCCCCTGTTGGTGGAAATATAAACAGGTACAGCCACTATGGAAAACAGTATGGAGGCTCCTCAAGAAATTAAAAATAGAACTATCATATGACCCAGCGATCCAACTTCGGGGTATATACCCAAAGGAAACTAAATCATTATTTCAAAAAGATATCTGCATTCTCACATTCATAGCAGCATTATTCACAATAGCCAAGCTACAGAAACACCCTAAGTCGACAGATGAATGGATAAAGAAAATGCAGCATAGATATACAATGGAATATTATTCAGCCTTAAAAAAATAAGGAAATCTTGCCATTTGTGACAATGTAGAGGGCATTACACTATGGGAAATAAGCCAAACAGAGAAAGACAAATACCGCATGGTATCACTTACATGTAGAACCCCCCCACACCCCCCAAAAAAGTCAAACTCAGAAACTGAGAGTACAAAAGTGGTTGCCAGGAGCTGGGGGCAGAGGCTGATAGGGAGGTACACACTCTCGGCTGTAAGATGGTCATGGTCTGAGGATCTAATGTACAGCATGGGGAGCACAGTTGAGAGCACTGTGTTGTACAACTGAAATGCGCTAAGAGAATAGAACTTTAATGTTCTCACCAAAAAAAAAAGGTAAACACATATATGTGAAGTGGTGGATGTGTTAATTAGCTTGATAGGGGACATCATTTCACAATATATATATACACATCAAATTGTCATGTTATACACTGTAATAATCTTACAGTTATATTTGTCTTGTCAGTTAATATATAACCTTTAATTTTTCTTTGCAGTTATGTATAATCTTGTCACTTATAGCTCAGTAAAACTGGAAAAAAGTTTTAAAAGGATTAAGTTAAAAGATTGATATGAAGGCATATCAATTATGGAAAGATTAATATAGAGCTTAGCATGTAGTAGATTGTCAATTATTTTTCCACTTCTCTCTATCCAGTAAACGGGGGCGGGGGGCAGGGGCTGGTGATGTCTCTGACAGAGAAGGAACTCTGGGAGAGGAGCACAGTGGGGGTTGGGGTGAGAAGGACATGATGTGAGTGCCTGGAAGTTTCAGCTCCCTGGTAGAGATGCCCTCGGGCATCTGGAATGTGCGCAGGGATTCAGATGGGAACGTGGGGTCACTCACTTGAAGGGGAGAGGTGGAGGATGCCCACATTTAAGCATCAGGTGGAGGAGGAGAAAACAGTCAAACAAAACGACAGAGAATTAGTGGTCTGAGAAGTAGAGTGAATTTAAATCAGCTAACAAATATTCATGATTTACTCACCATGAGCTCAGTCCTAGCTAGGTGCAAAAATACCAGAATAGGCATAGAACTTGTATGTAGAAGTTCACTGTCCAGCAGAAGAGACAAATATGTAATTGAAATTGGCATAATGTACACATTTCGAAAAATATATATTCTGGAGTCTTCTCTTGGCCGCAGTGACCCTGCTGTAGCCATCATTCTGAAGCCTGCAGGGTATCTCTACCAGGAAGCTGGCATCCGCACACAAATGGATCATGTTCTTCTCATCCCAATGAGTGTGCATCTGTGTGCATGCATGTACATGTGTGTTTGTATATGTGTGTCTAGAGAAAATATAATTTAAAGAAAGGAGTAATTTACTCCTCACAATCCACACCTAAGCCATCTACAAATTATCTATATTTTCCTTGCAAAATCTATCCTAATTCTATCAGAGTCTTTCCTCTCCATTGTCTATTCCTCACCTGGACATCAGCAAAACGCTTCTAGCTTTCCTTCCTGAGTCCACTCTCACCCTGTAATCTGTGCTCTGTGTAGCAGTGGAATGACCTGCTGGTGCATGCATGGGCTCAAGCTCTGACCTGCTGGTAACTGCAGTGGCTTTCGTCACACAACAGATGTGGTCCATACTTCTTCCCAACACCCGCAAGACCCTCTGAGGCCCATCTAGGCTTCTTGCAGCCTCAGCTCCTGGTATTTTCCCCTTATTCACAAGCTTCAGCCACACATTCCTTCCTTCACTTAGTCTGTCCACTGTGCTCAGGACACCTCCCTTGTTGTCTTTTGTATGTCTTGCTTAACCCTTGGACCTCATCTCAGTCTGAATTTCACCTCCTCACACTCTCCCAGATCCTCCTAAACTATGGAATCGTCTCCTCCCTGTGCCCCTCCCTCAGCAGTTAATGCCTATTTCTACAACCTGTTCATTTCCTACGTGGCTCTTTTTGCAATCTGCAGTTCCATATTGATTCTTTCACTCAACAATAGTTATCGAGGCCATACTATGATGTGTGCTGTTATAGGAGATGAATATATAGTGATGAACAAAAGAGATGAGGTCTCTGCTCTCATGAAACATGCTTTCTAGAAAGAGGATTGACAATAAGCAATGGTAACTATTGAATAAATAGTGATTTTTGGAGAATTAAAATAGAGTTCTATAGCAAAGAGGGACCTGACTACATGATCAGGAAAGGCCTCTCTGAAAATGTGGCATTTAAGTTGATATCCAAATGACGAGAATACAGCTTATTCAAACATCAGAGGGAAAGGGTAGCCCAGACAGAGAAGACAGCTAATATCCAACTGTAGGCTAAAGTAAGCTTGGTGTGTTAGAATGTAAAGGAATAAGAATGGTGACACCAGCAAGGGAAGAAAAGAAGGAAGAAAGTAAAGAGGGTAAGAGGGAAGGAAGAAAAGAAGGAAGTAAGGAGGGAAGGAAGGAAGGAAGGAAGGAAGGAAGGAAGGAAGGAAGGGGGTTCACCACATTCTAGCGGTGTCCAGGTGAGAAATAAGCTAGCTTAGACTAGCTAATGGTAATAGAGGGGGGAGGACAGTTGCCACATGTGTTTTAAAAATAAAGTCAACAGATATTACTGATGAGGAGCAGGAAGTAAAGGGGGGACCTAGATGACATCTGGATTGTGGGCTGTTTATTTTGTTTCCTATACTAGATCATGAGCTTTGCAAGGACAGGGACCATATTGATTTTGTTCGCTTGACATAATAAAAATTCAATAAACATGGTTGAAAGAATGAATGTATGAGGAAACAAAACTATAGGAGAAGGGGTGGAGTGATGTCAGGGCAGGTGTCACAGAGATGGAGATGGCTATACAAGGTCCATCTGAGTTGACTCTGTCAGGTTGGCAAGAGAGGGAAGGGCATTGGATGCTGATAGCACAGCATGTGCAAAGGGAGGCAGGAAACATACATGACCAGAGCAATGTCACTGGAGTACTTGACCTGCCTAAGGTAATTATCAGCTCTGTAACTGGGCCAGACTCCAGAGAAGCCAGACTAGTGAATACACTATTCTCTTTGTCATACCTTGATACAAAGACAAATAATAAGATCTCTGAAGAGAGGATGAAGAAGGGGGAAAAAATCAAAATCCAGAAATTCAAACTTAAAGCTATCCTGGTTCCTACAGAAGGCAGAAAGCTGTCAGCCACAGACATTGAGGAAACTCTGGGATCCCACTGAAGTCTAACATCACCTCCCCAACATCCAAGACTTCACGAGATTTTTGATGCATGGTTTCTTGCAGTCTTTTGGGGGAGAAGCATTTTATCTAAAGAACACATTAGAGCTACACCTTTGTGCATTGTCTGGGACGAACCCAGGGAGGATCTGAGGCAAACCTAAGGGCCAAAGATCCCCTGACAGAAAATCAACCAATGTGTTCACTTAAATCCTTTCATACCAAGCCCAGCTCTTTGAGAGCATGAATGTATATACCTCACAAGGATTTCCTTAGAAATAAGAACTTAGTAGACTATAAATATTATTAAAGTCATACAGATTAAAGGTACACAGAAAAAGACAATGACAAAGAGGAAAGACAGAGAAATAGGTTGAGAGAAAGAGCAAGGCACTGAGAAAGAAATGGAATGAGAGAGAGAGGGGATGAGCGAGAGACAAAACAAAACTAGACAAACATCAAACAGAGAGGGGATTTGCGTGATTCCATTTGTCAAAGGGAAAGAAGGTAGATGTCTTTGTTCTCGGTAGGTTAATATGTAAATGACATTCTGATTTATTAGCGGTCTCCAGCAGATGAGGTGATGATTAGCACATTTCCATATTTATAGAAAAGCAACACTAACCTTCCAGATTTATAGAAAATCAGCTCTTCGCAAATAGCAAATTGTGCTATTATCGACATATGGTTTTCTATAAACAGAGCTGAGGTAATTATCCCTGGGACAATTTGTTGGTGGGCTCCTTTTGAATATTAACCACACCGAAAGCCCATTTCTGCCTCACAGATTTTAAAGAGGAGGGACCATGAGATACCCCAGGCAATTAATTAGGAATCCAACACCAAAAGACAGGAGCCCAAGCCAGAATGAAAGGCTTAACCATGACCACATGGTGGAAAGACCATGGGTCCAAGGGCTCTGACACCAGGTTCCTGCAGCCCTGGGCAAAGTAATTAACCTCCCTGAGGAGCCTCAGCATTGCTCAGGGCTAAAACTGTCACAACGCCAACCTCCAAGTGTTGTCCAGAAAATTAAATGAGAATATACACAAAAGCACCTAGGACCTAATAGGTACTCAACACATGTTAGCTCTTTTTCCTTCCTCGTGTTTCTGAATTATTCTAAAAAGAGCCACTTGAATTACATTTGTCAAACTCTTTTTTACATCGATCCATATGAAATTGTTTATTTTGTATCATGACTCTGTACACGTATACACATCTATATTTAACTGGCAAAAGTTTCTTGAGGCAATAACTTACCTTCACTGCCTATAATCCACTGCGATATTTTCTGTTCTATCCTTTATTGTTCAGCATGTCATTTGTGATCCAGAAGTTGATTACAAGACCTACTGTGGGGTCGCATCCTGCAGTTTGAAGACTACTGTGCTACAGGAGTGTAGGAAACATACTTAGATTTGCTCACCATTGTATCCCTAGCACGAACATATAATAGATACTCAATAGAATGTGATTTATGAAAGAGTGAATATATGGATACATGGCTTCACTAATGAGAAACCCTAGCCAGGAATCCAGATGAGTGCCCCTTTCAAACTCCATGTCTTGTTTTATATACTCACCACATACTTAGCCCTGTGTTGAGTGTTACAGAGACAGAAAAGCATGAGACGTGATACTTGCTTTTAAAGATCTTGAATCTAGATGAGGAAAAATATGAAACATTTGGAAAATTGGTTTTTAAAGACTGTGCAGTGTGGAATTTATAAGAATTTGTTGAAAAAAAGAAGTGGACAGTCTGGGCTGGTGCGCTCAGGAAAACTCCTTGAAAATGGGAATTTGACCTTGGCTTTGAAATATGGGTAGATCTCTCCCCCTTCTACTCATTCATTGATTAGATCAGTGGTTCTCAAACTTGTGAGCACCAGAATCCCCTAGAGGGCTTGTCATAACACTGACTGCTGCGCCCACTCCCAGAATTCCTAATTCGGTAGCTTTGGGATAGGAGCCTGAGGTTCTGCATGTCTAACGGGTTCCCTGCTCAGGCCGATGCTGCCAGCTGGAGTCCACACTTTGAGAACTACTATTGTAGCAGTTGGGAGTGAGACTGTGATGATCCCATGCTAAGAAGTTTGGACTTTATTCTTAGCCATTCAGGGTATTAGGCAAGAAAGTGACAACATCACATCTGTGAGGTAGAAAGATCCTTCCGGTGGTGATAGTCGAGAATGGATTGGAGCCGATGCCGTCATGAGTGAAAGATGAGAGCCTGGCCTATCACTGTAGAGTGGATGTGGAGAGCAGCAGAGGGACCAGCGCTGTTCAGGAGAGAGGACTGAGGGGTCCTGGAGATCCACAGGGGGGAAGGAGAGGTAGGAATTGGGTGACTCCAGTTTTCTGGCATCACTGATGGCTTATGGGTATGGCAGTTCCATTAATCAAGAATCTACATTTAAAATAAATGTTGATGTTTTGAATAACAAAATTACCTCTTTATTACTAAAGAGGTAAACATGGTAAAATAGAAAACACATAATTTTAGGGAGCCAGACAAGTATGAGTTAAAATTACATTGTAGAGCTTAATTAGTAAGTCATTTCACCCTTTGGACTTCAATCCCCTGAAAATAATACTAATGACACCTCATAGGGTTGTTACGAGGAGTAAACAAGACCACGCATGGCTCGCGGTCAGTGCTCCAAAAAGTGCAAACCATGCTCTGGTGCAGGCACTGACCACTGCATGCATAAACCTTCTACTTACCAGATGATTCCATTTTTTCTCTGTTAATCACCAGGAAATACTCATAAGTGCCGCCCATCGATCCAGATGTTATGTAATGGGTGCCATAGTCATTGATGAACTTGGCATACATGCCATAATTGTACTGCTCTGGAAGCTCCATTAGCGACAGCATCATTTCTTCATCTAGCACAATATTGTCCCTCCTCATCTTAAACTGAGCAGTCTGTACCTTTGTGGAAATTCTCATGAAGCTGTATTTCTGCCAACAGCAACACCAGCCATGGAATGAGGGAAAAGAACAAAGAGAGTATACATTTTACCATATGAGATAATGCAAAAGGTCTACATTTAGCAGCTATGAGAAATATATATATTTACATATAAATATATGAGCATAAATATACATGTAATGGAGTGTTCGTGTATTTCACACACATGTATTAGACACCACAACTTCATCTCTGTTGCCACTGCCCTGTCTAGGTCAAGTTCTCATCAATGCTCACCTGGGCTACTTACTACAATGTGCTTCACTGAGCTCCTCACCTCTATTCTGCCCCTGGTCCATTCTCATCTCCACATACCTCCCTGACCTAATTAAAGCACTATGTTATGCAACCTCCTACCCAAGTGTTAGGTAGCCAATAAAAATTATGCTTAGAAATATTGTCAAAAGCCAAGATTATTTATTTGTTTAATTTATTGAACAAATATTCAAAAGTGCCTATACTCCTGTGTACTACGCTAGGTGCAGTGGACATACCCTTGACTGAGAGAGGCCCCTGTCCTCATGTAACCTACATTCTAGTTAATGATGATCTTGTACTGTTAAAGAAAGCAGGAACCTGATATAATAAAAAGAAGAATAAGAAGCCAGGACCAGGGTATCGTTGTATTGGTATAAGAAGAAGAGGGTCATGCACGGGCATTACTTTTGGGTAATGTAAACCTTGATCTGAAGTGATACTGAAAGTCTGAGGAGGTCACCTGTTTTTAGAAAAGTCCACATCCATACGCGACAGCCAGATAACAGAACAATACTTTCCATTAGGATCAATAGCTAATTTTGTGGCAAAGCTCCAGAATGTAATTAATATTTGATAAATTCATTTTTATAGCTGTATTTTCATCATTCAAAATAATTTTTAGATTCTCAACAGAATCCACAGTCCTGGAATCAATGTTATTGAGACATTTTTGTAAATTTCTAACCAGTTCAGTAAATATTTTTCCAGCTGCTGATTGCCTCTCCCTCCCCATCACCTCCTGTTTTTCCTTCCTACTCTGTGCTTCAGCCAGCTGAAGTACTTTCAGTCCCAAGTTTGTGAGGCATTCTGTCATCTCCAGACCTTTGACCCTGCTGTTTCCCAAGCCTAGAACACCCTGCTGTTAACTTCTGTCTCCCTTCATCTGGAGAACTTGAACTAGGCTTTAAATCTCAGTCTAGGTAGATGTTTTTTCTTCAAAGAATCATTGCCTGGCCCTCAGGATAATAGTCAGTTAATAGTGAATGTTTGATGAATAACTTAAAAATTGATTCAGCATTCCAGTCCTCTGATCTATTTGGAACAGTAAGGTTTGCTTTAGAATTCTCCCAAGTCTAATTTAGAGGGCCTGGCTGTTTCTCTTTAAGACAATACCATTCTAGGTATTTCCCTATATGCTCCAGGTAACCAGGAAAAAAGATGGGTGAAGTGGTATAGGTTCTAGTCTCATTGTTCAATTTATTCCCTTTCTAATGATTCTGTGTGCAAAAGGGTAATAAGAAAAATAAACGTGATTACCACTGATCAGACATTTCCAATTACACAAGCAAATGAAGGTTCAATTACTACTGTACTTTTTAATACAATTAAGGTAATACGTGTTTGGTATACATTACGGAATACTGTGCAACACAGGCATTATATTTAATACCTTCTCGTGGTACTTGCTTAACTTCTTCAAGAACGAAGAGGCGTATGATCCAGACCCACCTACATCCAGTGTGAGAGGGATGCCTGTAAGGCCCACACCAACAGTCAACCCACCTGACACAAACAGGTCATTTTTTAGTTTGGTAAAAAGTTCATTTGTATCATCATACACCTCTGAGGAGAAACTACTGTCTGCCCGGGCCTGTAAAGAAACAAGTGGATGTTATTAGGTTTGTGCACGTAGAGTTATATTCCAATTCACACATAATATTGAAATCTTTGCTTTGAAAAATATCTACAGAATTTCAAGTTATTAGAAATAAGTCTTTTAAAAGGCTAACTGGTACATCAGATTAATACTAAGATACAGAAGATAAGCAGTGTTTAGTTACCATTTAGTGGTACTGCTAAAATATTTATGTAAACACACACACACAATTCTGGTAAAATGCTATATTGTTCTGAGCCTGGATTTCTTTAATAGCCCTTCCTGTAGAGAAGGCCGGTGGACTCTGCTATGGGAAGATACAGAAAGCCTTGTCTGGGCGTGGACTGGGGCGGACAGGGGCAAAGGAAGCCATGCAGATGGCGATCGTTCTGCCCTCGAATGTTCAGTTATTTCATTCCCGGTACACAGGAGGGTTGCACTTCTCTGCCAGCATGAACGGAGGCATGGTCTTGTGCCTTGCTTGAGCCAAGAAAGCAAGGGCTAAGAGCGCGTGAGTGGTTCACTGTGCATGGGATTTTCCTTTCCACCTTTGGAAGGACAAATAGCATGAGTAGGGTGCTGTTGCTTTAAAGCACTGAGATTTCAGAATCCTGTGTTGCCAGGATTCTCGTCCTGTCTTGCCTGATACATAGGCCCTAAGTTCCAGGGGTGTCCAACCTTTTGGCATCTGTGGCCCACACTGGAAGAAAGAGTTGTCTTGCACCACACATTATATACATTGCAACACATAATCACAAACCAATCTCATGTTTTAAGTAAATTTACAGTTTTGTGTTGGGCCACATTCATAGCCACCCTGAGCAGCCTGTGGGCTGCAGGTTGGACACCCTGCGTCCTTGAGTTTAGAAAAATAGCGTCGCCCATGTCTTCCAGCTTGGCTTATCTTAGGCCTGATGGCAGATGTGGAAGTGGGTTAGGGAAGCCAGCTCCTTAAACACAGACTCCATAAGCCTGGCTTTATCCTGTGTCAATATTTTTCTCTTCAGAAACTTGAAGAAGGGGGGAATATGCCTTGAAAATTGTTTAGAGTCCTAGGATTCTACCATCTCTCTCTGTAAATAGAAAGTATATAGATATAATGTATATGATTCATCCTCTCTTCCAAATGACACATACCCAAGCTTAGTTCCGATAGGTCTGGGTTTCAATCTCATCTCTGCCACCTACCACAGTACAGCTTTGGGCCTGACACTTTATCCTTCTAAATCTCTGGGTTTTTAGCATCTAAAATGGGAAAACGGTAACATCTACCCCATTGTGCTATTATGGGAGAATTTGTATGCAAGTAGGGTAATTGACACATAGTAACCATCTAATGAAGTTTGCTGTGTGGACGTCTCACCCAGAGGGTGAAGCTTGAGGAAATGAATGATCAGGAGCAGCCTCTGGAGGCGATCATGAGCCACGTGCTGCTCTGGGGGTCAGGACACCAAGGAATTTTAGAAATGGAGAGAATCTCAGCTCATTGGCAGTGTGCAAGCACTTTTCCTGTCCAGCCACCTCCTGCCCTGCCCCTGCTTTACAGCAGGAAACTGGGTCCGGGGAGGGGCAATGGGCTGCTCACGATCTTATATACATTCGCTCCTCAGTGTCTGTGGGGGATGGTGCCAGGACACCCATGGGTACCAAAGTTCACAGATGCTCAAGTCCCTTGTATAATGGCAGAGTATTTGCATGTAACATATACACATCCAATCTCCCATATACTTTGAATCATCCGTAGATGACTTATAATGCCCAGTACCACTTACAGGCTACCTAAATAGTTGTTATACTGTATTGTTTAGAATAATGACAAGAATAACAAAGTCTGTCCGTGTTCTGTACAGATGCAACCACCACAGATAGCCTAACCTCATAGTACATGTCAGCAACAATGTAACACATTTTTTAATATTTTTGACCCCTGTTTGGTTGAATCCATGGATACAGAACCCACTGATACAGAGGGCTGAAACTCCTTATATTCTAACAGATCCACAACTTGGAAAGAGGTCTTCTGACTAACAACCCATATAATAGGCCCTGAATCTACTTTATCGATTGGGAATGGAGCCAAGATGCAGCAGGAGGGTGGCCACACGTAGCTTACATCTCTCCCTAGCCCCGCCCTGCCTCTCAGTGCCCTTTAGCACTGAGCATGCAGGGGGCAGGTGGAAAGGAGCCTTTAGCCCCCAGCCAGCTCTACAAGAAACAAAATCTTTCAAGCAAAGCATCTGTCTCCACCAACAAGCCTCTTCTTTCTGCCCCCAGCCCACTGTGGCCTGTGTGTGTCCCTGCTGAGACTCACTTCAAAGCGGTACATGAGGAAGTTGTAGGGTTTCCGGTAGTACTTCTCATCCTCGCCATAGTACAGATGCTCACAGACGGGGTCGTATCGAAGTTCCCTCCACTCCCCATTGTACACCATCTCACACTGGCCCCCATAATACGTGGCATCGTACACACTCTGAGTTTCTTTCTGGGTCAGGATATTATACCTAAATTAAAAAGGCAGGACACTTTTGTGAGAGAGCACTGAAAGGGCAAAGACAGCATAAGGTATTCTCTGGAAAACGGAGCTAGAAGTCTGAGCAGTCGTTTCTCAAACCGTGTTCCATGGAACCCTTGAAGTACTTTCAACGTCACTTTGGGTATCATTGGGAGAGTGAGTGAGCAAGACCTGGGCCCTTGGATTCTCTTTAATCAGAACAGCCGGACAGCTCCACTCAGCATCTAGAACAGTGCTCCACACAGGAGACACCCCTAGATGCTTACTGAGTAAGTGAAAGGAAGGTATGCACAACTATCAAGAGTCCAAGCACAGGAACCAGAGAGTCTGGTCCTGTTTCTCATCTCTGCCACACCTGGCTGTGTGACATTGGGCAAATCATCGAACCTCTCTGTGCCTCAGTTTAGTCATTTGTAAAAAGCAGTTGTAAAAGAGTTAAACATTAACTCTATAAATCCAAAGGGATAAATTCAAAGAAATAATATACAATATGTACAGGAATCCTAAGAGTTTTTAGCATATATGAAGCACTAAATAAACATTGCTGCTAGTGCTTTCAGAAAAGGGATTTGCTGATTTTTAAGAAAGCAGGTTTGAAATACTGGGTGTAAGTCAGAGTGCTAAGCTGAGAACGTAATCCTTAGAGAGGCCGTTGTCTTCACGGCGGCACAAGTGTCAGAGTGTGCACACTTTGAAAGTCGGGGAGACCCCCATTTAATTTCCAACTCTGTCATTTACTAGCAGGGTGATTTGGGGCACATTCTAGAATCTTCCTGAAGGTCATTTTCCTCTTTCAAACACCAGACATAAATAAAACCACCTCTCGTGGTTTTTGTGAAAGCTAAAGGAAAGTGGTAAAGTAAAACAGAAGAAACATTGATAGCGCATACTAGTCACTCCACAATTACACTCTCTTTCCCGAGCCCAATACCTTTGCAGAACTATTTTCCCACGCTTCCCTCTCTGGGGTATTTCAACCTATCTGCTCAAGTACTATTATATATTTTAGGCTATGGATGGTTTTACCATATTTGGGTAACGATAATGTCAAACAGATGAAATACAGCTTTAATTATCTAAAAGAGAAAGTTAACTGAACAAAAACATTCAGAGTTGGCTAAGCATTCCCAGACCTGACAATCAAAGCCTTTTGTGTTATATAATAAAATGATCGCCTGTTTCTGTCTCTGAAACTCCTCTTCAGCCTTAAAGACCCAACTCAAATGTTGCCTCCTCTGTATGGCCTTCTTTGATTATCCTGGACAGAGAGCCATCCCTCCTCTGTGGTCCAATGACATTCAGTGACTGTCTTGTCATATGTGTTTTTATCTCTGTAGAAAGTCACAAAGGCAGTGAGATGAGCAGGGTAAAAACTGAATAAAACCTGCTCAAGGAATAAATGGACAGTTATAAAGTGCCTGGCATATAGCAGAAATTAAATGTAAGTTAACCTCCTTCTTCTCTTCCCTTCTTAATCTCTTTCTTCATATTAGTGGAAGTGGTGTATTCAGCTCAGATGAACTGAATACACACTCTACCAGACAATGAGCATACATTAGCTTTCAACCTCCTGACAGTTTTGCAAGTGCATAAATTGAAGCTCAGAAAGATTAAGTAAGTTGTTTGTAATCATAACTAGGCTTTTCTTCATAGAGTTCTTGAACACAAATCTGGGCTTTTTCCCTTCACTTCACCCTGCAGTTTCTATCTTTCCCCTGTTGAACATATTTCTGTCTGAAGCTTATAAATACAAGCCCTTTAACAGGGCCAACAGAAATTCAAATGAATAATAAGCCCTAAGATTGTGCTGTAACCCCTAAGCCTACATCAATTTTGGAAATGAGGTTGCAGAAGCAGCAGTGAAAAGAAAAAGACATAGTCAAGAAATTCCACTTTTTGGAAATCTGCGCAAAAATATTCACACATGAATACAAAAATATGTGTATAAATCCTGGCTGGTGTAGCTCAGTGGATTGAGCATGGGCCTGTGATCCAAAATGTCACCAGTTCAATTCCCAGTCAGGGCACATGCCTGGGTTGCAGGCTATGTCCCCAGTACAGGGTACACTAGAGGCAACCACACATTGATGTTTCACTCCTTCTCTCCCTCCCTTCCCCTTTCTCTAAAAATAAATAAATAAAATCTTTAAAAAAATATGTGTATAAGGATGTTCATTGCAGTGTTTGTTTATTAGAGAAAAAATGGGAAATAATCTAATTATCTAAATTATCTTTCAATAGGAAGTAGTTAAATAGGTTATCATATAATTATACTATAGGAGAAGAGTTGACAATATTTTTTAACACAAAGAGCCAGATAGCAAATATTTTAGGCCTTGCAGACTGCAGGTCTCTGTAGCAACTACTCAGCGCTGCCATTGTAGGGCAAAAGCTGTGCTCCAAAAACAGACACCAGGCTGAAACTGGCCTTCAGGCCATAGTTTGCTGCTATGGAACATTACAGTGCTTAGAAAGAGACAATAAAAGTAGGGGGAAATCTTTAAAATGTATTATGAAGTGAGAAAAGCAAGTTATAGACTATATATGGGATAATTACATTCATGTAAACTATACTTATGTCTAGAATGCATAAAACATATTATAGGCATATTTTCCAGACTGTGTGTATTGTCAGTACATTTCTGCATGACCTGGACAAACCTACCCCACACTGTTAACAGGGGCCAGCTCTAGGGAGGGCAGTGAGAGAGGGTGATCAGGTGGGTACAGGCCAGGAGGGTGAAGGAAGACTTTCAGTTGTTACCTCAAACATGTGTGACTTCTGTAACAATAAATAAAAATTAAAATCTAGGAAAGTCTTTAATTAGAAAAAATATCAGGAAAGGTGTCTAAGATCTTGAACAGAAAAACCATTTGGATGCCAGCTGTTGCGGGGGGGAGGAGCCATGCCACCAGCCTGAGTGCCTCGTGTGGGCAAAGCCTATTCAGGACTTTGAAATGCTCCTGACTGAATCATGTGAGACCAGATCATGGTCTGTGACCTTTCTGCCAATAAGAAGGTAATTATTTTTCAAGTCAAATCTCAATATTTTATATTTCTCTCTTCACCCTACAGTCACTTTCAAAATCTACATTAACCACGTTTTATTAGTGTAAAGGGCTGAATTGCATTCCCCCCTAACATTCATATGTTGAAATCCTGACCCCCCAAAGCCTCAGAACTTGACTGCATTTTGGTGGTAGAGTCTTTAGAGAAGTAATTAAGTTAAAATGAGGTCAGTAGGGAGGGCTGTAATCTAATAAAAAGAGGGAAATTGGACCCGGACATATACAGAGGGAAGACCATGTGGACCCGCAGAGAGAATATGGTTATCTACAGCAAAGAGAGAGGCCTCAGAGAAAACAACCCTGCTGACACCTGATCGCAGACTTTTAGCCTGCAAACCTGTGAAAAAATAAATTTCTGTTGTTTAAGCCACCCAGTGTGTGGTACTTTATGGCAGCCTGAGCAAACTAATGCTATTAGTCTGAAAGAAAATGGAATGTTGTGGTCCTTTCAGGAGTGTGTGCCTACATGCACTTACAGGATTCTACCCTATCTGGTGGGTGGGCTGTGGTATTAGGGCAATTAGGCCGTAATGACCGAGAGCTGCATTTCACAGCACCCTCCCCTGACCCTGAGTGGGCTGCAACGTGGCCGGTCACTTTGTGATGATTACTACATTTCCCCATTCCCACATCTGTGAAGATCAAGTTAATCGTATTGATTTGTTCTGATTCAACCAATACTCAGTGAGAGGCTATTATGGGAAAAGCTCTGACATCGGGGCTCACGCAGTAAAAAAAAGTTTTGTTCAAGTTAAGGGACAAGATCCAAGACAAATACAAAGTGCCAGCAAACTAACAATACTGAGTGTCACTATGAGGCAGGTGCTGGAGAAGCAGAGGTGATGACAGGTATTTTCAGAGGCAGAAGGACATTGTAGCAGATGTCCCAGTCCTGCTGGATAAGTGCTGGAAAGGCAGGACTCACAAAGGACTCTGGGAGCAACGGGAGAGGACTAAGCCAGAAGAGTACGTGGAGGAAGTGATGCCTGGGTGTCTTTGTTAGTTTGGACTGTATAAAATACCACAAAATGGGGGACTCAAAGAATAAACATTTGTTTTCTCACAGCTCAGGAGGTTGGAAGTTCAAGATCAAAGCACTGAAAGGATTGGTTTGTGGCGAGGCCTCTTCCTGGGTTGCAGGTGGCCACCTTCTCAGCATCCTCACGGGGCCTCTTCTCTGCGTGTTGTGAGAGTGATCTCTAGGGTCTCTTCCTCTGATAAGGACATGGGTCCTATTAGATGATGGCCCCACCCTAGACCTCACTTAGCCTGAATGACCTCTCCTAAAGGCAGGGTCTCCAAATATAGTCACACAACCCAAAGGTTAGGGCTTAACAATACGAATTTTAGGGGGACAAAAATCAGTTTGTAACACTAGGTAAGAAATTAGGTTACCCTGGCTGGTGTGGCTCAGTGGATTGAGCACTGGCCTACAAACCAAAATGTCGCCAGTTTGATTCCCAATCAGGGCACATGCCTGGGTTGCAGGCCAGGTCCCCAGTAGGGGACACATGAGAGGCAACCACACATTGATGTTTCTCTCCTTCTCTTTCTCCCTTCCTTCTCCTCTGTCTAAAATAAATAAATAAAATCTTTTTTAAAAAGAAAGAAAGAAATTAGGCAGGTTAGAAACATGGGGAAGGACATTTCAGAAAGAAAGAGTTAAATTTATTAAGTTTCAGAACAAAAGAGTGTGATGCATTCAAACAACTGACCCTGAGCAGAATGCACATGATGAAGTTAGAATCAAGGCTGACTGAATCTCAACAGATAAAGACATTAGGCCAGGAGGTGTGAGTAAGCACTGGTAGAGAGTCAAGCGTCTCTCAAGTCACCCCAAATCCATTTTCTTTGCACTGTGTCATCCTGTTAGTCCTGGTTATACCACCAACTACAGTCCAAAGCAGAATGTGAACAGGGCTCCTGGGGAGTGCATTTGGGTCAGAGGAAAGCTATCCTCTTGAGACATCAGAGCATTCGTGGAAGACACGGCTTCTTAGATGGGCCTTGGCAATAGAATTGGTGTGAGAGGAGTGGGTGGTAGCGTGGGCAGAGGAGAAAGGAGAGGACACCCAGGTAGACATGGAAGGGAAAATGGAAAGCGAGTGTGTCATGTAGGCAGGACTGAGTAAGCCCCCTGTTAATGACTGAATGTTTGTGTCCCCACCCCCACCCCCCACCAAATTTCTTATGTTAAAGCCCTAATCCCGGCTGTGATGGTATTAGGAGGTGGGGCCTTCGGAGGCGCTTAGAACATGAAGCTGTAGCTCTCATGAATGGTATTAGTGCCCTTATAAAGAAGATCCCACAGAGCTCCCCGGTCCCTTCCAGTCTGTGAGGACACAAGACTTGAAACAGGGCCCTCACCTGACCGTGCTGACACTCTGATCTCAGACTTCCATCCTCCAGAACTGTGAGAAATACATACATTTCTGCGGTTGGTAAGCCACCTGGTATGCAGTATTTTTTATAGCCCACTCGGACGAAGACGCCACCTTAGATGGACAGTGACAGCTGCCTCACAGGAAGTACTCCACAGGATCCTCCAAGAAGACCCTCTTCTGTCTCCAAAACTGATTTTCATGATGGAAGAAAAATCATTCCGTGCCCCCACATGGCCAGAAGGCAGCAACTCACCCAAGAGCTGCCCTCTCAGATCCTGGAATAGGGTCGTACAGGCTGCAGTCATTTTCAGGGACCCTGACATCATCACAGTTCTCCTCATCTGAGCCATCAGAGCAGTCCTGGTCTCCGTTACACACAAGGTGGCGTTTCAGGCAGCGGCCTGGGAAAGGAGAGGCTGTGGGTGCTCCTAGAGCCTCCCAGACCCCTCCCCGTCCCTCACGACCCACATCGATCGTCGCCAAGTCCGTTGCACCTCTGAATGTCCCCTCAGCTCTCTCCAACCTATTTCATCCTTTTTCCATCCTCCCTGCCTCTGCCCTTCTTACAGCCTCACTGCCTCCCACCCACAGCCCCCCAGCTCAGGCCCTGATCCAGGCTCCCTTCGAAAATCTAGCTTCTACCTTACAGCCCCAGTGATCTTTCTAAAACGACAATCTGGCCCTGTCATCCCCATGATCTGTATCCTGCAGTGGCTCCCCATGTCTCCTCAAAATGCTATAGTCTGGCCCCTGGTTACCTACTTGGCCCACCGCCTGCCTCTCTTCCCAAAGGCCTGACCTGCAATTACTCAAACTGATGGCAAGCCCCTAAATCCCTGTGCTTTTGCACATTCTTTTTTCTAGAAACTCTTTTTCATTTTCTAAGTCTCAGTTCAAGTATCACTTTGAAGACTTCTCTGACTCCCCAAAGCAGCTTCATGTACCCCCTGCTAGAGAGTCCCACTCAACCTTGTACTAATGCCCATCCACTGTTTACCACACATTACTGTTGGTTCCTTGTAGGTCTCTCTCCCAAAGACACTTGGGAGTACCTTGAGGTAAGGCACATTGTTTTTTCTTCTCTATATCACTAGTAGGTCATTCTTCCTGGCACATCATATGTGCCTAATTAATATTAAGTCAATAAAAGAATGAATGAGTGAAATATATCTTTTCTAAATGAATCAACAGATTTTCCTACAAACTTACATCAGAATTACTTGGCTTAAAATGCAGATTTCTGGGCCCTCTCTCAAACCTGCAGAATGACAATTTCTAGGGTAAAAGCTCAGGAGTCTGCCTTTTAACAAGCTCCCAAGGAAAGTGTTTTGCATGTTAAGTTTGACAAGCACATCTGTTATCCCGCTGGAATGCTACTCACCTGTCTCTTTACACTGGAAATCCTGTCCACACTGTGCTTGCCTTACACAAGCTGTGGATGTGTGACAGCTCGTTTCACCCCAGACATCACCACTGCAGATGGTTCCCCCAAACTTGTCTGGCTGCAGCAGGCTCCGGTATCGGTACTAAATCAGATTTTGAACCAGACACATTGTCTATCAATCAACCAAGAGTGGTGCAGGCAGGTCTCAGCTCAGCATAAGGAATAACTGTCTAATAATTGAAAGCTGCCTAAAAGGCTGTCTTTTAAAGAAGAAATCAGTGTTCATAAAAAGTGATGTTCAACCAGAGGTGGCACAATCACCAGCTGGAATATTGAATAAGGCCTCCAAGCACAAATGAAAGACTTGAACAAGATATTTCTAGGGTCTTCTTATTTGCCAGGAAGAACCTCCTTCCCCCCTTTTTCACCTAGTTAGTTCCTACTCATCTTTCAAGATCTGTGGCTTAGCTCATCTGACAGCCTCTGCTAACTAAGTAACATTGCACACTTCCCTGTGCATTCCTCTCTTCCTAGATCTTGTCATATAAAGTTGTGATTGATTGTCCACTTGTTTGTTTACCTTTCTCACTAGTTTAGGAACAATTTGCATGTGGAAGCAAGGGTGGAGAAAGGAAGGACCATGTGTTATTTGGCTTTGAACACTTGACCCTTTGATGTGTAGTCAGGTACACAGGAGGCACTTTTAGAAGATGTTTGCTGTTTTTCCTTTGCAGCATTTCTTCTGGTCATGGCATCCTCTTTCCTTGAGACATAGCTCATATGGTTCAGTGGGGATGGCCTCTTCCCCTCAGTCATAGGGATGTCTGGGTATGAACCAGGCGGGGCAACCTGAGCACCAGATCTGACAAGTTACAATAATTGATTCAAGAATCAGTCCATGGCTCAACCTTAAGGCAATCAGAGACCTGTTGAGGATTTTCTTCCAGGGCTACTGGAAAATACCATTTCTTTTTACTGAAGTTACTGGGAACTGCAGGTGTCAAGTCGTCATCTTGCCTACTGTGTAGAAAGAACCCATGCAAGAGATAGACAAACAGAGCTCTGAAGACATCATCTGAGGCCCTGTGTCCAGCTTTGACTGCAGAAGAATAATACTTACTGAAGGATGGACAGAAAAAACAAAAATGCACACCAATCTTAGAGCTCTATAATTTCATGATACTGTAGAAGGAGAGAGCTGAACATCCCTGCCTTCAAGAAGCTTAGAGTCTAGCTAAGGACATAAAACACATAACAATACAAAATGGGCTGTATGGAGAGTTCCATACAAAATGTTCAAGAAGGCAATGTGGAGCCCCATGTTTTCTGCTGCCTCTGACCTTGAATCAGCTACTCAGACCTCTCCTTCAAGAATGTTCATCAGTAGAAAGGCAATGATTTGAGTGGCAAGAGATATGGGTTCCTGGTCAGAATCTATTTCTTGCTTGCTGTGTAGAGTATCAGGCTTGATACTCTGTGCCTCAGTTTCCAATCTGTAAAACAAGATGGTTGACCTAGTTGTCCTTACTAATAATGATTACCAAAAGTTCTTTTACTGTGTCCTACATCTGAAAGAGCCTGGGCGTGAGAATTAGACTGACTTGGGTTCAGATCCCAGATTCATTTACCAACTGACCCTGAGCAAGTCATTTACTTCTCTGAACTTCTGGTTTCTAACATGTAAAATGGATGTAATGACACCTTACCTCAAAAGGATTTTGTGAGAACTCAGTGAGAGAATGTGTGAGGAAGTGCCCAGCCCTGGGCCTGGCATATCATTGGTGCTCAGTAAACAGAAATGGGTTCTACCTCATTGTTTTTATCACGCAGTCTTCTCCTGGTGATTGGCGGGTCAGTGTGAAGCAGCGCAGCTTCGCATCTCTTTCCTCTTGCCCACTTCTGCCTACTTAACTACTCATTAGCAGAGAGGCAGATGCAGCAAAAGGAGGCAAAGATCACACCTCCCATTTGCCTTTCCTGCCATTCAGTTAACAACAGCAGTAAGAGATGAGTGAACTCTGTGGAAGGATCATAGTTAGTGATCAATTTGGAGATATGAGGATATTTTCATTTTCCACCCACATCTTGCCCCACAACGCAGTAAATAAAGGAGTGCTCAGCAAACGAACTTAAAGCCAAGTCTCTTTTTGACTCCTTTAAAGGTTCACCAGTGTTTTCAGACTTGCAGTTACTAACATAATAAAAATGGTGCCGGTATCTACCACTTATTGACTGCTTATTATTGGCCAAACACTTCACATTCTTTGTCTCACTTAATCCTTACAAGTTTGGGAGGTTATGTGCTATTATGAATCCCATGAATCCCATTTTAAAATGGGTTGGAATTCCAGTTCTACCATTTACTATATATGTGTTTCTGGGTAAATTGCTTAATGTCTCTACCCTGAGTTTTCTCTTCTGTAAAATGAGATATGCCTGAGAGTGTTGTGGAGATCAGTGACAATATGTGTAAAGAAATTAGCACTGTGCCTGGTGGCTGGCATGCAGTCAGCAACCGTACTTATCAACATCATCATCCTTCTTGCAGCCAACTCTTGGGCTACTGCAGAAGGATTTATGACAGAGTAAGAATTGGATTAGGTGACCTCTAATATCATTTTTATTCTCCATACAGTTCAGGGAGTGGCTGTAGAAAGAAGTGGTCAGGCGCATGGGCATTTTAGAATCACACTGATCAAGCTTTAAATCTAGGCTCTGCCACTTTCTTAATGGGCAACCCAAGCAAAGGGCATGATGATATCTATCACGTACAGCTGGCTGTGAAAGTCAAATAAGACAACTTATTTAACGCATTAGCACAGTGCCTGGTATGTAAAAGTGATTTAATAAATAGTGATTGCCAATGCCATTGTTATCCTTCCTGTGGCTCCTTACTGGGAATAATGGTGCAAACATAAGGTTTGTTCCCACCGGCTCCCTCTCCTCTAGGTTGTTATCAAATAATGAAGACATTGTGCTGCAGAAAGGTTGGTACAGACACTCCCTGAGGGACTTTGTGCTGTAGCCTGTGGTTTGTATCATTAAGACATAATTTCCTTTTTTTAGCTAGTAGATAATGTTTCTTTCCAGAAATGCACATCTTTGTATGGTTTTGAGAGGAAGAAACATATTAATAAAGAGAACTAGAGTGTCTTTTACTTAAATAACAGGATTTAATTATTTGAAGAGTTACTTAAGAAAGTCATTCAATTCTGACTTAACCTATAAGTTATTCATCTGTGCTACATGTTATCTAAACTGCAACCTGTGAAAAAAATGCAGCTTGGGATATATAGTAGGTTAAATAATGGCCATACAAAGAAATCAAGTCCTGACCCTTGAAAGTTGTAAATGCTACTTCATTTGGAAAAAGGGTCTTTGCAAACACTATTCAGGTTTTAGAGATGAGATTACTCTGGAGTACCCCGGTAGGCCTGGCATGCCTTCACGGTGTCCTGACAGGAGGAAGGCAGAGGGAGGTTGCACACAGATGCACAAAGGAGATGCAGGAGGCAATGTGGCTGCAGAGGCAGAGACTGGAGTGATGCAGCTGCATGTCAAGGATTGCCCACAGCCACCAGAAACTCGGAAAGTCAAGAGACAGCTTCTGCCCTGGAGCCTCCAGAGGGAGTGTGAACTTGCCGACAAAGTTTTAGATATCTGGTCTCCAGAACTGGGAGAGAATAGATTTCTGTTATTTGTGGCAATTTGTTACAGCAGACCCAGAGAATGAATACAGGATCTCAAAGCAAAATGAGCATTTGGAGGACAGTCTAGGAGTTTTCAGCATAACTCCAAGATGGGAGAGGTAGAACAATGAAGTTCGGGCTTTGATGTTGAATAAACTAGGTCCATACTGTGTTTCCATCACACTGTGGTTTTAAATAGCTCATTCACAAGCATTTTCACATCTAGTTGAAGAGTGGGTTTGGACCAAGGAAGACCATCAGCCAAATCAGCAAAAGCTCACGTAAGAGAAGGACAGAGTTTGACTCAAGCAGTGGACAAGGAGTTGAAGAAGAGGGCACAGACAGAAGTTGTAAAAACAGCTAACATGTACCAGGTGCTATGAAAAGCACTTTGTGTGCATTACTCACTTAATGCTTACAGTAACTCTATGAGGTAAGCATTGTTACTTTTCTCACTTATAGTTAAGGAATCAAAGACAGAGAGAGGTTAAAAAATATGCCCAAAGTAACACAGCAAATAAGATGCAAAAACAGAATCTAAGCTGTCAAATTGGAGCCTAAACGTTTACACTTGACAGTAGAGTGCCAGTTAGACGAGGTTCAGGCAGTGGTGTACAGGTATGTGTGGGACAGGGGCCTGGGTGCATCCTGCCCTGGGTGCATCCAGCAAAGGCATGTGTTGTCTGTAGAGAGCTGAAAAACTAATAAAACAGAATAGAAGCTGGTCTGCATTTTATCATCACCATGAACCAGGGACTCTGAACAAAGTCAGGCTTTTAATATTCCTCCCTGCCAGAATGGTGTTGAGAAGTGCTCCCAATATCCGCCTTCCCTTGGTATACCACTGAGTTCACCCACCGTTGTGGACCACTCGAAAACACTTAGACCTGCAAGATAGAAGCACATCTGTTTCTTGGGTATGTCAGCCTTTTCAATGTATGGAAGTGGAATCCTCGGGAATGCCCTCTGTGGCATGCTCTGGTTTATTTCAGCTCACCGTAGGTCATGGACAGCTAGGCATGTTGGTATTCCTCCATTGGCCCCTCCAGATGAACCACACTAGAAAGCAATAGATTGGCCAGGACCCAGAGAAGCCTTCAGAGATCAGTGTGCGCCTGTCCAAATAACCACTTCTCTGCATATAAGCCATAACAGGCACATCTTTTGCAGCCTCACCTAATAACGCCTTCCAAACAAAATGAGGAGAGGCAGAGAAAAGATCTACTATCCACATGTCCAAGGCTTCCGAGTACCTATTTCTAGACCCAATTTCTCCCCAGACGTCCAGAATTGTAGGCCTGGTTGCTTATCTCCATTGGAATGCCCCATATATAACTCAAATATTAAATGCCCCCAAACTGCTCATCCATGCCTTACCCTTTTGTCCTGGCATGGAAAACAGTCTGTCCACTGGGACCAGCTGCTCAGCTGGCAGTTAACTGCTCTGGGCGTGTAAGTCTCAGCATCCCGGCTCACTCTGCTGAAGGGAAGAAAGACCCCCGCTTTAATTTAAAACATTTTTATCTTGACAATTTTTATTTTTCTCATTAAAAATGCAAAAAGTTATCTTAATATGAAAACAGATGCTGAGTTTTTCCTAGTTTTATTGAGGTATAATTGAAAAAGTTATATATATACTCAGGTATACAATGTCATGACTTGATATATGTATACATTGTGAAATAACTACCTCCATGAAGCTCATTAACACATCCATCCCCTCACAGTCCCCTTTTTTGGAGAGGGCAAGAACACAGTATCTACTCTCATGGCAAATTTCAAGTACACAGAACAGTTTTATTAACTACCGTCACCACACAGCGCATTGCACCCAGAACTTACTCACCCTATAACCAAACGTGTGTACTCTCTGACCACCCACTCCCTATCGTCCCCCTCCTCAGCCCCCGGTAACCACCTGCTATCACCTACTTCCTGGTTCTGCGACCTCAACTCTTTTTAAATTCCATATATAAATGAGATCATACAGTATTCTCTTTGTCTGGCTTTCTTCACAAAGCATAATGTCCTCCAGGTTCATCCATGTTGTCACAAATGGCAGGGTTTCCCTTTTTTAAATAGCTGAACGTAGGCTGAATTTTCTAAGTTTTCAAGTTTGCCCATTGATTTGGGTATCTGGGTACCCACAGCAGCAGAACTCGACACAGCATTGTAAGATATTCCTTTAACTTTCAAGTTATCTGGAGGCGGGAGTGGACATAGAGCAGGGAGAGGGGGTGCATGTCCATTGCTGCTCAGTTATTCTTACTCGAAAGATTTCGTTCTAAGGGTACTTCCAACACACGGATGATTTTATCTTCCTTTTTAAGAATTACATGTGCTGTTTTTAAAATACAATGTATGTGGCCTATTGCCCTTTCTTCTTTTCCAATTTTTTTTGTTGTGGTAAAGTACAAATAATGTAAAATGTGCCATCTTAACCATTTTTAAGTGTGCGGTTCAGTGCCGTTAGCAACATTCATAGCATTCTGCCACCATCACCACCACCGTCTATCTCCAGAACTCTTTTCATCTCCCAGCATCAGTTTGGAGATGCAAAGTTAAGGCCAAGGAAAAATCTGTGCACATGTCCCTTCCAGTCAAACACAGTTTTGAAAATGAAGAGTGACAATTTTGTCATGCTCCTATTGTATACAGGTATGATGCTTCAGGGTTTATATAAAATCTCTCTTTTAATTCTATGTGACTCCTCCTATTTTTAGAGTGACAAGTACTGAGGAAGGCTAAGATTTTTGAAGAGTCAGAGTAGCAGAAAGTCCAGTGGTTAAAAACACAGGATCTGGGATGAGAGGACTGAGTTTGAAGTTTAGCCACCTGCTGACTTTGAAAACTTGAGCCAGATGTTTAACTTCTGTGGGCTATAGCTCTCCCATCAGTAGGACTGTGTTAAACATAATATTACCTAATAGGGTTACTGAAAGCACATTGAAATATGTATAAAGTGTCTATTAAAGTTTGTCTTTTATTATTACATGCTAGAACATTACATGGATTTTCTCATTTAATCTCTGTATGATCCCAGTAGGCAAATATTATCAGCCCTATTTTGCATACAAGAAAGTCGAGATTCTTAAAAGCTAAGTAACCCCTAAAGTCATAGCCCGGAGTGACAAAGGAAAAATTTGAACCATTTGGCTTGATGGCAAAACCCATTTCCTGTTCTTCATCCTGTTTGCCTGGCTCCAAGCCTGAGCCTCTTTCCATAGCATCACCACTGCTCCCATGGCTTCAAAGCCTGGTCAGTCCACTGGGCAAAGTCGGAAGGTTGTCCAGAATTGCCCAGCCTCTGAGAACCAGGCAGCCTCTGCTATAATGAATGGAACAATTATCTCCCTAGTGTAGGAACAAAAAAAAAGAGTGCTCCTTCATGCTACTTCTACAAGAGCTGCTACTCATGATGAATAGCAAGGGATAATTCTTTTTTTAAATATTTTATTGATTATACTATTACAGCTGTACCATTACTCCCTATCCCCCTCCACCCTGCACACCCTGCCCCACTCACATGCCCCCCTCTAGTTCATGTCCATGTGTCATAAGTTCTTTAGCTTCTACATTTCCCATACTATTCTTACCCTCCCCCTGTCTATTTTCTACCTACCATCTATGCTACTTATTTTCTGTACCTTTTCCCCTTCTCTCCCCCTCCCACTCCCCTGTTGCTAACCCTCCATGTGATCTCCATTTCTGTGGTTCTGTTCCTGTTCTAGTTGTTTGCTTAGTTTCTTTTTGTTTTAGGTGTGGTTGTTAATAATTGTGAGTTTGCTGTCATTTTACTATATGTGTTTTTTTAAGATTTTATTTATTTATTTTAGAGAGATGGGGAAGGGAGAGAGGGAGTGAAACATCAATGTGTGGTTGCCTCTAGCACACCCCATACTGGGGATATGGCCTGCAACCCAGGCATGTGCCCTGACTGGGAATCAAACCAGTGATGCTTTGGTTCACAGGCCTGCACTCAATTCACTGAGCTACACCAGCCAAGGCCGTACTATACATGTTTTTTATCTTCTTTTTCTTGGATAAGTCCCTTTAACATTTCATATAATAAGGGCTTGGTGATGATGAACTCCTTGAACTTGACCTTATCTAAGAAGCACTTTATCTGCCCTTCCATTCTAAATGAAAGTTTTGCTGGATAGAGCAATCTTGAATGTAGGTCCTTGCCTTTCATGACTTGGAATACTTCTTTCCAGTCCCTTCTTGCCTGTAAGGTCTCTTTTGAGAAATCAGCTGACAGTCTGATGGGAACTCCTTTGGAGG
>CM052542.1:36052324-36110561 GCA_028533065.1 Trachops cirrhosus | reverse complement strand
CTTCTAGGATTCTCTCCTTCATTTTTACCTTGGCTAATGTAATTATGATGTGCCTTGGTGTGTTCCTCCTTGGGTCCAACTTCTTTGGGACTCTCTGAGCTTCCTGGACTTCCTGGAAGTCTATTTCCTTTGCCAGATTGGGGAAGTTCTCCTTTATTATTTGTTCAAATAAGTTTTCCACTTGTTGCTCTTCCTCTTCTCCTTCTGGCACTCCTATGATTCGGATGTTGGAATGTTTAAAGATGTCCCAGAGGTTCCTAAGCCTTTCCTCATTTTTTTGAATTCTTATTTCTTCATTCTTTTCTATGTGGTTGCTTCTTTCTTCCTTCTGGTCCACTCCATTGATGTGAGACCCAGCTTTCTTTCCATCACTATAGGTTCCCTGTATGTTTTTCTTCATTTCACTTATTGTAGCCTTCATTTTTTCATCTAATTTATGACCAAAATCAACCAATTATGTGAGCTTTCTGATCACCAGTGTTTTGAATTGTGCATCTGATAGGTTGGCTACCTCTTGGTCGCTTAAAAGGATAAGTTCTGAGGCTTTCAATTGTTCTTCTGTTTGAGCCATCTCTCTCTCTCTCTCTCTTTTTTTTTTTTGGTCTTGTCACACCTGTTACGTATGAGGGGTGGAGCCTTCGGTGTTCACCAGGGTGGGGCAACCCAGTCCCTGGGTTGTGACCCTGTATGTGGGGCAGGGGTCCAAGAGGGAACAATGGCGCTTGCTCCACTCTCTGCCAATTTCAGTCCCTTCCACTGCTTCCCCCAAGCAAACTGGGCCTTTCTGGTGCTGATTCCCATGTGGGTGGGCTTGTACACCCCATGGGTCTTTCCAACGACCTCTCTTGTGAGGCTGGGAGTCTCTCCCTGCACCTTAACCCCCACAGGTGTTTGCAATCAATGCCCCAAGGCTCTATTTCCCAGCACTGGGATCCTGGGTTGGGCACAGCGCCTTGCTTCACAGTCACTGCCTTGCTGGGTCTGCCAATTGCCACCCCTTGGCTGGGGTTTGCCAGCCACTGCTTGCGCCCAGGGTCTGCCCACTGCAGTCTTACGCACCTGGTCCCAATGCTCTTTGTGGCACATCACCCCTTTCCACCAGGTTGCCCAACTCCTCCCCTCCAACCAGTCTGGATAAATGTGTCTATTTTAACTCCTTGGGTGTCCGACTTCCATACAGTTCAATTTTCTGTCAGTTCTGGTTGTTATTCTGTTTCTAAATTGTTGTTGTCCCTATCTTGGTTGTGCAAGGAGGCGCAGCGTGTCTACCTATGCCTCCATCTTGGCCAGAAGTCCCTGGGATAATTCTTAAATGTTAGTTGCAATGTGGAATCTGAAAACATATCAGTGAATTTTATTGGACCCTGTTACATTAAACCCATTAGTCTGTGTACACTTTGAATGGATCTAATATTCATACATGATTTTTGTATCATTAGGCACTGGGAACTTAAAAACTATTGATTCACTAATTATACATTTTTATAATAATACATAATATTATTTTAAAATACATATTATATTATTATTAATCAATAACATTTATCAATTATTTATTATTATCAATATTATTTTATAATACATAATAATATTTTAAAATATTAATACATTGTTATACAATATAAAAAGACAAATTTATTAAGATTGCCAGTGATGTTCTCAAGCTCATAGTAGTGGATATGTGTTTCAAAATTTTAATATTTGCTTAAAGGCTCAACTTTTGTCACTGGTAACAATAACAGTATTTGATTTACTTGAAGTGATAGGCTCTCTGCTCACTTTTGAGACAAAGCCTGCCACATATCTGAGCCTGAATAACTAGTGTGACAGCCATTCTGTTGAGTAAAGGCAATGTCCCAGGAAAGGGTGCTACTTCCACATGCAGCAAACGACTGCTTTTTCACGAGACAGCCGTGGCACGTCAGGGCAGCGGTGGGTCTCCACGCGTCCCTCCCGTTTTGATACGTGGGCTATTTAACAACATGTGCTTAAAGACTGAGACCTAATACGTCTAATGAGTTTCACTTCCAAAAAGGACTTTCTCAAGCACAACTTAACTTCTTTCCTGCGAGCTTGGTGCTGCTCCCTTGACTGGTGCCAAGGCCGCCGCAGTCTGACCTGCCATTGCTTGTTCACCATCAGCGCAAACAGAAGCACAGTGGAAGGTCAAACGTCTTAGTGGTTTTGTGAAATTGTCATGAACTCACAGGATCCGCCCCCTCCACTGAAAAGATCTTAGGGCCTCCTCCAGCTTGGAGAAAACTGTGGTCTATGAAAGGATGCTAGTGTGTACAGAACACCACCCCTGCTGTCCCTGCAAAGAAAACTTCAGGGCTCAACTCACAGGGCTCACCTCTGTTCCAACTTCTTTCGGGGCACTGCAAGCCCTTGTCATCCCTGCAAATGAGCCATCCAGCACTCTGGCCTCTCAGTTGTTTTTCCTCATCTTCAGGGGCCTTTCTTTTTCACTCCACTATCTTCCATGGTCACATCCTGGACCTTCTCACTTTCTGAGACAGCGTCTTCTGCAAACCACTAACTCACAAGTCATCTGCGAATTAGTTCTCCGGGGCTCCACTGCCTCTTCTCTTCTATCTTACAGGCTCAAGAACTCCCACCGCTCTTTTGTTTGGTCCTCATTGGGCCTCCATTCTCTTGACTCCTAAGTTCCCTCTCTTTCTATTTTCCTTTATAACCAGTTTTTATTCCATGACTTATAATTTTAAAATCATAACTATATCCTAAATTCCTGGACACCACTGTTCCCTTGACCACACCTACCTGTAGAAGTCAGTCCGGAATGAATCCAACTGTCCCGCTCTGTGCTTGCTTAGCTCCTGGACTTCTTTCAATCTCATCACAAACATCAGTCCCTTAGGGAAGCATTGCTCACTACCCAGACTGTTTAGATGCCTCGCTTCATATGATTTGGTCAAGCTCTGTGCATTTTCTCAACCTTTAATTATCACACTCCTAATATTTGTATAATTTCTGTTTTCTCCATCAGATTGCAAGCTGGATGAAGGCAAGTACTGTCTGTGTGTTTGCTACTGAAGTTCCAGCACCTATCATAGTGCCAGACCCAAGTAAAGTGCTCAGTAAATATTTCGGAAAGGAAAAGATGAAGGAAGGGAGGAAAGGAAGAATTAAAAAGGGGAGGGGGAGAGGAGGGAAAGGAGAGGAAAGGGATAGAAGAGAAAGAATGAAAACAATTTATGAGAAATAGATTGCATTATTTTGAGATTTATTTAAATCTAATTTTCAGTTAAAATCTAATTAAATAATTCTGGAATCTAGACATTCAAATGGCTCAAGGTTTGGTCCATGTGTCATTTTGCCAATAAATCGTCCTAACAATAAAAGTTTGAAGCATAGAAACGTGGAGAAAGACAAGGGTTCTAATCATCAAAAGGTGGGAGAGAAGGTTTGGGAGCAGAAAATGTCTCCAGCATTAGTTCTGCATCTCACTGTAGAATTGTCAAGATAATGTCATTGTAAGCCCACAGAGACTGCATTATGATGTCAAAATGGAAGGAAACAGTATTAATGGGTGGAAGCAGAAGCCTAGACAGAGCAGGGCTGTGTTGCTGCAGTTTTAAAAGCTTTGTGACATGATGTCTAGACAGAGGCACACACAGTAATGCTATCACTGAAGCAAGAGTACAAAAGGTACACGGGACCATTCATTAAATCATTTCAGGGCTCCAGCCTTCTAACCAACAGCAATATGACCAGCCTTTTCTCTTACCATGCCAATGAATTTTTAAATGTAGTTTATTTTTTGCTGATTATAAAAGTAGTGCATTCTCATTAAAGAGAACATAGAAAAGATAACAAAAGAAAAAAAATGCCCCAGTTCCTACCAACATTAATATTTTGTCCTAGTTCCTTTCACTCTTTATTTTTATAACCTCGTTGAGGTCATACTGAGTATTGCATTTTATATCCTGCTTTTCCGCTTGATGGTGCAGCAGAAATGTGAACTGTTTATGATGGCTACACATTGTTTCACTGCCCTAATATCAAGCAATTAGATTATCGAACACCCAGGTTTTCTGTATTCTAAGGTACATATTGAAGATATATCCTACACAATGGGATGACTGAGTTGAAGAATAGAAGTGATTTTAAAGCTTATGACACTTATAGCCCAATGACTTTCCAAAAGAATTGTATCCATTTTTCAATGACTCAGGGAACCATTAATAAATCTGTGGCCTAGTAAATCTTGGCAAATGGTTTTAAAGCATCTCCCAGCTATTGAAAATCTACTCGAGCAATAAGACACTTAATATAGAGCCCTGGGACTCGGGAGTCTTTGATTCTAGTTTTTAGTCTGCATATACCTTGCTGTGATACTATGTTCAAGCTTATTTAACTATCTGGCTTTTAGTGTTCCCCCTGTAGAAGCACACAAATCTATATAGTGCTACTGAGGGCCTCTCAAAGTGTTCTCTCTGGAGCACCAGGTCCTGAGAGATGTATCTGAGGTGGGAGAGGGAAAGGAAAGTTACATGGCCAGCTACATTTGGATAAATTGCATACAACACCCTACTTTTGGAGATTTAAAATGCCCAATGACATATTAAAGGCTCTGAGAAGTTCTCATCTTAGTTTACTTAACCCAGCATTTATGCAATTTTTTGAACATGTGTCATATCTTCAAGTAACATCTGTTAAGACTATTGAACACAGTTGAAGAAACACTGATATAACAGAAAGGGGTTTAG
This sequence comes from Trachops cirrhosus, assembly GCA_028533065.1. Lineage (NCBI taxonomy): Eukaryota > Metazoa > Chordata > Mammalia > Chiroptera > Phyllostomidae > Trachops > Trachops cirrhosus. Next base: position 36,105,831 of record CM052542.1, on the reverse strand, counting down.
AGCCCAAAAAACATATATTAAAACCCAGCTTCTGCTACTTATTGAACTTCAATTTTCTTATACCTAAAAACAGGGTACTCAAAACTTGTAAAACTGTTTTGAATATAGAATGAAATTATGTATGTAAAATCCCTAAGCATAAGTACACACTAGTTTCTTATCTCCAACCTTCTCACCCTATATGTGCTCATCAAACTCTCCATCTTAGTCAAAAGGTATTGCATGCCTACGCTTTATAGGGCCATGGATTGGTGTGATTCTTCCCATCTGCCTTTTTAAATAGGGTGGCACATTGGGTAAAGGACATACAGCCTGGAGATGAATATACAGCTTGCAAGTCCAATGCTCGACCCCAGACTGTGGCCACTTCAGCAATTTAGATCACAAAATAACTAGTTAGCTACCAGTCCTAAACTAGAAGGTCAGAAAGCCTAACCCTAATTATTGCCAGAGCAGGGCACCTAATAGGTTGGCTCAGCTTATATTCAAAGCTGATTGTCACTAATTATATCATCTTGAGCCAGTTTCATTCAGTTACATGGACATTACATCCTGAAACTGAAGTATTTTAAGTTTGACTTTGAAAGCGCTGAGTCTCCAGTGATGTTCCTGTTGCTAAATCCAGCGGAGAGTTCTCTGAGTTGGTTTTACTTGCTCTCTGTTAACCAGTTTCCTTCTTGAAATCTTTCCTCTTTGGACTCCATTCATACTACACTTCCTTGCTCCCTTCCTACCTCAGTGGCCAGTTCTCTTTGACTTTTCTAAAAACTGAAATTCCTCTGGGTGCAAGTCTTGCCTTTCTTCTTCTTCTCTCTTTCTGCTTTTCTTGCTCTTGAGAAAGTGAGATCCATTTCCTGAGCTTCGCATACCATCCATATTAATGTCTCCTAAATTTGGATCTTCAACTTGGACCACTGCTCTGAAATCCTGTTTTGTTTATCTGACTGCCCATGTAATTCCTCCATTAGGTCTCTCAGGTGTGGCAAACTTAATGGCTTCAAATACAAACTCTTAATGTTCTCCTTTTAACGGGCAGTAAGTGCAACCACCGTAGCACACGGTTGCTCAGGCCAGTTACTCGGCAGTGGTCGTTAATTCCTTCCTTCCCCTAGCCCCCACATCCAGTCCTTGGGAAATTTTTGTCAGTAATATTACCTTCAAAATGTATCTCAAGTATCTTCCCTCCCATCTATCTGTACTGCCCCTGTCCTAATTTAAGGTACCATTACCTCTCACCTAGATCATTGCTGTGCCCTCCAGGGAGCCAAGACCTTCCACTTCACCTTCCTCCAGTCCCTTCTTTGCACAGCTACAAGGATGATTTTTTAAAAACAGAAATCAGGGAATATCGCTCTTTTACAAGACCATCTAGTGGTTGATTGTTTTTTTACTACACATAGATTAAAGCCCAAATTCCTCATCACGGTGCCCAGGGCCCTCTGTGATCTGGCCTCTGCCCACTTTTTGACATCCTCTCACAGCACAGTCCCTGCTCTTAAGCTCCTCCCATCCTTCACGTGTTCATCCTTGAACAAGACCAGCCGTCTCCCACAGTAAGGTCTTAACACATGCTGATCTCTCCATTCTCCCCTCCTTAACCTCCACAGCCTCTCAGCTTCAATGCCTGCCCTACAGAAACCCCACCCCCAACTGGCCTAGCTTCAGATAGCTCTGCCCTATCCAATGAAGGGCCTTGTTTGTTTCCTTCCTAGTAGTGATCGCAAATTTTACTGAAATGTTTTGTTTAAATGTTTACTGACTGACTCTATCACTACACTATAAATTCCTTGAGTGTAGCGACTTATCTATCTATTTAGTTCACCACATAGCACCTAGCATACTTGGAATATTTAATAAAATCAATATGAACCCTAACATTGAAAACATATGATATACTTCTAAATTTTAATGATATACTTTTACTGTTATTAGCTCATGCTTACTATTTGCTTATTATAAAATTTTAATAGAAAAACAGTTTTTTTGAGAAAAATATTTTAAAACAATGGTGATGATGTAAGATTTTGTTTTGGGGGAAAGAAAAGTTGCCATTGTTAAATTTTTAAGGTTTGAAATCACTGACTGAGCTAAAAGATCCATGCCAACTGGCACATTATAAATTTTCTCTAATTTTTTTCAACCATCGGAGTGAATGTAAATAACCAAAATGACAGCAACATTCATACAGCCACTAGCAACTGTTCTCACTGAATGCTTACTCAGGACCAGGCATTGTTCTAGTCCTTTTCATGCATTTAATTCTTCTTCTTGCATTTCTCCCATCTTCTAACTCAGAAAACGTACATAACTGGCCCGAGGTCACACAAACACTACATGCCTGTGCCGGAATTTGAATACAGAGTAATTTTGCCACGCAGCTCTCTGTTTCCAAAGCCAGGGTCAGACACACTAGCATTAGACGCAAAGACCTCATGATTTCCTACTTCAGCACTTTGTAAATTATTTAATTGGTTCTCTTTTGCCTTGACTTCAAATTTGCCTCTTCACTGATTTGTCTTATTTGATAAGTTCATCAAACATCAGGACTCTTTGTTCATTTTCAAAAAGGATTACAATGATAATCTTCTATAATTAAGAGTATCTCAGCAGAGATTTCCTTTACCACAGTTCCCTTGCCTTTATCTTCTAATTATTAGAGATGAATTTTCTGATTTTGTTCAAAATTGTGTTTGCTTTATATACAAGTTGCAAATTAACAGCTTATAAAAATGTCTTCCTCCCTTCTGAACTGCTACTTAAAGAAGAAAATATCTCTGGCTCTAGCATTTAAATGCAATAATGATTTAAAATTGAATCATCCAACCAGAATTTGAATAAAATAACTCTAATTACAATCTTTAATGTTGGGGAGATAAGGATGACTTTAAAACTGCCCCAATGATGAAATAAGGAGCTGCTTAAGCTCCACAAGATACTCAATGTTAAGACATAAAAAACATGACAGCAGGTTAGAAAATTCAAGGAAGTGGACTTGGCAAAATACGATGTACATATGAAAAGACCACTTCCACTCATTATCCCACTGCAGAAGGCAAACTTGTTTCTATGAAATGATCCAGCATCTCTATAGACTCTTGCCTTTCCCAATAATTTTATGTATGTTATCTAATTGTATTCTCCCCAAACACTATGAGACACATATTCTTAATGACTCACAAACAGAGAAGTAGAGGTTAACTGTCCAACAATACTCAAGACAACTACTATTTTTTAAGCTGAGTATATTCTATATCCAGGATCTTATTTCATGTTCATTAACTCTTATGGAAGAGGCGTTACTATTCTCATTTTACAGATAGGAAAACTGAAGCCTAAAGAAATGAAGTGATGTGCTCCAGATCACCCAGCCCCTGAGTGTTAGAACTGATTTCCACACAGGCCCCTCTGCCTCCAAGTGCCCTCCCTTCCCACTGCCCGCCAGTCCTTGGCGGGATTAGTAATAGCACTAAAAGAGGTCACATTCTAACCTGAAATGGCCTATTACAGACATGGAAGTGTCTCTGTCCTCCCCAAGGTGAACCCTGCATGCACATTTTGCAGAGACAGACGGCCGACTCACCGGTTCACCCTCTCCTGTGTGGTCACCCCAGGCTGACAAGTCATCACAGACAACACGAAGAAAGCAACAGCAAACATCTCGTCCAGAATCTCCCAGCCTATGTCACCTGAAGGAATGAAACGATCCACTCGGGGAGCCGGAGTCAAAGATGTCTACAGGTTGGGACCCAGAAGATCCTGCGTTTGAAATGAACAGAACTCCCTTGGTTCTCATTCAGATGCTGTTAATTAGTTACTATGCTATTGATTAGCCAAACACCCTAAAACCCCGAACACCAAAGGCCACTGTCCTTCAGACCTATTGAAAAACGATACCCTCAAGATATTTATTTAACCAATACCAGCTTAGCAAAGGGATCTGGTTTTCAGAATAAGGCATAAGTCAAATCAAGATATGGTTCCAGAATTCATGGTCTTTTTAAGTGGCTCTTGGAATTTGTAACTGCAGATCAGTTCACACTGCAAGACTGAAAGAATGCTGATACTGGTGTATCAGCTCAGCCATAAACACCCAGCAAGTCAAAGAAAATGCCTACAGGTACATGAGGGTTCTGCAATGTACCGCCAAACATGTGGAGCCTGAGAAATGCAGGTAATTCCATGGACTTTCTGCTGTTTATCCAGACACTGGATATCATTAAGATCCAGCATATTGGTGTCTTGAGAGGACCGGATGCCTTACATGGCCATCTCCAGAAGCATTCTCTAGAATCATAGTAACAGCTGCACATCGGGGGGATGATACCACACCTTCACACACTCCCTGACTCTTCCAGTCATGATGGGCATTTCATAACACTTTTACTGCAGGTGTTGGGGTCATGGGGGGTGCTGTGTCTGCATACCCTTAGAGCAGCTCAGGGTGGCACGTCTGGAACCCACTTTTCCCACCAACCCCCTAGCTGACTCCCTGTCTCATCCACAGTCCAAGTCCCTGAGACAGGTTCACAGAACCCACCCCCAACCCCGGGGCAGTATGTCTCAGGTTTTCCTCCACCAGTGTAATGCTTTTCTCATGTGGAACAGACCTCTTTCTAGAACATTGGTCATTTAGGGGGTGATTTTGCCTCTCAGGGACATTTGGCAAAGACCAGAGACATTTATGGTTGTCACACTTTGGAGGTTGTGCTATCAGCATCTAGTGGGTAGAGGCAAGGATGCTGCTAAACGATGCACAGGAGAGCTCCCCACCTCCCACAGCAAAAAATTATCTGGCTCAAAATGTCAGCAGTGCTGAGGTTGGGAAATACTGCCTCACACAAAAAAAGCTGCTCTCCCTTTCCTGGGCCCTTGTGATTCTGGTGAACTCATTTTCTTCTTTTTACATGTGGACTATATTGCCTCCCTTCTCAGTCCAGCTCCTTCTTGAAATTTCCCTGATGTATTTCTCTGTACCCAAGACCTCAGCAATACTCGGCTCCTTAACCTCGACTTGCCAGTCCCATCCTTCACTCCTCAACGTGGTCACTTAAACTCTATTGCTTCCTCTGTAGTAGTTTCCCTCCAAGCTTCTCTCCTTCTTTATTGCCCCCGTTGATCACTTTCAGAGCTTTGGCAAGAGACTCCTAGTGGGCTTCTGTTTCTCTTCACTCCAAACCTCCCTGTACATTGTTGTTGAACTCATCTTCAAGAAAATTACCTAGGATAACATGACTCTCCTGCTCTGAAACCTTCAGTGGGCCCCACTTCTATAAAATTAGAAGTCCAAATGGCTCCATAAATGGGTCCAACCCACCCGTGCAGGTTTACAGACCCTGGTCCGCTAAGTATCCCCCACATTACAGCCCAGGTGCCCCTCACCTCCTCACACGTTCTGTTTCACTGGTCACGCTGGCCTGTCCACCTGAGCTTCCTTTACCCGCTGTCCCTTACCCTTCCGTCAGGTGTCTTCTCAGATAGCATGGTCATCTTGGACCCTTGACTGATGGCTCCATCTGGGGGCTAGCCCTCTGTTACTTTAACCTTATAAACACATTGCCAGCACTTTCCATTTTGCCTCATATTATATTTTTCTCAGGAAGTGGAGTATATCTGGAGAATGAGATTTCCTTTAGGATAAATTCTGTGGCTGGTTCTTCTTTATAAACACCCGTATCACTTAATACTAAATCTTTAATAAATATGTCCTGGTGGAGTGAATTAGCAAGTGAACATACTTTCAGGTATACTTACTCATTTAATTCTCAACAATCTTGTAAGATAAATATTATCATGAAGGGAATCCTGAGAGTTAGAGAGACTGTGACTAAGCTGGAAAATGGAAGCAAGATGGATAGCATCCCTAGCCCTGTGCCTGGCACATTGCCTGATTAACAATTTTTTAATATAATCTTCACAGTAATTTTGCAAGGCCAGTAATAATAGTGCTGTTTTGAATATGAGGATATTGACCTTCAGAGTGGTTAAGTAACTGGCCTGGAATCACACAGCTGGTGAGTCTCAGAAGCATGGATTTATGACCTGTCCAACTTCAAAACCTGAGATCTTTTTTGGTCTGGTCATACAACTACTACACTACATCAAGTACATCAGGACTAAGGCCTGGGTCTTCTACCTCGGAGTCCAGCTGTCTGTCTGTTATGCTTTAGCTCAGAGATATCATTTCTAGGGGACAAAGAGAGCAGGAGAAAGTGAATAGAGAGATAATCACAGAATGGAATCAGAAGAGAGAAGGCTAAACCAGGATTGTTCCTGGGATTGTTCCATGCCTCTATGACTAAGTGTACATGGGGTGTGTGGGGATGTGTGTGTGTTGGGATGGGGGTAGGGCACTCCTCTACTTTGAGCCAGAATGTTCTAAGATGAATGGGAAATGCCGAAACATTTTTAGGTTTGCATATGTGGATTTCACCTTAATTGTAGCATTCTGTTATCAAAGACAGATAGTTATAGAATACCATCCAGAATACCAGGCAGCAAGATGCCAATTCATTTTGAAAATGCATTGCTTGTCTCAGGGAAACACTTTCCACCATCTAACTCAGCCTGTGAGTTATGGCCTCGGAGTGCAAGGTGTTCTGTGTTGTCCCAGGCTGTCACTGCAGGGCCGCATCCAGGTCTGTGCTCTCTGGGAAGCTTTCAGAATTCTACACACACTCCCCCTGTGCTGAGCCTGCAGCTTGCCCAGTGCAGACAGGAGATCGAAATTCTGCAAACCTAATGCAAAGGGAGGCAATTTGCTGGCATGGAAAGAACACAGCTCAGGACAGAAAGTGCCACTAGACAATTGTCTCCTTGCTTCAGTTTCTTTATCTGTGAAATGGATAAAATAATACCTGTCAGGATAGAATTGAAGAGCTGAAGAGTAAATGAGGAAATATACCCTCAACTGGGAATTTTGAACAGTTGTTACTAATTTATTTTCATTTTCCCTTCTGTCTGCTCCTCCTTCCTGGTGGCTACTCATCTTCTCTCATAAGCATGGGAATGAAGGGGGAAGGCAGAAGAAAGAAGGAGCCTGGCAAAGAGGATAACGGAGGAGGGTGGAATGCAGGAGGTCCACATCCAGGTGCCCTGGGCTGATCCTGAAGTCTTCAGGAGGAAGGGTGCTACCAGAAGGAGCTGAGAGAATGGTTTCAGCTGTAGGACCCAGGTGACAAAGCAGTACAGGGCCCACTTCTGCATGTCTACCCAGGTTCCAGCTCCTCAAGCATTGAAAAGGTGGGGAGCAACTCAGTGTTACACCTTCAGCGTGGACACAGCCAGTCTCACAATGGCCACAAGCAAACAAAGCTTCTCCAAGCAGCTTAGTGGTTGGCAGTCCACAGGGAGGCAGAACAGTTTGTGAGCTTGTTTGAAGTACAGCTCCAGAGCAAGTGTGTGTGTGTGTGTGTGTGTGTGTGTGTGTGTGTGTGTGTGTGTTAGGCCTGCTCTCTCACTGGAAAAATCTGCCAAATGTTCAACACAACACCGGGCACCAAGTCTGCAGACAGTCGATGAGCATCTCCCGCCCACCGCTTTGCCTTCCCCACCTCCTCCCTCACCCTCTGCAAGACGGCATGTGTCTGGTATCTGTGTTTCCTCCTGATTGCTTTCATCAGTGCCAGGCCCTGGCCAACAGAGAGCAGTGGTGGATTTTCGGCTGAAAATGAAGTGGGCTGGTTTAAGAAATTGGTCTCAGTTCAGGGCTTTTCAAGGATGGGCTAATGCACACCTACTACATGTTGCAGCTCTGTATTTGCATTGAAGGGGGGAGTTGAGAGGGGTCAATCTCTGCCTCATTTCTACATTAGCAGAGAAATTAAAGACCTTTGCTCAAAGACGGCATGGAGCATTGTAAGCAGCTCTGGTCAAATCGGGGTGGTCCTTCAGGAAATCCCTCTTAGAATTTGACGGCAATAATAACCAGAGTCCGTTTTACACCTGAGCAAGCTCTCCAGGTTCCATCAATTCATCAGTTTTCTAACCTGTGGAGCATTTACTCACAGCACTGTGCACGTACTCCCTCCTCTGTTCCCAAAGCACCCTGCCCACAGCCCCCTTTCTGAAAGGCCACCGACTTGATGGTGTGTGATTTATCCCACCTGTGATTTCTGTGAACTCGTGAAAGGCAGGGCTGTGCTGGCCCAGTCTCCGTGCACCAGATGTGTGAGGGTCAGCCAATGAGACCACAGCCCCACCCACAGCATGGGCCCACGAGCAGGCAGTATTGGCCACAGTGTGCACAGAACTAAAAACAGTACTAACTCCCACTAGAAATAAGTTGCCTTTTATGACCAGGTGTGCAGGCAGTGCTAAAGTGTTCGTGGGAAGCTCCTTCCCCCGCAGCTCTCCTCCGTTCCTGCCAGCAACCCGTGGAGAGCTCTGGCCCCTTTCTACTCCCATGCTCCACTGGAAGCTTCTTGGGGGCAGAGGCCATACTTTAAATCACCTTCGTGTCCCCAGTGCTGGCACACAGTAGGTGCTCCTTACTGGTGTTTTATGCAACACAATAGGGAGATTGTAACTTTTACAGCTAACATTCCTGGATTGAAATGCCAGCACCCCAATCAAGTAACTGTGTAACTTCAGACAAGTCATTTCAGCACTCTGCCTCACTGTCCCTCATGTGTGGCGGGTTTGACGGTAATGTCACACATGTACATTTCACACACAGAGACACGTGCATACCTAATGACTGATAAATGTTTGTTGCTGAATTTACCTGAGCTAACAGGCATTTCCAGGCAAGGTCATGATGGGTGCTGTTTCTCTTTGCAATCCCCACTTCCTGCCCCCTCTGTCCTGGCCCTTGTCCCAGAAACACCCTGCTGGGGCCATACAGGCGGAGGCTTGTTCATGCTGGTGCTTACGGTGCCATCTGAGGAGTCGGGAAGGGATTAGAGTCACTGAGAAGCTGATAGAGTACAGGACCTATGTGTGTGCCATTTTCCTGTGTGTCTTAGGCATCTTTGTGTTATCAGGCCAGAGGTATTTACTGGTTAAATGAGGCTTCTGAAAGATATTGTGGCCTTTAAGCCTCTAACACACAGTGACCCAAGAGACTGGCTGGTCAAACATAAGCTCTGAGAGGCTGACCAAAACCACCTTGTTCACCATTACGTCACAAAGTCGCTGAACGTTGTAACTGTTTAGTTGTTCTATTCCTTCCATCAGGGGTTGGATCAGGGGCGGTGTTGGACCCTAAACACTCAGAGATGGGACCCCAGCCCCCGCCGTCACAGCGTCAGGCCCCAGGTAGAGTGCCATGGAGATCACAGGGGCCAAGCTGAGAGCATCCTGCTGATCTGTGATTTGAGCTTTGAAGGAGGCAGGTGGGCAGGTAGGTTTCTTTAGAGAGAAGGGGGAAGAAAAGACATTTCAGACAGAGGAAATAGCATGAACAAAACCACAAAGATATGAAGAAACATGGCCAGTTTTGGGAAAACTCAGCTATCTGGTGGGGAGGGCAGGAGGACGGGCAAAGGCCACAGCAAAGGGCTTGTTTTGGCCAAGACTAAGATTTAGATTCCATCTCTGAGGACGTAGAGGGGCTACTGAACAAGCTGAAGTGGGAGGACCCTGATCAGACTTGTACTTTGTACTCTGGAGGACACATGGAGGAGGGACCAGAGAAGGCTGACCCTGGAGGCAGAGAAACCAGCTTAGAGACTGACTGCCAGCAACTGGACCTCCATGCAACTCACACACTGTGGAAAATGCTGGAGGACGAGAGGGAATGGTGGGAATTCAGAAGCTCCAGAGTTAGACCTCTAGATTCACAAGCCAGCCTCTAATGGATTGCATTGCATGGCCTTGGGACAGTCACTTGACTTCTCTGGACCTCAGTGCCTGTGCCTGATGGCTGGCTCATTCTCTAGCACCTCTTCCAGTTTGAAATCTTAACCTTCTATCATCTGGATCTAAGGTACTCCTTTAGAACTACAAGACTAGGAAACACATAGACGAGTATATATTTCAAACTGTTCAAGTCTCTCTCCCTGCTTTCATCCAGGACTTGTATTCCCATGAGACACTCTGGGCTGTCAGTCTGTAATTAGACTTTCCCCACTCAGAAAGCCTGGCTGTGTGGAGTGAGAGACAGAGCCGGATTAGCCTACTGTAAACAAATTTGGTCAGTCCCCTCTCGCCTGTCTCGGTTCTGGTTGAGTGGATTTCAGCAGCTCCTGGGTGAATGCTAATGCCTCCTACGTACACATTTGCAAGAAAAAAATCATGTGTGCCTCCCTTTCTGGTGAATGCTGTGGGTTTCACTTCTCAAGCATCTCTGTGACAAAGCATGGGACATGGGGTGGAGCGGGGGGTGTGGGAAGGGGCAGGGGATGCAGCAGGGAGGCAGTGCAAAGAAAGCAGAAAGAGCCTGAGGCTGGACACAGGGCTCCTGGGTGTCAAGGCAAGTTCAGCCACTCATTTTCTTTGTAACCTTGCAAAAGTCACTTCAGCTCTCAGAGCCTCAGGTATCTCAACTGTAAAATGAAGCTGAGAACACCTACCTCGAAGGCCTGCTGGAAAGAGTAATTGAGATAATATACAGAAGGGCCTTTGGTGAGGCTCTGCGGGCGAGGGGACAGCATCAGGGATCACTGGCTCAGTTCTTCTGTGCACAGGGTCAGAGAGTCAGGGCAGGTACAGAGCACACAGGAGAGCTCGGTTCAAAATTCTCATCAGCGTCACAGTCCTAGAAAACGGGAGGGAGATAGACCTGACCCCCTGGACAGCCTTCTGATTGAAATTGCCCTGAAACTGGACAGAGGTGTTCCATCTGTGGGGTAGGAGGAAGGACACAAACATTTATGAGCACTTGTGCTCTGCTTGCAATCTATATGGTAGCATTAGATGAGAACTCTCTTTATCTTTTATTTTTAATTAAAGATGAGAATTCTTATACCCAGTCCAAAGATGAGGAAACTGAGACCAGAAGAAGGAGGCAGGGGAGAGAGAGGACTTCAGGCCCAGGTGGTCTGCCTTTAAAGTCTGCCCACGCTTCCTGTCTTTGGGATTACAAGCACACTAAAGTCACACTTAGGTGGGGGATAGATACATAATAGGTGATGAAGAGAACAAGTGATACGGTTAGGGGAGCTCTACTGATCTTTTTACAGGGCGGTACGGAGGACAAGTCCAACCATAAACTGGATGCAACGGGAAGGCAGGGCCATACTCACTGCCTCACTGCAGTGTCCTTGGAGCCCAGAACATTGCCTGGGATGGAGCAGGGACTCCAAATATTTGCCTAATGAATGAGTGAACCTATGAAGCTCACAGATATCCCCTTAGTTTTTCTGGTTGATCACAAATAGTAAGAAAGTAGAGGAAGAAATTTCTTCATGTAAAGTCTCCTTGGAATTTGCACACATATGTTGTACCAAATGTCTCCCTTTCTATTGTTGTGTGACAAACTATCTCAAAACTCAGTGGCCAAGGACAACTTTGATTTATTATGTCTCAGGATTCTGTAGATAGAAGGTCACGCATGGGCTGCATTCAGCCGAAGGCTCAGCTGGGGCAGGAGCGTGAACGGTGGCCTCGCCTCCTTCAGGGTTTCTCTCTCCATGGCCTCTCATCATGCAGAAGTCCAGTCTGAGCTACTTCCCAGCCTAGCCACTAACTTCCAAGAGACAATGCTTCTGCTTATATTACACTTGCTAATGTCCCATTGGGAAAGCCAGCTTTGTGGCCAAGCCCAGGATCAGCATGGGAGGGGACCACACAAGGGTACCAATATCAGGATGTACGGTTCACCGAGGCCAGTTGGACACATCGATCTTCATGAGCAGCACATACAATGAATTTATATATGTAAAGCAGTTAGAAAAGTGCCTGGCACTTCAAACGAAGTATTAGTAATAAAGTATTAGTATTAAATAAAGTATTAGTATTAGTATTACTAATAAAGTATTAGTAATTAGCTAATTACTAATTACTAATTATTACTAATTATTACTAATTACTAATTGTAACATATTATGATAATTATTATTAAGATCTTCACTGCAACTGTCTTTCCTTTATTGACTATGAACCTCGATACTAGGAAAGCGCTGGTGTAACCTTCAGTTTCTGCGTATATTAACCCTGTGTCTTACTGAAGTCATACAACTGCATTTAAATAGCTGAGTCAGCAACAAAATATGACATGGGATTTTTATTTCTCTTTCTTTCTCCTTTTTTTCATCATTTCCATAAGCCTGCATATGCTTTCTGCATATTCCTAAAAGGGATGTTGGAACCTAGAGGAGGATTACTGTAAGAATTCATTTCTATAAGAATACACCCACTCAATATGTACTTTCTAAGTCCATGATGGTCCTTTCTTTCCCTTTTCCAGGGAGTCACTTGAAGATGCACAAGCAACCCAGTTCTGGCCAGTGAGCCGCTGAGAGTTCTGTCAAAGCTTGTCTACCCTGGTGAACTGAAAAAGATATGCAAGAAGAATCCTTGTTTACCTTCCTGCTTTGGACATAGTTGGATGAGGGCATAATACTTAGAGGTGCCTTTTACACCTCTGTTATCTTCTCGTGGATATGCTCTGGGTGGCCCTCTTGTCCCAGAGGAAAAGTGACACCTGCGATAGGTCAGCTCAGCCAACCTGCACACCTTCAGGTGGAGCAGTGTTGCTCAGCCAGATCCAGATTCAGTCTAGCTGCCATGACCTGAAACAGAGCTGCTTAGCAGACCACAGATCTGTGAGGGAAAAAAATGTGGTTTAAACCACTAATTTTGGGGATAGTTGTTATGCAGCATGTACAACAGCAGCCAAACAATGCAGCATTTTATTCCCCAGTCTGCCACTGAGTTATAGGACCTGAGGTCTCAGCCCAGGGCTGTGCTGATATGGACGGGACATAGAAAGTTCTTGAAAGAGGCACCTCTGGGGTTCAGGAACTTAGGAAAACATGGAGACCGGTCTGCTTCTCTCCTGGTTTCCTAAGGCCAGAGACTTACTGTAGTGACACAAACACAGCTAAGGAGGGACCAGAGAGTAGTATGGTTGGGACAAGGAGGTCAGAATAGATCAATTAGGATGGACCTATCCTAATTGCTGAAAGCAGCCAAAATAAGATGCATTTGCCAATAAGTTGTGGGAAAGTGGGTTTGAATAGAGCTTAGCTGAAGACAGTGACTGGAAAATATATGGTATATACCCCTAGTTCCAATTGTACAGTAATTCTGCTCAACCTAGTATTTCTCTCTTCCTAAAAACTTGGGTGTCACCTGCAAAATGGAAATTTCACTGTGCACTCTTTCACCTGGACCATTGATAAAGGGTGGGCGCTGGGCTCACTCTGGCTCCTTTCTCTTTCTCTTTCTGCTCTGCTTCCCCCGCTCGGTGCCAATCTATTGCTTATATACCCAGCTTTTGCAGGAGAAATCTTTCAAATGGCATTTAAATGTATATATACCTAATTTAAACCTTGTCTTCAAACCTCTAGAAATTTTCAAGGAATATCAAGAATTTAGTCATGTGATCAGCACTGTTACTGCTCAAGTTAAAATTAGCAATGGCGGCAGCAAGAGAGACTCGTACTTCCTGAGCTCTTTCTACACGCCTCGCTCTGTGGAAGTGTTCTGCATGCCCTTTATCCGATCCGCATACCAGCTGATTAGGTGGATATTATTATGCCACGTTCTTCCAATAATAATAAAGCAACATCTGTTTGGCAGGGCTTCTGCATCAAGCACTGAAATGAGCTCTTTACATGCATGGCCTTGGAGCCTTCTCAGAGCAACCCTGTCGGCTGGAATGATCACTTCCCCATTTGTCAGATGAGATAGCTGAGGATTCAGTGGGTGAAGGAAGTTTTTCCATATCACTCAGTCAAGAAGAGACAGTGCCAGAATTTGAACCCTGGTCTGCTTGATTCTACACCCATGCTTACTCTGCTTCATCATTGTCTCCCAGAAAAAGAAACCACATTACCACCCCTGGTATTTGCCCTTTTGGCCCCAGTCCAGATTAGTCTGCTCATCTATTCCAGAAATCTTCCCTCATCTGTTCCAGAAATCTTCCCTGAACCAAAAAGCTGGATTACCAGATGTGCATGCAGACCCATGTAAATGAAATCTGGTGACTTCAGGGCAAAGGCAAGCCTAAAAGGAAAGGAGAAGTCTAAAGACTTTTGACTAATGTCCAACCAGCAGCTCCCTTTCCTAGCTCAGCCTCAGGGCCCAAGCTGTCACCAGCCCCAGGAAGGGACCCATTCTGCTGATGCTGGGGCCTTGACTGGAGAGCAGCCAATGGGCTTTAAGAAAAGAAACAAACATACACATTATTCTTTCATAAATCTTCATGGTTTACAAATCCCTTTCATACACTCTGTCTTGCATCCACTCTGTGAAATAGGTATCATTATGTTCAGTTTATTAGCAGATCTCATATTTCAAATCTCCTTGTTTGAAGACCTGGTATATGCCAGTCTCCAGCACTCACATCATCCCTATGGAAAGTGTGAGTCCTACTTTGAAGAAAAGGGAATTGAGGTTCTCAGGAATGGAGTCACCTACTCGTTACCACCCATAAAACCAGGGATGGAGTCTAGATTTGAACCCGGATCATCTGTCACCACACCTGTGCTGGGACCATGGCCCAAGGCTGCTACAAGCCATCTTCTGCCAGACTCTGACCCAGCAGCCTGGCCTTTGCTACACGCTGCTGCTCTGAAGGTTTGGGACGGTCTATCCCATTACTGTACATGGAAGTAGGTGACTTGTCTCTTTAGTTGATAGGACTTCTGATCAAGAAGGAGCTGTATCTGAAGAATTGTGTCCAAGGAGCCTCATAGACACCTGGACCTGCCTACATGACAAGATCCTGAACCTCAAGCCTGAACCTAACACCATAATGGGACGAGAGTCTGGGGGGGGGCTATTGGGAGTCACTGAGAATACTTAGGATGTAAAATAAATGTAAATAATTTGTGGCCCGAGGGTGATGGTGGCACAGCCATTTTAAAATGTGACCTCAAACTAGTTGATACTCTTCCCATGAACAGGGGGGTCTATGTCCCTGGCTCTGGAATCTGGACTCTGGGACTGCTTGGCCCATAGAATATGAGAGAAGTGGCGCTGTGCCAGATTCAGGCCTGGGACTTAATAAATTGACAGGTTTCATTTCCTGTTTGTTGGGGCATCAGCTCTTTACACCTCGCCACCATGCTGTGAGGACACCCCAGCCACACTGTGGAGGGACGTGTGTGGAGAAGCTCTGACAGCAGCTTTGCCGGCCATGTGAGAGAGCCACCTTGGAAGAGAGTCCCCAGATGAGCCACCAGCCAAAACTGCAGGGAAGAAGGATGAGACGTCCCCTCTGAGCCCAGACCACATTTCCGGTTCATGAGCAAAATGAAAGATTGTTGCAGTTTTCCACCAGGTGGTTAGCTACACAGCAATACAGAATTGGAAGAGGTGAGGGTGAGTGAACCTGACATCTGTGAAGCCTTTACCATGCCACAACGCCATGACCTTGGCAGCCATCTCAGCAATCCACTTGAGCAGATGAAGAAACTGAGGCTTTTAAAGGGTAATTGACTTGCTTGAGATCCCATCCTACCTCATAAGTGGATCGGCATGAGTTTGGATTCAGTCTGGGCAAAGTCTCCAGTCCCCTCCAATTCACTAAACCACAGGGCGTTCAGACAGAGTCAATTCTTCTCCAGCTCCTTGACTACCTGTTAACCTTTCTAACCAGATCCCGCATGGACTGTGAGTACAAAGCAAATGTGCCAGCGAACTCTGTCTTTAGGTTGCATGATGCTTATTTGGAAGTAATAAATGCATCCAGGTTTGAATTCCTGGCATAAATTCGGGAGTGCCCCCTAGGATAGGGGGTCAGCTGAGTAACTTTCTGGCTGTGTGACCTTAGACTCATCACTTAACTTCCGTGAGCTTCAGCTTCCTCATCTGCAAGACAAGGACAGAAATACCAACCTCATACATTTTTTGTAATGCTCTAATGAGGACCTATAAAGTAAACAACTTAATACAGTACCAGGCCCCAAATAAATATTCAATATATTAAGTATCTCTTACATTGAGGGCTTAGAATCAGAAGTTTTCTTCACTTACCCACCCTCTCCCCCAATGCCAAAGAGCTTCCTATGATCACAGTGAAACAGATGCATCCCAGCCCCGAGGACTATTTATTTTAACCTGCTCAAAGACTATCCCTTTTTGCCTTTGCATCTGCAGCCCCTCTGGACAAGAATGAAGCTCAAGCCACAGCCAGTAAGCTTTGCTCACAAATTTCTCCTTCACGACTCACTGAGCCCCAATGCTGGAAAGAGAGGTTCCCTTGAATCATGTACATTCCCCACTCATCTCCAAACTTGCTGCTGGAGAGCCTCAGGGAAGTGATTTTACAACCTCACTGACTTCCACCAAAGTAGGTACCAATTGCTCTTGTGAGATAATCCAGCCTGCTCCTGGAGGCCAGACCACACAGGCACTCCCTCCCTTCCAACTAGAGAAATGGCCGCCTGAGCTTCTAAAGAGGGACAGTCTCCCCCCCACCCCCAGGCAAGAGAGAGGTCTTCAGTGGCCTGTCCCCTGCAGGCCTCCCTACACTGTGCAGGTGGAATTCAATGACTTCATTGCTCACATGCTCATATGAACAAAGGGTCTCAGATCCAGGAGAGGAAGGCCACCTTGAGAGATGGGGTCTGGAATAGGAGGTCAAGGTTGCTTGCGCTTTCCCTCACAACCTCCTGGCTTTCAGAGGACATAATGTTATGATAGACCCAGCCATTGTTGCATCTCTATGCAAGAAAATGCTTTCTAGCCTGCTGTGCCTCTGAGGAGAACTATCTTTTCTTGTACCGCTGCTTTAAAAAAATTATTTTCAAATCTGCACCTCACGGTAGATTATTCAACCCACATCAAATGAGCTGAGTGAAGTACCCAGCCAGCCCTGTCTAACCTGAGATGCTGTGGCTGCCTTGTCATAGAAAACAGGTCAGTAGCTCCATCAGTTATTATAATCATAAAAATTACTCTCTCTTTTTGAGAGCTTAGTCTTCAAGGACTTATTGCTATATCATGTATTTCTTGCCTTAGCCCCAAGAAGGTAGATCTTATTGCCTGCATTTCATATCTGCAGAAACATGTTCAATAATCAAGTAATTTGCCCAAGGTCACACAGGTAGTATGTGGCAGAATTAGAATTTCAGTTTTGCCATCATTAATCACTCTGAGGAAAGTTCTGCTCTGATGGCTGTCCAATTTTAGAGGGATACACTATCCAGACCACCTAAGTGACAGCGCTTGCCTGCCGCAGCCTCGCTGTTCGGCCAGAGGGCCCCGGGGTCCCCATTCGTAGCTCACCTTCTCCATGTCCCGAGCCAGTTCAGTCCAGGCCAGAGTCTTGCTCCTTCCTCTCCAGCATCTGCCTTGCAGTCTTGAGCTCACTCTCTGCTGGGCTTGGGGACCAAAACCCTAACCAAGCTCAAATGCCTGCTATTTTGACCCAGGCCATATTCCCTCTACTCTCCAGGGTCCTGCTTCCAGGGCTAGAGCACATCAGCGCGAGGATTCCTTACAGGGGGTGGATCCATGGCAGAGACCCCAGGGGCTTCAGTGGAGCGTAATCAACAGATGTCCACAAATCATCCACAATCTCCTATGAAGAGCAAATATGAGTTATGGTGTTTGGCTTGTCCACTGCCCTCTTCTGAAAGAAACTGCCCTGGCCACATGCACCACAGCCTCTGAGCCACCATGTTCAGCCTGTGACTCCTTGATAGCCCCCAATTACACTAGATGTGGACCCTTGACCAAAGGCCAGCTATGACGTGGCCCAACATGGAGCGCTCTGCCAATCAGACTTTCATTCTGAGGATCCTGAATTGAAAGATATAAGGAAAATCCAGCGATTCGCAGGAACGGAGGTGGTTAAACACCCAGAGAAAGTCAACAGGGTAGAACAGAGACGCTGAGCAAACTGATGTGATGTGCAAACAGAAAGCATGACGTGGTGGAAGCCCGAGCCACTGAAAGCTCTGAGGGAGGCCAGAGACATGTGAAGAAGCCAGTTGCTGGTGGAGAGAGAAGCAGAGAGAAGCCAACACTTGGCTATAGCTCAGGTGTGCTAATGGCAACACGAGGGTGCAGACCCAGCAGGCCCTTCCGTGGAGGTTCCTGGAACCCACTCCTCATTTCTGCCACAGCTTCAAAGTACATTCTCAGGAATCCAGGCCTGGGGACTCAGAACATGCGAAAATGCAGAACCAGACCCAGTTTCAAATGTATGTGCTGACATCTTTAAGAAAACAAGAGAACTTATCAAAGAATGTTCATACTTATTGACCACAGCTGATGTACTAGGTACTTGTGTAAACCATTTCAGTTCATCTTTCCATTTATTCTGTGAGATGCATATTGAAGCAACTGAAGATCAGAGAAGTCAAGTGAGTTGTACAAAGTCTCAGATTTACTGCCCCACAGAGGCCACCACACTCTGGTTCCTGCTCTTAGAGGCCTGGGACCTCCCCCTCTCCCTCATTGCCAAGGGCATCACTATGGTGACACCCTCCTGCCTCCTTCCTTTTCTTGTGCCGTCTGCGTAAGTCTCTTTTCATTACAGCTCAGAGAACGCTGCTAAAACACTCATCTCTGCCCAGTTGCATTTGTGCAGGGTAATTGGCTTATTTGTACTTTATAGACTCTGAACTTAATAGATGCTATACTTTATCTGTGGACATCTGGAAAACAAGGGCTACATGTATGGCCTGCCAATAACCAAGCAGAGTGGTTATGAGGCTATGTGGTGTTCTTAGTGTTTGGTTCCAACACATGCCTTCGTTCCCATGTTTTATTTTCACATTTAACTATGGGGATTTTATATTTTGTATACTCTTATAAGTTTCTTTCTAAAACAAGATAATACAAAAATGAATGTTTACAAAGGGATGATATATGTTAGGGTCCAGATAGAAAACAATTTACCTCAGGTAGTTCAAAAGGAGAGATTTTAATGGCAGGACCTCTCACAGGGGGGTGGACAGGGTTGAGGGAATGGACAGCAGGTGGTGAGGTGCCCAGAGAGATCTGCAAGAGTGGAAAGCCATTAGCACCTAGATGGTTGGGGAAACGAGGGGAGGAAAGGCTATGACAGAGTATGGGGCCATGAGGTGAGTGATGGGAGCTACCCAGGTGGTACAGTCTGTGCGGGTCAGCCTCCCAGGACACAGAGAAAGACTGGGAGCTGGAGGAGAAAGATGGAGAGGGGAACTGAGAATTAGAGGCAATGATGAGCTTGTGGTCTTGGACTTGAGCCTGATTGCAAACAGGAATCAGACCAGAGGAGTAGAAGTGAACAGATACGTGTTCAGGACCAGTTCTGTAAGTAGAAAGCTGATGTTGGGCTCACCACGTGGCTTGATGGTGGTCTTTCTGGGGTCATCAGTTTTCTTTCAGTTCTGGAGTGCTGACCTGGCCCCCAGAGTCCTGGCAATCTGCAAGGTGACTGCAGCACAGCCTCCTTCCAAGCCCTACACCTTGCACTTCCAAGCTCCCCGGATACTAGCTGAGGCTGTCAACCTTATCAGCTCCTGTAGTCTGCTTTCCATGCATTCAGAGGAAGGGTTCTAAGCAGTCACTGAAGCTGATGGAGAGCTTAGGGTTTGTGCAACCCCATTTCCACTGTCCACTGCTTTGTCACCAGTCCTTGAGAAAGCATGTCTCAGCTCAGGTGAGTGCCAGAAGCTCTGGAGAACACTCCCTTACTCAGCCTGTCTGTTGCAGGGCTAAGGGATGCAGGAGAGAACTCCCACACTAGGGGGGCCCACCACCACCCACTCCTCAATTCTGCCAGGGCTTCAAAGTACATCCTCAGGAATCCAGGCCCCAGGACCCAGAATTAGTGAAAATGCGAAATCAGACTCAGTTCAAGTGCATGCGTTCACATCTTGAAGGGAACAAGAGAACTTATCAAAGAAAGTTAATATTTGCTGACCATCCCTGATGTGCTAGGTATTCATTGCATATCATCTTTCCGCTCATTCTGTAGAAATTGTAGAAGCTTACTTAATCAGAGAGGTTAAGTAAGCTGTCCAAAGTCTCACTTTTACTGCCTCACAGAGGCAAGGTTCAAGTTCTGTCTCTCTGGAGCCTTTCAAAGACCACGCCTGCACCATTACCCCAGGCTGCTGCTTAGCAAAAGCGTGCTGCTCACCGGTCTGGTTGGAGCGGGCAGAAGGGCCCTTTTAACACAACAACCTGGTTGTGAAAACCAGGATCTGCTGAGCTCCCTGATATTGTATGTCTTTAGAGCTGGCAGTAATAAAACTATACTTCCTCAGAGACTTCTATAATGCTCATTGTTCAATAGCTTGGACAATATTCTTCTGGTTCCCCTCCGTGCACTGGGGAAAATAAGGAGTAATATTCACCGTGGTTGTGTGGACACACACACACACACACACACACCCATCCACCTTCCCAAGCCCATCAAATTCCACTGCCTCGGGGCAAATCTTGTGTGCCTACCAGGGCCAGAATCCACATCCTCTGATTTGAGTTTTAAAGACAGAGATTTACACAGGATTACAATCTTTTTTCTTTGGTTGTGGTTGCTCCCAATTTCCATTGTCTGAATCATAGTCATGAAATAAATTGAATCTTTTTCTAACACACAATATATTACTCTTGAAATAGAAGGAAATGTTGATAATTGCCTTTTATTGGACTCACAAATAATTTATAAGTTGGTCCGGTTTGAAAAAATATATATATCATAGTCTTTTATATCTTTGGCCTCTTCCTTGAGGCTAGAAGCAGCCTCTAAAAATAGCTGTGTGCAGGGATGGGCCGAGCACTCCTCCTGGTGGCCATTGCCAGGATTGCAGGCTCAGTAAATGGACCCGAAGCTTCAGACACTGCGTTTGAATAATTCTTTTCCCTTAAGTACACAGTGAAATTTGATTTATTTTTCACAGTCACGTCTGCATTACAGAGCATTTCTTCCTATAAAGTCCATCAGCTTTGAGGAGAAGTAAATGATCAATCCCTGATGCATTATAATGCAAGCGAACACTTCTCCGTGGTAGTAACAGCTTCTGTGGTCTGCCAAATGTCAGAGAAGCTGAGAGTTTCTTCTTTCCTCAAGAAGATACTAGGGAAAAAATACAAACTGACCTTTACATAAGCAGGGTAACTGACTACTGAGGGGAATAACACAACGTAAATGTGTATGGAGCCGGGGAAGTCAGTGGGGAGCAGGGAACAGGAGAAATAGAAGGCCATGGAAATGCAATGCTTAGTTCAGCATCCTGGCTCCACTGACAAGCTGAGTTATTCAGCGTCCTGAGATGGCCCTCCACAAGGGACAGATAGTAACACTGGAAGACTGTATGTCCCAGCCTCCCTTGGAACTGGGAGCCATGCCATGAGCTCTGGCCAATGGCATGTGGGCAGGGTGCCACAGCACTTCCAGGCTTTACCCCTGCAGCACACCTAGTGAGTCTCCACACACTGTCTCCATATGCACACCAATGGAAACGAAATGGTCCGAGATGTCAGGGTCACACAAAGGAAATGAGCCAAATCCACTGGTCGTCACTTAAAGGACACCCACCCAGGAGAGCCACCTGATTCTCATCAAACTGTGATGTGAGCAAGAACAAGCATATGCTAAAGCCACTGAGACTTGACGATTATTTGCTTTAACAGCCAGCCATTAATTACCCCGACTATTAAAGCAAGTCAGTTTACCTCGTTGAGACACAGTTTCCTCAACTAAAACTAGGGATGATATGTGAAGATTTAATGAAATAATGTGTGTGAAAACATTTGGCACAGGCTCAGGGCGCAATAAATGCTGGTTAAAAAGCAATTGTGTCTCACATAAGCTATATTTTCATTCTAAAACAGTATTTTATTGTTATCACCCAGGTTTCTACTGTAACAGAAAGAAGGCCCAACTACAACTAGCAAGCCAAATAGGAGGAATTTTATTGGCTTCCAGAGCTAGGGACTCCAAGTGTAGATAAAACCTTAGGGCTGGTTTAATCCATCCAGAAGATCACGGACCCGGGTTCTTTCTATGTCGCCACTGCTTTTCTGCCTAGTAAGCTTCCTTCTACACCTAACTCGCCTAACAGTCGAAGACAGCTGACAGCTCCTGCTACTACATGTTCCTAGTCTGCTTTAAGAGTAAGCGGAAATCTCATCCAAGTATTCTAAATGAGAATCCTCTGATTCTTCTGATTGGACTGGCTTAGATCACATGCCCACCCCTGAACCAATCACTTTGTTGAGGTGGAAATCTTGCTGATGACCTGTTTGACCTGTCAATCAGAACCCATACCTGGAAGTAGGCATGGGCTCAGCTTTAATTGAATCACATTAGCTTGTGGGAAAAGAATGAGAACACACATTCTTTTTAAAGAATGTTTTTAAGCAGGAGAAGGAGGGTGCAGGAGAAAAATGAATGCTAGATGAGCCACTAAAAGCATGTGTTACAATTGGTATGTTTATTTTCCTTGAAGCAAAAAACAAGTTGTAGGCATAGATAAATGCATTTTGTGATCACGCAAAGTGACCACCCAACGTGTCAGAAATCTGTAAGTTAACTGGACATGATAGTTTTCAACTTCCTAACCCTTAACAATGAGTTTCCTAAAATATCCTCAATATTGACTTCTTGAAATGTACTCTGATATTGATTTCCTGTCTCTCTTGACAATGCAGCATTCAAAAAGTCTCTTAAGAATAATTCAGTTTCTTGCTCTTCTGCTTTCTTTTCCCGCTCTGTATTTCTTTGTACTTCCCTTTGCTTTTGTGCATTTTAGAAAGCTTAAGATGCTACACAAATGGGAGGGACTGTTCTTTTCATTTGCTCTTCATATGCCTAAAGTAAATCATATGATGCTTAATCATAAAATAATGCAATCTATTTTCCAACAGACTGCTTGGACATATGAATGAGAGCTGCTCTTCCAAGCAGTCACCTAGAGAGGTGATATTCAAACTTCAATGACGTAGCCATAGCTGCAATTGTATTAATTATACCTCATTTTAACCAAAAAAGTGCACTGGCTTGATTGACCACCGTATGCATCGGATTTGATTCCCAATCCCCTGTAAGGTTTAAAAAACAAAAACAAAAAACCCGAATCTATCCTCCAAAACAAAGATTTATCTTTTCAAACAACATATCTTGGGATCTGAAAAGAATTGTCAATGGAGAATTCCAAAACTATTTTGAATAAATGGTAAAGGGTGAACACTCAGGAGGGCACATGAGTGTTACCTTTGGGAGAGGAAGAGAGGATCCCAGCGGATTGCACCCTCTCTTCAACAAAGATGATCCGATTACTGCCTTCACCCTTGTTCAGTCGCCCTACAGCTGAATTCCCCTGGACTGGAGGCTAAATCTGAACCCCTCGGCAGGCCCTCTAGGCCTTGAGCCACCCCTGCTTGCTGCTGTTGCCTCTTTGGGGCTACTTTCCAGGGGCCCACTCACCCTGCACTCCTGCCCTGCTAAAGCTCTCTCTGCTCCCTGGGGGTGCCAGGACCCCTCCAGAAGCCGTGATTCAGCTCACACCCTTGTCTCTCCTGAATTGCCTTCCTTCCCCCTTTCCCCTCATGCTCTCTCACCTCACTCAGGACCCAACCTACCTGTTATCTCCTCCAAGAAGGTTCCCTAACATTCTCCTCTACAAAAAGAAGGACTTTGTTGCTCTTTCTTTTATCTTGGAGGTTAAAAAAAAAAGAAAAGTCTATTCTAGCATTTACTTATTCTCTTGCAATGTTTTTATTTATCACTCTGCTCGCCCAGGAGAGATTGTGCCCAGATCTGTCCTTCTGCCTGGCCTGCTCTCTTCCTTGTGGAGGGCGTCTGACCCCTGCAGTCTGCATGCTCAGGCTCCTGCGTCAGCTGGTTCTGCCTGCACTGGGCCCTGAGAGGCAGGGGAAGGAGGCTGAAGGATGGGGGGAAGGGAGAAGCCAGTGTGTTTCCTGGAGCCTCAGGAATTTTATGTGTCAGTGACCATTTCTCTCTCAGTGGTTCTGGTTTCCTCTGAGTGATTCTAGCTCCTGGGTCCTGATACCATCACCTCCTCACTGTCCCTCCAATCTAGTGGCTTCCAGCTATTGCTGATCTCTGGGTTTCTTGACAGTCCCTCCTTTGGTCCCTAGGCTCTGCCATTCCAGGTCTTACCAATTCTTTGTACTAAAGCCCTTCTATTCTCCAATGTCTAGAGTTCTGCTTTCCTAACTGGACTCCTACTGCTCCATCAGCTCATTTCCTCATCCAGCAACAGAGAAGGGTTGGATAAATAGACAACCATGTTTAATTCTCATATAGTTTTTTTTTTAATTTCCACTCTCTAAGAAACTTTCATGGCACTTCCTATCAATCTCTTTTCCCTCCTATAGCCCAAAAATATCTTTTTTTTTCAGCCCTGTTCACTTCTCTTAGCTGGATTCCCACCCCCAACCCCTTGTTCAGGTTGACCAGCTCTCGGGTCTGGCATGGCATCTGCATACTGACAGATGGTGAAGACAGGGCATATGGAGTGAGACCACCAAGATCAGAACAGTTGCGGGATCCAAAAATCGGGGCTGTTGGCTGGCACCCATAGCACAATGGTGAAGGATTCATTATCTTCCCACTCCTTAGGCCTGATATATGACTTAAGCCAGAGCCAGGCCAATTTACAGTTATTCCTAGAGCCCAGTGCAATTTGCAGATAAAAGGAAAATTCACATCTGTGGCCAAAGTGGAAGATTTGAGTATTAGTCTGGCTGCTAAAATGCTCCCCTGTGCATGAGGCCAGCACATGGCCGGATGGTCTCCTCCACGCTGCCCAGAACATTATTTCATTTCCATGGTCTAGAGGCCAAATAAATACATTTGGAAGGGATCTGGGAATGGCTAGAGGTTAAAGCTTCTGCTACGGTAAAGAAGATGGTGCAGTCCACCTTTCTGCCCCTTCCTGCCCCTCACATCTCTCAAATCACTTTGACCCCTCATGGGCTTACTATAAATGAGGCGAACTAGCTATTGAGAAGAAGCTTAGCACTAAAGTGGGAAGAGGAAAACAGTACTGGGCAATGAAACCTCCCCTGAAAGGTAGAATACTTATTGAGAGAGCATTTGTTGCAGGCCTAGTGCTGAGTTAAATATAGAAGGTAAGGATGAGTAAGAACCAATTCCTGCCCTTAAAGGCCTCACTGTCTACTTGTGGGAGACAGACACAGAAACAGAGGGACAAAGCGAGGTTGACGGGCTGAACCAGAGCCCAGAGGCTTCATGTGCGGTCCATGCACAGCACTTTAGAATATGTGGTCTGGGTGAGGAAGGCCAGGGGACACTCCCAACTCACACATTTCTAGCCTGGTGACCTCGATCTGTATGACATCTCGGAGTCTCAGCTTTCTCATCTGGAAAAGGGGACTTAGTGCCTGCCTCAGAGTTGTTGTAAGTATAAAATGAGTTTATGCACAGAAAGTTCTTCATACTTTGTCTGGTGTAAGGTAAACCCAAGGACACCAGTGTTGCCATGATGGGCACCCTGAGTGGTGACAGGAGGGAGGTTCCTCCGCTATCTTTGTGGGCCCTAGACATTGCGAGGATGAGCCAGCCCTGGAAAGGGAGACCCTGGCGAATGCCTTGAGGTGACTCCAGCTGACAGCCTGCTCGGTGGGTACCTGGGAAGCCCTTTAGAAGATCCTCAGAAATCTCAGGGTCTGTGATGAGTTTATGGAAGGCTCGGAGGTATTAGCACATGAGTATAAACAGGAGTATTGAGTAGTCACAGCCGGGTTAGGAGATGAAAGATGAGGGAAGTGGGGGAACAGAGGACTGGGTAAACCGTCTGCCTGTGGTCAACACCAGCCTCACCTGCACAGCTCTGGAAGGTTAGGGGGAATGCACAAGTGGACAGCAGGTGTACCAGGGACAGCATGCCAGGTGGAGGGAACAAGATAAGCAAATACCCAGAGGAAAAATGTGGGGGGGGCTCCTCGCACAGGAACCCCCCAGCCACCATGGAGGAGAATAAGTCTACCAAGACGTGATCTGCTTGGGGAGAAAGATGGCCAGTCTCTCAAAGGAGAAGGGCCAAGACCCTTTTCCTCAATGGGCTTTCATTGGGTTTGTTTGCACAGGAATACAGGTAAAGCTCATTAACCATTGTCAGGCAGTAAGGATCAAACAATAGGTAACATACAAAGAACTCTGAGAGCCTATGTTGAGTCAGGGTCAGATAGCTAAAGAACCATAAAACCTTGAGGAACAAACTCACTTCTTGCTCAGGCCCTTATCATTTAATTGAGAGCATTGTAAACAAAGCAGACTTCACAGGATTTTACATATTCTTTCTTAGGCCTGGTCACCTGGGGAACCTGCCCTTTTCAGCACAGGGCTACACCGCCCTCTGTCATTGTTTCAGGCTTAAGTCAGGCAGGGGAAGTAAGGCAGCCAAGAGATTAGGAGACTTCTCACAGACAGAATGAGGACTCAGGCTATGTCAAAGGGAGAGGGTCCATCACCCCCTTTCTCCATAGCCCCCCAAGTCCTTCCCTGGGGCTTCCACGTGATCATGCCTGTCTTAGGTTGTTCCCCCCTTAGGGAATCTTACCCATCATTGGCTAACCAATCAAGCATTGGGGGCCAGGCAAGGTGAAGAAAAAGGAGCAGAAGCGGTGCTCCTGCCAGGAAGATAAGCTTTGTCTCGTTAGTGGATTCTGGTCTGAAGGTCGCTCACTCAGCCTTAGCCATGAGGGGGTTACAGCTTCTGAAACCAGGCAGGGCAGTTCCCAACAGAAAAACAGCACTACAAGCCCAGGAATGAAGAAATTCAGCACAGCAATGGGCAGGCGGCTGAGTGACAGGACCTGAGGCTGCAGAAGCTCCATGGGGCCAAGTCTGAAGAGCTTGTGTCCTGGGAAAGGCTCTGGACTTCCCCCAATGGCATTAGAGGGTCAGAGGAGGTGTTTAATGATCAGATTTGTCTTGAGGAAGATCATCTGGGTAAGAAGGCTCTTTAGGTGTAAGTTGGAAGATTGGAAGCAGGGGCACCGGGAAGCTAAACCTACGCTCCATTTTATAAGCCCCTGGGTGGTAATGACTGTTCCTCTTTTGTGCCAGGGAATATGAAGTGCCTAACAGAGGAATGGGCACAGAGTGAATGTTTGCTGCATGTCATTGAATGAGGCACCATCAGCTGCATCGGAGATGTACAGAGTCGATGGGAATCAGGAATGTCCAAGGCTTCTGCTTGGGAAAATGGGTGTGCCCGATGCCCCTCGAGCAGGTGTGGGGGATCAGCCCTTGGTTCAGTTATGGCCTTGTTGAGTGTGAGGTGTCCACAGAGACCCAAGTGAGCAGTCCAGCAGGCAGTCGGATCTGTGACTCAGCAAACAGAACCAAGCCTAAATGTGGCTGAATAAATGAGTGAATGGGTCTGGAATTCAGGTATGATCTAGACTGCTTAACCACCTGCTACACAGCAGGGCCCCTTGTTAATTTATTCCTTGTCGTTTTTCTTCATCACACTTAGGGGTGTGACTAATCACATAATGATTCACCTGGTTAATGCCCGACTCCCTAACACCAGGTCCTGGGATGTGTTTTGTTCTTCATGGCATGTCTTGGCCTAACCTAACCCTGAGTAGAGAGTAGGCAAACATCTGTTGAATGAACGAAGGGCTACAGATATGGATGTGGTTGTGGGCGGGATGTAGGTGGAAGCTGAGAGAAAGTCTGGATGTTGATGAGCTGGGGGACCAGGGCAAGCATGGAGCTTCCAGGTTCCAAGTTCCTTGTCTTTAACACTCTTCTTCAAACTTCCCAATTCCCTCCTCTGCCCCTCTATGCTATACCCCAAATCCTAGTTCTGATCAAATCCTTTCAAGTACTTCTCTGAGCAGCTGCTATCTCATCTATAAATATATTAAGTGCCCTGCCTCCTTCACTAGGGGGCTCCAAGCAACACATGAGGTAATTTAATTCAACAAATGTTTTCCTAGGTGATAAAATGGCACAGTGACGAATGCCTTTGAATAAATACACTGACCGAGTTCAGTGCTACTTGGCTTGAAGCAGCAACCTCTGGGAGGACAGAGGACACCCTCCGACCTGCTCTGGAAACAGTAGGAAACAAGGTCTCTTTGACACATGCCACCACCTTCCCAGGAAGCCCTTTATTTCCACAAGACTCCCATCTCTCAACCTGAACGAGGCCCAGTGGTGTGTCCCATCCTGCACCCTCATTCTGAGTTGACCGAGATCTGTCACGAGGGGCCACAGTGGTGGGGCCTGGCCACATCCCACCTCCCTGCAAGCTGTCTCTCCAGCCTTGGCAGGGTGGGGCCCGAGCGGCTGGCCACTCTGATAACTAGCTACCGAGCCTGGAAAAGAGACAGGAAAGCAGAGAAGGTGTACAACATGTAGGGCTGCTTTCAAGATGACCAAGGACAGAAACAGCAAGTCCAGTAAGCAGAAACCAAGCTTTCGAAAACTTTTATCCCACTAACAGCCTACTTGAGGGACCTTATTGTTGAAGGCAGGTCTTTGCACAGCTGAACCGCCACATCCCTGATGATTTTTGGACTAAGATCAAGCCTTGTTCCCACTGTGAAGCCTCCCTTCTGCCTCTGGGCAGAGATAGACACGTCCTCCTCTATGAAGAGGAAAGGGGAGAGATCTGGTCCTTACTGCATGCAGAGCAGGCGTCAGTTACCATGCACGATTCTTTTAATACCTTCTATCCTTTCATACACAGAACCACCTAGGGGTTGAGTTCATTAGCCCCATGCTATAGATCAGGAAGCTGGAAGCCAAAGACACAAGTCACTTGGGCAAAGGAACAGCCAGTAAATGGTTGTACTGGGTTGGTGAAAAATCATAGCACTTTGTCCACGTTTCTAAGAAAGAATTAATGTGTGGTTTTAGGTTTATCTGTCCACTGGTGAATGCCTCCAGGGCAAGGACCCCCTCTAATCCATCTCCCTGCTTGTCTCTGCTCTACACAGAGCAGGTCTGGAGGCCCTGACCAAAAGGCCCAGGCCTGCTCAGACCTCCTGACCAAGTGGGAAGCTTGGTAGGGGGCATCTTTCCCTGGGGTGAATTTTCTGTCATCCGTGCACTATGTGCCTCCTCTGTCCCCCAGCTCTCCCTGTGTGTAGCTGGCTCTCCTGACTAACCATCTGCCTCTATTCTTGATTTTCACTCTGCTTCCCCTGTGGGGCCTTAAATCCTAGTGTGCATGCCGGATGCCCTGATACTTCTAGGCACTGCCTGGTTCTTTCCCTAGGTGTTGCCGTCCCTCCGCCAGATGCTGTCAGTAGTTCTCTCATTAGCTGACACCATCCCTCCCCTAAATTGCAATGATGCCACCCCTGTAAGAGTCTACTTAGTTACCACCAGAGTCAAATGCATTGTTGTTAAGAGCACTTGACTTTACTCCTATCAGACAGATCTGAATTCAAACACAGTTCTATCTCTTATGGACTCTTTTGCCTTGAGGGGAAAAAAAAACTTGTCATCTCTTTGTACCTTAGTTTCTTTATGTATAAAATGAGGGTAATGACACCCTCCCTGTAAGATTATAGAGAAGATTGAATGGTATGTATATATTTAATATATATAAAGTGATGAGCTGTTATCCTACCACGAAGGATAAGTACTCAATAAATAAAGCATGCCTGTTGGTACTCCCAGCAGTGATTTGCGCATAACAATCTGGTCTTTGATTCAAACCTCCAGAGACTGTCTAAACCCACATCAGGATTAGTTTCCTCATCTCCTGACCCACCCTTCTGCTTCCTCTGTTTTTTTCTGTCAGCCAGCTGTTGTCCTATAGCCAAAGTTTGTTTGTTTTTTTGCAAAAGTTTTGCCAAAATTACAAAATTTTGCCAGTTTTGCTATAGCTCACTAATGAATTGTAAGGAAGCTATATTAATCAGAATAAGATAGGCTATGCTGTAGTAACAAATAACATCCATATTTTAAGAGCTTCATATAACAAAGATTTATTTATATCATAATCTGATGACAGATCTCTTTACTAGCTCTCTTAGAAGTAGGGACTCCAGGATCCGGGCTCCTTCCATTTTGTAATTGTTATCTTTTTTTTTCCTTTTCTTCTTTTTAAGATTTTATTTATTTATTTTTAGAGAGAGGAGAAGAGAAGGAAAAAGAGAGGGAGAGAAACATCAATGTGTGGGAGAAAAACATCGATGTGTGGTTGCCTTTCATGTGCCCCCTACTGGGGACTTGGCCTGAAACCCAGGCGTGTGCCCTGACCATGAATCGAACTGGTGACCCTTTGGTTTGCAGCCTGTGCTCAACCCACTGAGCCACACCAGCCAGGGCTGTAATTCTGTTATCTTATGCACATGGCTTCTGAGACTGCTGCAAAAGGAGAGAAAAAGTAGGACTGAAAGCCACATTCATTACTTCTTCCCAGATTCCATTGGCTAGAACTTCCCACATACCCACATAATTGCAAGGGAGGTCGGAAAATGTAGCTTTCTCATATAACCAAGAACAGAAAAATGAACTGGGATTTGGTGAATGCAAGCATTTTCTCTGTGCATCTTACCTCCCCTAATAAAATAACCTCCACTCCCCGCAACATGTGAGGAGAGGGAGCTGTATCTCAGAAACCTGAGTGTCCTCACCTTTCCTCCAGGCTCATCAGCCCTGTGCAGTCTCTCGCTAACCGGTACTGCAGCCGTGCTGACCTCAGAGGACACTGTTCTCACTATGCCAGAGTGAGGTTAAATATCTCACTATACTACATTTTATCAAAGACTGGGGGGTTGATGCATGTGGAATAAACAGAGTTGCTAATTTTTAAATAGAATTTATGCATCTTTATCTTGAGTTTTCCATTGAACCACCTCCCTGCCACACACCTGTCCTATGGCGATAGGTCAGAGGTCATCTGACCCCTGCCACCCAGGATTGATGACACACATGTCTTCAGCCCACAAAACATAAGCTTGGCATGTAAGGGGGAGCAGTTAGAGAGAGACGGGGATGTGCACATGAGTGGAGGGGAGACGCCATCCCTCCCAAACTCCTCACAAGGAAAGCAGTTCTAACTCATATACTTTAATAGAGCTGACAAATGCATATGGAATCAGCTACCCAAATCCGGATTCATAATCACATACCATTTGACCGATAGATATTATGGAGAGAACTACCACTTCTACACCTTTGTCCTCTGAGCCTCCAAGCATGTGGCATTACTGTGGCTTGACATCCAGACCCAGGAAAACAAGGCTCGAAGAGAGAAAGAGTGTTCCTGGCTTGACCTTCCCATCTGAGGGGTCACGTTTCTGGATGATGGGACATGGGAGAGGCTGATACTGGGAATGATTCCCTACTTGCAGGAAAAGCCGCCTCCTTCCCACAAGGGAGTGGTCTTCCTTTGATCTCAACTGGACAAGCAGATCAGAAAACATCTTAATAATTCACCTGAGTGCTTTGTCCATGACGTAACTGATGTTAGTGGAGGAAGACATTTTCCTTATAAAAACCTAAAGGGTCAGCACATCCAAGCACAGCTTCTGGCACAAAGTAGGTCCTCAGATTCTTGGTGACAGGACGTTAAAAGGAAAGCAACTTGCCTTGGTCATGTTTGCTTGCACCTTTCCAGAGAGCCCTTACCAAATTGTGATACACCACTAAGGTGATTAGTTAGATAAGCACAAAATTGAGATGTGAGCTTCCTTCAAGGCAAAAGATCAACAAGCTGGATTATAGTTTTTACAAACTGGGACAAAAAAAGCAGGGCCTTTCTTGAACCCACATAATTTTATCCTTAAATGATTTGTCTTTAAGTAATTGTATACCTTGTAGTGATCACACCATATTTCTGCACTGTTCATCCACCCCTTTCCACCTTCCCATCGCCCTGGCCTCTACATGCCACTGTCTTCGCTTTTAACCATCCTGCTTTCTTGGCTTTGTGTTGCCCACTCCCTCAAGTGCTTCTGGAGACAGCCCGAAATGGAGGAAGGAGCCCTAGCCCGGGGCAGAGCAGAGTCCAGATGGTGAGTCAGGCGGGCATTCTGCTTGGCCAGGGCATTTGCCTTGACCTTCCTGAGCCTCATTTTCCTCACCTGTCAACGAAGGATAACATCTCTGATCTCACCATATTGTCACAAGGAAAAGAAGAAAATATATGCAAACTATATAGCTCATTACACAGTGGGATCTCAATAAATTTAAGTTCCTTTCCTCTTCTCTCTCTTTTGAAAGTAGTCAGGATATAAATTATATAAAATAAATTACATGTTACACTGGAAATCCTTAGAAATGATTAATGTAACCAACAATAATTTTAATATTAAGAATAGGGTACTCCAGCAGGACCATCCTAATTCCAACAATCAATCTCCCTGCTCCAGCTTTGTCATCATATAAAATCTAGTGCTTACAGTTTATGCTAGAAATAGGTGAATGCATATGATTTCACATTTTCAGATATTCTTTTTTTAAAAAAAAGATTTTATTTATTTATTTTTAGACAGAGGGGAAGGGAGGGAGAAAAAGAGGGACAGAAACATCAATGTGTGGTTGTCTCTTGTGTGCCCCGAACCAGCGACCCTTCGGTTCACAGACTGGCATTCAATCCACTGAGCTACACCATCCAGGGCCCATTTTCAGATATTCTTAAAATCCTTTTTTTCACATCACAGTATTCTGCTACAAACCATTTCTTGTGGTACAAAGGGTAAGCAATATGTTTGCCAAGAAATGAACAAGTGAGACATGAATGGAAACACTGAAAAGCTACAAGCAATATCTAAGACTGAAAGGAAGGTATGGAAGCACCAAGGACATGCTGGAAATACTGATTTCTACTGCTCAGTATGCCAAAGCAAGGACGGGACCTTCCTGGGGAGTGTGCCACGCCATCCCCACCCAGTACCAGGAAAAGCCAGCTGAAGCTAGGGGCTTGAAAGACAGAAAGGTCTAGAAGATTTTGAGACTAACTTTAGCCCAGCTATCTGGTAAGCTTTCTCACTGCTCGTTTCAAAATTGAGTTTGGGGAGAACAAATATTGTGCTCTCAGATTCTGAGTTTATTATTCTGCATTTCTGTAATATTTAAAAGGAAGCAACTGGAGTGGTTGTGAGTGTGGGCTCTGGAGCCACACTGCTTGTGTTGGAATATCTGCTCTTCCACCTCTGTGTTATCCTGAATCTGTGACTTAACTCGTATGTGTCTCTGTTTCCTCGCCTGGAAAATGAGGATTAAAATAAGGATTAAATAAGATGATGTTTGCAAGGTCTCGGGCACTGTCCCCAGCAGGTAGTGGACACTAGGTCAGGTACTTCTGTGTCCATGTTAAGTGCAGATCACTGAGAGTCATCTTGACCTGAACTGGCAACACGCCACCAAAGCGCCATGTAGATGCATAAGGTCTCACACTTCTCTATCCAGTTAGGTCCAACCCCAAATTTCACTTCCCAGACTCTCCCTACCGTGTCTGCCTGCTCTGCCTCCACCCTCCCAGGGCAGCATGCATGAGTTCTCCTCACATCAAACTAGATGCAAGCACGGGTCTCGAAAGCAAATTGGGGTCATTACAGGGAAATAAAACCCTGCAACTTCATTTGCACATCCAAGTGTAGCACGTGCATTTTGACCTTGACACAGCCACCACCACTAATGGAGGAAGAGAGGGAAAAGAAAGAGGAACTGAATTTTTGGTGCCTGTAGAGATTTTCACATGGCACATTAATCCTTAAGCCAAGACTACCAGCCCTCTTCTCCAGTTTTACAGAGGAGGGACATACTCTCGGAGGGGGTTGCTGACATTCCCAAGGTCAACAGCTCATGGGGAAACTGGGTTTACCACCTAGAGGATCGTAGGGTAATAATAGAGGATCCTGCAGGGTTCCAAGAGTCATGGTTCTTAAGCCTACTTCTTCAGCCCTGAGAGCTAACCAGTAATTAGTGCCCACTGCATCCTATGACCTACCATTGTCCTTTGTCCTGAACCAAACCAAAAAGCACAGAGCTCCCAGTCCTTCCTGGTCCAGGGAGGTGAGAACCCTCCTGGCCCACTCCCACCCCCTCCTCGTTTGTATGTTGGCTGAGGCCACCAGGGGGAGCCCTTGCATTAACAGCAAAAGGAATTTGACCGCCCAATTATCAGCGGGGGGTGCTGAGAGCTCTATGCTCTCCTGAGAGTTTCTGCAGAAGATTCCTCACCATATTGTTCGTCTATGTATGCAAGACATTCTTGCCTTGGACTAGACTGAGGACCTGGTGTCAGGGAAAGTGACAGGGCGCCTTTGGCCAGTCCATCGTTTAACTTGGAGGAGTGGACTGCAATCTGAGTGTGTGCAGAGCCCACAAGGCAGCATGGGTCAGATTGTGAGTCATGAAATCAGTGGAGTGGTGTGTGCTATCCACTGATTTTTTTTTAATTCAATGGTACATCGTAGCTTAGAAAAGGACGGAAAACATCAGTGCATCACACACAAAGGAAGAGTGATTATGGTTTAGAGATATTTTTATTTTAGTGTGTCTGTCTGTGTACCTAGTCATGATGTAAAAGCTGTATCTTATTGCAAGGCATTAATTATTAAAACACACTAACCTAAGAAGCTTATTTAAAATCAATCCAGATTCCCAGACCCCAGACCTAATTTTTCATAGATTCCCTGACAGCTGTAATGATGAACCAGGTATAGGAACCACCTCTTAGAGGAAATAGGTACACGGGTGGGCTTTCCTCACCTGCCCTCCACTCCTCCCCCCTGCACAGGGCAGGAGAAGCTTTCCACTCTACAAGCTTGGCCCTAGCAAGCACAAAAAGTCACACAGAGGGCAGCTGCTGCAGCACAAACTGCATGCTGTGCCAGCCCCCACCCCACAGGACAGGCGTGAGCTCTTTGAGAACTGACAACTGAGGATTGGGTTTCTAGTAACAGCGGTCAGAAAAACAAAAGCAAAAACCAAAACAAAATCACTTCAGAGTCAGGCAGACCTGGGTTCAAATCCTGCTGCTTTTACTTTTTACCTTTGTGACCATGAGTGGGTTATAGGATCTCTCTGTGTCTCAGTTAATAGCCTTTCCCAGGGCTGTGGTAGGATTTAAGTATAATAATGTATCCCAGTGCTTAGATAGTGCCTGGCCAGAACCAGATGCTCCGTCATAGCAGCTCCCTTCCTGGCCTCCACAAAATCTCCCTGCACGCTTAGGCACACTCTGTCCCCTTCGCAGCCATCCTTACGGTCAGGGATAGGCCAAGGCTGTGCCCTTGGAGATTACATTGTCCGGCTGAGTGTTATGTACTAACAAGAGCCCTGCCACCCCCATTCCTCACTGACTCCCCCGCCTCAGTACAAAGTGAACTCCTCTGGACAGTGACTGTCAGATCAGCCTGCTGGAGAACAGTGGGGAGTGCCCCTTGCTGAGAAGGGCCAGGCTCAGTCAGACTTCGGACAGAAGAGTTTCCCTTTCCCCACTGCAGGTGCCTGGTCCTGCGAAACTTGGCAATGGAGGCTTCTGTGAGCCCTGCTGCCTGCGGGAATGCTCCAGCCCCGGGAGAGGGAGGAGCTGCCACCCAGGTGAGGCAGGTGCAGAGCCTGGGCTCAGGTGTGTCCCAGGCTGTGGGAAGTGACTGCTCCCTGGCCAGCACAGACATAACAAAGGGTGCCCTTGGCCTGAGGATCCAGTTCTGGGAAGCTGGGTTTGTCTCCCAGACACTGCCTCGGAGGAAAGTCATGGATGAGGTAAGGCATGTGGGTTTGGTTGTGGTTTTCTCTGTGTCTGACTTACCAGGTCTAGTTCCTCCCAGTACAGAGCTGGGGGGAAAGGCCACTATGCACCCCACCGCCTGGAGAGGAATGAACAGGTCCCATGCTATTGCAGCGCACTCATACTTGTCTTGCTCCCGGGGAAGGTGGGGCTGAAGCAGGGTTGTACTGTGTTCTGGGCCCCTTTGGAAAGGAAGGGTGCACCAGGCCCTCAGGACTGCTAGCATGAGGGACTCTGGCTGTCATCCTGCTCGCTGGGTTTCTAACCTGCCTTGCAGCCTGGTCTGAGTGCCTGTTGACTTCTTTCGTTTGCTCTTGTGGACTCTCTCCTGCTGGTGGTTAGTGGGTGTCCTGGGCAGAGGGTGTAGGGCAGGGCTGTCTGGTGATGTATGTGGCTTTTCAGTGGGCTCTGCTCCTTATTAGCTGTGTGGCCTGAGGCAAGTGAGTTTTTCCTCCTGGGCCCCAGGGTCCCTCACTTCCAAAGTGGGATTACCAGCAGGTTTCATTCAAGGTCTTTCCCTTATAACAGTAATGAGATGCCATAGGAACTTAACTCTTGTTTATATCAATTACCTATTGTAAATTGGTTGTTTCAGGTTGCAGAACCTCTCAACATGTTAAGAGAGGACTTAGGGTACTACTAGAATGACTAGTTTGTGAGATTGTTGAAGGTGCTTGTAAAAATGGAGATGGCCTTTGGGAGAGTGCACAGCCCAAAGCCAGGCAGAATTCCCTTCTGCTTGGATGACAGCGTGCTATTTGCATAGTTGGAGAATTCTTTCGCCTGACAGACTGTGTCTTGCTTTTTCCTTCTCCAGTTTTCTACCTCTCTATTCCTCTCTTCAATAAATCAGTTTCTTTCCAAGGGGGGCAGAGATGTGTTTTGCTTCCATATCTTCTTTGTCAGGCATTTGGGGTTAAGCCGTGTTCTGAGGTGAATCATGCATCTTCCTTCCCAGAGGCTGGGATTTAAATTGAGAGAGGGGATCCGTTTTGGTGTTGTCCCTCCGGAAAAGCTCCCCCTTGCCCCAGGGTCTGGGGCATTGTCTGTCAGGGGCAGGTCACTCCAGTTCAGCCAGCTGAGGTTTGGGAAAGAGTGAGCCAAGGGCAAACTGGTATTATTCCCATCTCCCCTCCTCCAAATTCTGTCCCCCACACCTTGCAATATAGCAACTTTGTAAGCTCCTCCTTGATGGAAAATGTGAGGCTGAATAGATTTAGTGTGGTTGTAGGAAAAAGAAACAGACTTCTATTTTGCCCTCTCTGATGCCCCAGGACATGCATGTAGGTAAGCTATTTCACATAGTTTATCTGCATGGCAATACAGCAAGGTCAATGCCATTTACCCTTTTTTTTTTAATAGAGGAGGAAACTGATGGTCAGAATGTTGTCACTTGCTCAGTATCACACAGCCGGTCAGCAGCAGGGCAAGAGATTTATCAGTAACGATAGTCAGCATCAGGTATAAGCCAAGCACCACTAGCAAGGATTATTACAACAGGAGAACAGATAGAATGTCGGGCAATTTAGAGAAACATGTACAAAAGGGCATGTTAGCTAATAACATATTTATGGGATAAGCAAATGTGGTTACGCAACTTTTTCTGCTCAGAAAAAGGAAAAGAAGATCAAAAGAGAAATATGGGTTATTCCCCATTTTAAAAGAATTTTATTTTTAAAACTCAACAAATACTCATTTATATATATATATATATATATATATATATATATATATATATATATATAGTGTGTGTGTGTGAGTGCATATACATATATATATATGCACACACACCTAGTGCTCCTGCAAGGCTAGAAGCAGAACCCTCCAAACCACCAGCTCACCCACCAGTGAGATGCCACTGAGTGAATTTCTTGTGTGTGTGTGTGTGTGTGTGTGTGTATTCCGAGTACCTGCATTGTGCTTTCAGGTCCTATTTCGGGTGCTGCAGATTCAGCAGTAAACCAGCCCCAAACACCTGCCTTTATAACACTGATATTCTAGTGGGGAAGACAAATAAACACAGACATGTATGTGGTCAAACGGCAGCAAGTGCACTGTGAAAGCGCGAAGCAGGGAAGGGTTTAAGGACGGTGAGGCAGTGGGACGGGCTATTTTAAACGGGATTATTTCAGGCAAGGCAACAATGGAGGGTAAGTGTAGAGCAAACACGAGGAGGAGGTGTGGGGGCTGGCTCTGTGGATACCGTAAAGGCTTTCTAGACAGGTCACAGCCGGTGTAAAGGCCTGGAGGCAGAAGCTTGTCTGGTGTGTTCAAGGAGCAATAAAATGGCCAGAGTGGCCGGCACAGAGGAAGCCAAGGAGAGAGTGGTCAGAGGTGGTGGTCGCCAGGCAGGGCTCTGGAGAGTGGTGCAGGGACACCAGGCTTCTCCCTGGGTGAGACGCGGAGCACCTGAGGGTCGTGAGCAGCGTGGTGCCATGATCCAATTTATATTTTGAAAGGATCACCTGGCTATTGTTGTTTTAAAAACGGATTATAAAGGAGAGCAAGATTAGAAGCTGTTTACCCTGGTAGCAGGCTATTGTTGAAATCTAAGAAGGTGCAGTGGCTCAGACCAGAGTCTTGGTGGTAAAGGTGGCAGAAATGGTCCGATTCTGGTCAGAAATGGCAGAGTCAACAGGATTTACTGATAGATGGGACAAAAGTAATGTGAAAGAAAGTGAGTCCCGGGTGTGAAGCCCAGGCACCTGGAAAAATGGAGTTGACGTTTAATGACATGATTTAAGATGGAACAGGTTTGCAAAGAGATCAGGAGTCAGTTTTAGACAGAGTAACCTGTAAGGTGAGGGGCCCAGTCGGCAGCTGGATATTTGGGTTTTCAGTTCAAGGGAGAGGCCCAGGCAGGAGGTATGATTAATACCATATTTTTCCATGTATAATGCCCACTTTTTTGCCGAATTTTTGAGGGAAAAAATAAGGATGAGTATTATATACATGGATAGTACTAATTCTGTATTTATATGTTTTTAACTCTTTCATTTATGTTTCTGCATTAAAAGTGTAACTCTAGAAAGCAATAATGATATCTGTGTGCAAAATAATAACCTGGAATATGATAATCAGTTTTGTTTCTAAAATAAATATATAATTGAATTTAAAAATTAAAACGGAAGATCTTTTTCCTGAAGATTTGGGCCCCAAATGCGGGTGAGTTTTATACACTGCAGCACATTCTACACAGCAAAATACGGTACATCTTCGCAATCCAGCATGAAGTCGGGTGCCTCGTAATGTTCAGTGTGTGTTACTGTGGTGGTTTTGAAATGTGCCTACACATTCTCTGAGATTTCTTCCATCAAAAGGGAGAGTCTGTGTTTCTTTCCTTTGGATCTGGGCAGAGTCATGACTGCCTTGGCCGATGGAGTAGGACACACGGATGTTATGTGACTTTAGTGTCTGTGTCATAATAGGCCATGCAGCTTCCACCTCATTCTTGAGGACGCTCATCCTCTCAATCCTCAGCCCTGTGTAAGAGGTCTGTACCCCAAGGCTTTCATGCTGGAGATACCTCTGGAGGACGCTCTGATTGACAGTTCCAGCTAAGCCTAACCTAGCACTCCTGCAAGGCTAGAAGCAGGACTCTCCTGACCAGCCCACCCACCAGTGAGACGCCACTGAGTGACTCATCACGGCCCTCTGGGACAGAAGAATCGTCCCGCTGAGCCTTGCCCAAATTCTTATCCCACGAAATCACCAGATATGCCAAAATAGTTATTGTTTTAGGCCACTCCATTCAGGAGCAGTTTGTTTTGCATCAGTATATATCTGAACAAGTGTGTAGTATAGACACCCAAACAGAAAGGTTGGTGAACAGAAAGGTTCTCTTTTTCTAAATCTGCGAGTGAGGTTCTACCCAATGGCATTTCCCTAGCCAGGTAAGTTTTTCGCTTAGTCACACAGTCTTAGCAAGAGAAAACCTAGCGTTCCTGAATTGTGAATGTTTCTAGTTGGAATGCTTACAAAATGACACTTGAATTTTAGTGAATGAAAATTGAAATTGTAGTCGAAAGACCTATATTTGTGTTTATCGCTGCCTCTTATTCGTCAAGTGATTTGAGCAAGTCACTGAATAATAAAATGTAGGAGTTGGGAGATTTCTGAAAGACTGACCAGTCTAACATGTCCCATTTTAGAGATGGGAAAACTCAAGGCCCACAAGGAGAAAGCGACAACATACTTTGTAGCTCCTTATCCATGGCGCCTCACAGATAGTGGATGTGCTTGTTAATGAGCTTTTTAATTTTGACAGTAAACTCTGAGACAGCAGATCACTATACCCCACTCTTTTATTATTGGATAGATATTTACCAACCATCTTCTATGAGTCAGGCTGTATCTTAGAATTTCTGAGAAGGGGCCATTCATAGATGCCATCCAGTTGCTCATTTTTGCAGGGGACAGTGTCAAGAACACAGGCAATTGCAGCATGATATGAGAAGTAGTATGATAACGAAGGGCACAGGCTTCGATGAGAGCCTGAGAATGGGTGCCGAGCCCAGGTGGGTTCATTTAGGGTGCATTGGAGGAACTGGCATCTGAGCCAAACATCAGAGGGGGCGCAGGTAGCATTTCATCAGGAAAGAGGGAAGAAGCAGGGGACAAGGCAGAGGGAGCAGGTGTGAGCAATATGATGGGGTGAAAGTTCAGAGGACCCTCCTGCAGTGAGAGGTTGATGAAGCAGACTTTTTTTTTAAATATTTTATTTATTTATTTTTAGAGAGGGGAAGAGCGGGAGAAGGAGAGAGAGAGAAACTTCAATGTGTGGTTGCCTCTCATGTGGTCCCCACTGGGGACCTGGCCTGCAACCCAGGCATGTGCCCTGACTGGGAATCGAACCTGCGATGCTTTGGTTCGCAGCCTGCGCTCAATCCACTGAGCTACACCAGCCAGGGCTGAAGCAGACTTTTTTAAAAAATTAATTAAAATAAAAAAAGAAAGAGCAGCCAGAATGAAATCCCCCCCAAAAAATAGGGGCTAGATATTGTAAGGCCCTGAATGCCATTTGTACTTTATCTCACAAACCAAGGGGGCCAATAAGGTGAACTTAATGTCCCCCGAGGTCTTGTCCTACTCTGACTTTCTGGGCCTGCAGAATTCCTCAAGGTCATCTGTGACTTGTTTTTGCCAGGTCCTGAATGCCGGTGAGACCACTTAGCAAGCCCTCAAGAACAATTTTAGAGGTTTAGTCCTGAGTAATCTGATTCTTAATGAATAAATCCTAAGACAAGGTAACATGTTAAAAAAAGAAAGAAAAGAAAAGTAGCCCAGCCAACTGAGAAGGATCATACTGTAAAGATGGCCTTTTGTCACGAGATTGCTCTTGGGAGCGTAGAGTGCCCTGGAGATTTCCATCAGGTCATTCATTTCTGAGAAGGAAAAGGGAAGATCATTTAATTATTCACAATCCTGAAAGAATGGCCACCTCATTTCTATCTTTGCAGAGAAACTGTACTGCAGAGTCCGCTTGGACTGTGCTGTTTAGTGCTTGATGGTGAAACGTTAAGTACCTGTACAACTGCAGGGCTGATGTCCAGCCAGCCCACCCTATCCAGCAGGGCTGGCCCCAGCACTGACCCACTGTTCGCTTCCCGTTGAGTCAAGCTTTCTCTTCCCCGAACTGTGTACCCACGTTCCTTCACTGGAGAGATGGTTCTAACAGGTGAATCTGATCATGTCCCTCTGCTGCTGAGTCCCCTTCAGTTGTCCCCTATTACCTATGGAGTAGAACCCAGGCCCTTTAGCCTGGCTGACAAGGCCAAGGTGCTCTGTTGGGTATCGGCCCTATGGCTCCCACCTCTGCCTCCTGGCCCCCCATCTCATGTGTTCCAACTTGTTATTTCTGCACGCACACTCTTTTCTCCAGAATGCTTAGTTTCACTCCATTTAAGGCTCAACTAACATATCCCCTCTCTCAGAAGCCTTCCCCTTCCCAAGCCTTCCTTGGTCACGAGCAGCCTCTCCTTGCCTTGAAAGGCCCCAGCCCACTGAATAGACCCAGGTCTGGGCTATGAGATCCTAGAGACAAAGGGCTAGGTTTTGTTCACACAGGCGTGGACTAAGGTAGCCCACTGCTTTCACTCTCTGGCTCTACCAATTCCTTACTAGCTGTTTAGCTTTGAGCAAGTCACTTAATCTCTTTGTGACCAGTTACCTCATTTGTAAAGGGAGTTCATTATATTTATGTGCCTCTTAGCCATCTACTGAGTTTTATATAAAGAGCTTAGAAAAACTCATTGAGCTCAAAAAGGTAATTCTGCTAACTAAAATAACAATAAGTAATAGCAATAATAAATGGATTGTTATGGATTGACTGTGTTCCCCCCACCCCCGCACACCAAATCTGTATGGTGAAGTCCTACCTCCCAGTACCTCAGAAGGAGACCTTATTTGGAGATCCAATCTTCACAGAGGTCGTCAAGTTACAGTGAGGTCACCAGGGCAGGCCTAACCCAGTGTGACTAGTGTCCTTATGAAAAGGAGCAGCACAGACACAGAGAGACACACAGAAGGGGGACGAAGTGAAGATGCAAGGAGAGCACCTGTGAACATGGATTCGGCCCTCTACCACTCAGGGAGAAAGGCCTGGAACAGTCTCCCTCACAGCCCTCAGAAGGAACCAGCCCTGCTGACTCCTGGGACCTGAACTTCCGACCTGCAGAACCATGAGATTACAAATTCCTAATGTTTAAGCCACAGAATCAAGGATACCTTGTTACGGCAGGACTAGCAAACTCATACATGGGCCTCATCGGCAAATCAGTCAGAGAATTCGTGTGAATGCTCCATGCAGTGCCCTTCCTCCATCGACCTGGGGGGTGTTTGTGCCACGCAGCTGTTTTGACCTCCCCAAAGCAGCAGGTGTATTTAGCTTTTTAGAGAAGAAATCTGAGAAGTGTTTATTACCCCTTAGCATGGAACACACGAGATGGATGGAAATACTCAGGGCCACGGTCAGTTTTCCTCCCTGATGGCGGACTCTTGGATTTGGTTTTTCCCATCTGTACAAATCTAAAATAGCAAATTCTTGGGATGACTTTTAAAGATTAATTTGAACATTTTGTTAGGAATACTAAATATGGAGAAGTTACAAATAATATGCTTTATAAATAAGCAATTTTGGATCATAATCCTGGAAAAATCTGAAGTTTTACTTCTTTCTCTTTGATATTGCTCTTTTCGCTCCTGCATGTTACAGGTGAAGCAGAGGCAGGACACAGCCACAGACACCTGTGGCTCCAGAGTCCCCATTCTTAACTCCTGGTTTGCTTCCTTTCGTCATGATCATAATGAGCGGTATACTAGACAGGTGTTTATAAAAATGTGTTAGATCGGAGGACCGGAATTTGAGTCTGTGTCTGTCATTCACTTGTTACATAGCCTTGAACACGTCAGCTATATTCTCCGAGATTCAGTTTTCTTATCTGAGTGTGTCTAATAACACTGACATGATAGTTTGTCAACGAACATAGATCAGGCCTGATGCTAAGTGCTTTATGCAGAGGTGGGCGAACGTAGGTTTACACTTATGACTACGTGAAACACAGTTTGTTCTTGTCTGACTTGTTGTTGTATTATTTACCCGTTTTTGCCCACCCCTGTATGTTAGGCTCGTGGGCACTCCCATTGAGAGACCATTGAGAGACCTAGAGAGGTTGAATAACACACAGCTAAGGGGGGAACACACAGCTAGGGGGTGGTGGCATGAGATTCAAATGATTCAAACCTAGAAACTGAAGGTTTGAAGGTTAATTTTTGTAAGATTTTTTATTATTTTATTTTGAGAGAGAGGGGAAGAGAGGGAGAAAGAGAGGGAGAGAAACATCAGTGTGTGGTTACCTCTCATGTGGCCCACACTGGGGACCTGACCAGCAACCCAGGCATGTGTCCCGACTGGGAATCGAACCAGTAACCCTTTGATTCGCAGGCCAGCACTCAATCCACTGAGCCACACCAGCCAGGGGCCAGCCAGGGCAGAAGCTGAAGGATTAAAGGACACATTCATAAAAGGTACTCTCTCCTAGACCCTCTAGGAGAGTAGAATCAGTCTTTGGAAGGCACAGAGCTAGCTGTAAGCAGAGAAGCATCCCTCCACCCCAGCACCATGAAACCCAAGGACACAACTTGCCTCCGAGTCTCTGCTGGGAAAAACAAAAGCAGTTTTGACCCTATATAACCCCCAGGGAAAATGGCATTGTCAAAACATTGTAACTGTTCCTCAAGTCTCTCTTTCAGAAAAGACATCTCTTCACATTATGCATTCACTATGAAAAATGGTAATAAATCTCCATGCAGAACAAATGAGACTGGTCATGCCCTCATCTACAAAATTGTTAAAACACAGCTGCAACAATTTGAGTGTTTTCCAATGAACACTTTAACAGATCACCTGGTGAAGGTGTTCGTCCTTACTTCCTGGGCTGTAAATCTCTGCTACCTTTAGCAGTGCTAACGAGGTATTGACTTTATTTTTTTGTAAGCCTTACCTGAGAATATGCTTTTATTGATTTTAGAAAGAAAGGAAGGGGGAGAAAGAGAGAGAAACATTGATTGCTTACCTCTTCTACATACCCTGACTGGGGATAGAACCCACAACCTGACTAGGAATGTGCCCTGACCAGGAATCAAACACACAAACTTTCGGTGTACGGACAATGCTCCAGCCAACTGGGCCACCTGGCCACAAGGGAGATAACTGACTTTTAACTTCACAGGACTGACTCAGGAACATTCAACTTGTGGGTTCACTGTTGGGAGTGTTGGCTGTGCTCTACTCTAGCCCAGGAGTGTGGTGGAGTGGGTGGGGGAGGGCGGGGGGCAGGGGCC
The DNA here is from genome assembly GCA_028533065.1 of Trachops cirrhosus. Taxonomy (NCBI): domain Eukaryota; kingdom Metazoa; phylum Chordata; class Mammalia; order Chiroptera; family Phyllostomidae; genus Trachops; species Trachops cirrhosus. The sequence goes on along the minus strand of CM052542.1, from coordinate 36,061,240 downwards.
CTATAGGGGATGGAAGGGGATTCCAGTTATTGCCTTTTCTTGCCACCCGCACTAGATGAGAGAGGGCCATATACATCCAGAGGAAGCTGTGTGGTGCAGGTTAGGAGCATGGGCAAGGGTTCCAGAGGTTCAAGTTTAAGCACCATCCCTTGAGACATTAAATCCCTGAACCTCAGCTTTCCTAATGGAGAAACTGGAATATTAATATCTGGGTACATCTTATTAAAGTGGTTTAAAGATCTGTGAGTTTTTCTCTGGGTTAGTTCTCCTGCCCAGACAGGTAGGAAAAGCGTTGCTTAGAGAACCAGCCTTGGCCCTGGCAGGGAGTCCATGGGACCTTGGGCAAGTCTTCAGACCCTTCACCTGTAAAATGTGGGCTGAATCAGAGAGTCTTCAGATAGCACGCTGACTTCTGATAGCCAAAGATTTTATATTTAAACCTGAACTCAAAGGAGAATTTCTGGTCCATGGGGAGGTTAAGATTAGTGGTGGCTATTTTACTTATTGGTAAACCCACTATTTTACTGCAAGTAGAATTTGAGTAGCTCCTAGCTTCATCACCCCCATGTTTCTTTATCCTTTCCTGGCTCATGAACTCAAAGCGCAGTGTGATAGCTACTACTGAGCACCCGACAGCTGCAAGTCAAACATTCGGTTCACGCTCTGGGCCCATGACTTTCAGCCATGTGTTGCAAGGTGGCATCGCTAGAAAGTGGCCCCCGAGGGGTATGAGAAACTGAAAACTCCCCCACAACTCACATCAGCCATGCAGTGCGTGCACACAAATGTGCCTGAGAGAGACAGACAGACAGAGACCGGCCTTTAGGTTAAGCCTCTAAGATGAAGGAGTTGCTTAGTTACAACCAAATCTAGCCTGTCCCGACCACTGTACACCCCGCAGCTTTCCTGTCAGAGCACGTGTCTCAGTTTTCTACTGCTGCTCTAACAAGCGATCGCAAACCTGGCGGCTTCCAGCACCACAAAGCCACTCTCTGGCCTTTGCACATGTCGGAACCCTAAAACGGGCCTGCACAGCTCGTTCCTTCTGGGGGCTCTAGGAAAGGGTGGGTTTCCCTGCCTTTGTCAGCTCAGAAGCCATCCTCCTTCGTCGGTTCCTGGCCCTTCCTCCGGCTCCAACACCCGCAGCCTGGCGTCTCACTTCTCTCTGGCCTCTGCTTCCACCTCGCACCTTCCAAACTCTGACTTTCCTCTCCCCCCGATAAAGACCCTTAGTCACTCTGCACCCACTGGGTGATCTAGAATAATCTCCCCACCCCATTTCCAAGCTCCCTTTTACCATGTAAGTTAACAGTTGCACAGATCCTGAATTAGGGCATGGGCATCTTTGGGAGGGGATATCATTCAGCCCATCGCAGTCCTAGCCTTTCCTGGCCATTATTCACCTCCCAGTTGATATGTTTTTTTTTTCAGAGTATATGTCACATGTTGTAAAAAGAAAAATTGTGTAAATTAATTTTGATTTCATTTCTCCCACTCTGATGGCTTAAATGGTTAAATAACAGAAATGAAGACAACCACAACCACAGATACTATTTTGGAGGTGAGGCACAATGTACTTAGCTCTTCCTGTGAATAATATAATGTAATCTGCACAACTGCCTGGGAAAGATAAGTAACATTACTGCTCCTGTTTTCAAGTGGAGAAAATGAACCTCCGTGGGTCTAAGTCACTCGGCCCCAGGATGCAGTGATGGATCTGGGAGCTGACCCAAGTCTGCCTGACCCCAGAGATGTTTCATTTACCAGGCGAGGGACCAAAGGCTCATGGAGTAAAAACACAACTTTGATCTTCCTCAAATTGCTAAGTTTAATGAGATGCACAAAATAATACAATTGTAATACAGTGCAACAATTATAATGTAATATTTATAATGACATTATGTTCTGAGAGGGCAGAGAGGAAGAATGTTTTAGCTTGACCTGGGTGAGTCAGACTTCCTGAAGGGAGGTAATTTCTGATTCCAGTTTTAAAAGATGGAAAACGGTCACCCGGCAGTGGGGGGTGGAGGAGGGAAAAGCATCCCAGGAGTAGGGAACAGCGTGTACAGAGGAACTGCGTCAGGAAGTAACACTCTGTGTTTGGGAACAGTGGCAGCAGAGAAACTTGGGGACATGTGTGCCCCTGCTAAGGACTGCATCCGCCACACAGCGCCAGACAAGTACTAGGGTGAGAACAGCGTGGGGGCCCAGGGAAAGGAGAGAGCCGACAGGAATTAACTCTTTCTCCTCCTCAAATTGCTCGTGAGCCAGTGCGTATATACTTAGCAAAAGCCCCTCCCCTCTCCCCAGTCCCCAAGAAATTTATTCAGCCATTCATTAATTTAGCATGTATTTTTGCAGTCCCCACCATGCGGCAGGTGCTATGTTAGACACTGAAACTGCAAGCTAATTGTTCCTTCTTTTTGGTTTGCCAATTTCAAGAATAAACTGCTCTTTCTATCTGCAAAATGCTTTTGTGTCAGATTGACATCATTTATACACATTTAAAGATAATGTCTTGAATCTGTGTTGCATTATGGTTATTTTAAAGTTTTTATTCTATTCAAAATATCCTCATATTTCATTTCATTTGATATTCATAAGAATCTTGTAAGGCAGACAGGACAAATATAATTATTTGCATTTTAAATATTAACAAAAAAGAGTGGATTTTGTATCTTCAGCTGGTCAACAAGTGTTTTAGCTGATGTTTTCAGGCCATGACAAGTTCTGTGAGAAATACTTTCTGTGTGTTCCAATATGATTGTGGCTAACACATGTCATGTATACACATTCACTTGGTCAGTATGGATTTATTAACTGTTTGCTCTGGGACCAGTATCGGGTCAGACTCAGGGATTTCTAATCCTGAGCATAAGCTTTCAAAATCAGAAAGCACCCCAGTCTACAGATGAACAAAGTCAGGCTCTAGACCACCTCACTCCTAGTTTTCACCTTTATCTTCTCTCAGTGCAAAGCAATCGTGTATGATGTTTCTTCTTTTTGCCAGCATCATCTGAATTTGAAGCCGTATCATTTCCTCTTGTCAATTAATACAAAAAAAAAATCCCAGTTAATGTTCAATGCAGCCATGCATTTTACTCAGTGGAGGCTACCTCATTCTGCCCTTCAATTATTCTGCTTGTGGTTTCCTCAGGCTGGTGTCTCTGAGCCAATCAGTTCGACACCATGTCTATCTAGTTGCCATTGTCACTTTTCATTGCTAGGGTCCCCTTTAGTGTTTTGCAGATTAAGACAACAGAGTAAGGGCAATTCTCAGGGCGCAGTGCAAAAGGGCTGTGTGGGTTGAAATAAAGCAGAACCGAATGTTTGGGGAGCGGGTCCTGTTGCTGCTGTCCATTGTTCTGAACCAGCATTGTTGGCTGGATGGGGACATGGTGGGACACGGAGGGACATGGAGAGGAGCGTGGGAGAAAGAGGGCGATTTTGTGTGATGGCTTCACAACAGGAGGAGAACCAGTGGGGCGGATTGGAGTGAGAGCTCCAGGAAAACCCATGCATGCTCCATGTCGGTGCGTGCAGAAGGAGGGGGAGGCCAAAATGGAAGCATTTCGATGATCGGAAACTGAAACGCTGCTTTATCAGAACAGATTTTCCCATCTGAAACCACCGGCTAGTTAATTCGATACATATTTCCTAAACACGAGCTCTTTGCCACATGTAATCATTTCATCACCCTCAGAACCACCACGGTAATTAAGACCATCATGAACATCATTGTCCCTCTCCTCTTCCTTCTCCTCCACCTCCTCCTCATCATCATCACCATGATCACTCTCTTTACCCACATCACAGCTCTCTTTACTGAAATGTCATCACTGTGGGCCTCCTTTGTGCCAGTCACCCAGCCATTGTCCGTGTCCATGGCCTTCCTATGATGTGCGTAGTTGTATCCCCATTTTACTCATTGGGAGATAGGGGACAGAACTGAAATACCAGCCTAGCCAGAACTCACAGGAATGGGATTCCAGCCTAAGACTTTCAGCCCTAAAGCCCATGCTCTTAACCCTGCTGCTTCACTTAAAGTAGCTCTTAGTGTAGAGAGAAAAGGGAAAATGTAACAGACGGTAACAGTGTAACAAACAGTGCAGAGAGAAGCGCAGGGTTTCCGGGAGCACACAGGAATCCCTCCTCTCACTGCACACCTGAGGAAGGTGTCCCCAGGGAATTGCATCTGAGCTCAGTCAAGCAAGAGAGACACTTTCCTGACAAAAAAGGAAGTGGGCATTCCAGGCAGAGGATGAACTGTGTGCAGAAGCATGGAGGTGCAGGACAGTAGTCTTCTCAGCTCCAGACACGAGGTCAGGAAACTCATTGTGAGTCAGAAAGAGAGGAATGCATCTAGTGCAGTGAACGAACTAGCGGACATAAGATGAGAAGCTTTAATTATTCAGAGGGGAACACGAGAGAAAAATAAGCTTTTAATAGTATACTTGGCCCTGGCTGGTGCGACTCAGTGGTTTGGGCCGTCCCTCAAACCAAAAGGTCATCAGTTCAATTCCCAGTCAGGGCACATACCTGGGTTTTGGGCATGTCTCCTGTTGGGAGTATGCAAGAGGCAACCGGTTAACGATTCTCTCTCACATTAACATTTCTCTCCCTCCCTTCTCCTCTCTCTAAAAATAAATGAAATGTTTAAAAAAGATAATATACCTGTATGGTGTTTGCAATGCATTTCCACATACCTAGTACACAGGACTCAACTAGTTATTGAATGAACAACTGATGAATGATTTCTGTTGTCCTTGAAAACAACCCATTTGCTTGACAGCTCCATGAGACAGAGAACATTTGTTCACTACTATCACACTTACATCTGCAGTGGGGCCACTGAGTTGTACCATGCAGGGCACGCAGCTTACACAGGAGTGTAGGTGAGGGGTCTATGGGATCGCCATGTGACGGACTGGTGTTCCTGCAGATATGCAGTTTGGTAGTTGGGGTTTACATCTAATACGGAGGATTAACATTTGTTGACTGAGTAAACTTAACAGCTGAAAAGGCATGTAGGAAGGCTAGACAGAGATTACTGTTATTCACTCTCTTACTCATGCAAGAAGCATGAGTTAACTCTTGGCTGTAAATCAACATGTCTATTTCACAGGTAGGGAAGAGCTATAAAGTGACTGCCTCCAAGCGCACAGTTACTGAGTGGAAGAGCCAAATGAGGAACCCAGGCCTCTTCTAGCTGATGCTTTTTTTTTTTCTACAGCACACAGTTTCTCTGTAAATCCATCAGTTTATGGTTGCCTCCAAGGAGCCAAGGATGCTTCTTTCTTAGGAAACAGCTGGGCTAAGGAATGTGCCCTTGGCCGCACACAGCTGGCACCCTCCCAAGGTGAAGGAAATTGGGAGCTGCTGCTGGGAGTCCCCGTCAGGGATTGGTGTGTAACTAATTGCGGCTGTAAACCTCTTTCACAAGGGGCTCTGGCTTCTAGACTTCTTTGAGTAAAGAAGATCCTGAGGTTTAGTGAGTGGATTAGCAGAAATATATTCAGAAAGCAAAAGACTGCTGAGCATCAATTTTGGCTGAAGCAATTGTGTCCCAGACAAAGGGCCTTGCAAGCACTCTTTAGCTGCGTTCATTGACTGTGTGGAGGCAAAAACTGAGGCTGTGGTCGTGTGTTAGAAAGAGCTAGGAGCCTGAGGCCTGCAGGTCTGGGTCAGCCACTTACGAGTGCTTCAGTCTTAGGTCATTAGCGTGGCCCCTCCAGCCTTGGTTTCTTCATCTGTAAAACGGAGTTAATCATTTTTCCTAGTGCTGTGGCAGACTAAACAAAATAATGCTTGAAAAGTTTCAGCCCAATGTAGTAGAGTAAAGAGCTTGAATTTTAGATGAGGTTTGATTTTTAAATCTAAATTTAACTCTGAATAGTAATGCAAACTTTGACAACACTAATAATAATTGATATAATAATAATAATAGCTAGCATTTCTAGAAAAATAGATACAAGGCACTGTACTGAGCACTTAACATGGATTGTCTAAATTCATAGGCAGCAAAGAGTAAATAGTATTGCTGCTGCTTTATTGACAAGAACTGCGGTTATGAAGGTGAAGTTCAAACACTAGCTAAAAGTGAAAGGTTCAGGATTCCAACAGATTATCTGGCTCCCAAGTCCACAAAATGGTTTTTAGTCTCTTAGCTAAACTGCTCTCTCTCTCCAAGCCTCAGTTTTCTTATCTATAAAAGGGGGTTGGTAGTATCTGCCCTACCAGGTTGTTAGGAGAATCCGAGGTTGTTTCTGAAAAGCACCTATCCAGGCGCCACAGCTCAGTGAATGGTGTGGCATTGGGGGGTGGGGGCTGGGCATGGTGGGGGTGGCCGTGGTGGTGGCAGAGAGATGATGATGGGGGTGACTGGCACTCTAGATGTTAATGATGACTTCCACTGCTATAGTTGGAGAAAGAAGGTACTGAAAGGAGAGAAAACCAGACAGAAGCTGCTTTCTCCTCTTTAGAAAACACAACAAAATCATCTCACACCTGTAAAATCTGTCCCAGTTGAATTTAGAATGGTGTCTTTGATTTCTCGGACTGTTTCTTCATGCAGCTGGGGCTCTAATATAAAAAGCAAATCTGAGAAATTAAAATGGCCACACTGGCTAAAGCGTTTACATCATATGGTGTAGGGTGAAAGCAATAAAGTGGCTCAAAGAGGTTATTCAAGCCTTCTATTTTCGGTGTTCGGTAAATTGCACTTGAAATAAAACTGTCATAAACCCAAAGGACACTGAGCAACTGTTCTGTCTGGGGTGCGAAGGGGCGGCATGGGGAGCAGGAAGCCCTTTCCAATAAGGACGCTCTGTGGTCGGATTTTCCCATTCGCTGGCAGCCAGTTCCTAGTGAACTTTCCCTCCCGTCGCGCCCCCCCCTCCCCTGCTGTTTCAGTGCCAAATGAGCACAGGGAAATGTAGTTGGGGAGGCCAGGCTGGAGCAGTTTGGGAACTGGCCCGTGTGCAGAGACCGTGAATTCTGGCTTCAGGCCCTTCGCCCCAGACTGTTAACTAAGTCAAACTCATGCCCCTTTGCTGGGACCTGCATTTCGAGCTTGACCTCTGAAAAGGCATAGCCCAGTATTTTCTCTGAGGCCCTCACCCCCACCATAAAATGCAATTAATCAGCAACATTTTAGTATGTGGAAGCAATCGTGAACCCATTGTGGTTTGGGTTTCCTTTGGATTTTTGGTTTTCTGATTTCCTAAAACACCTCATAAACCTCATTTGTTTGACACAAATAGCTATCCACCTTTGTTTTTCACTGTGCACCGTGTTTGAGGGTTTCCAGATGGACCTGAGCCTTGAGTGTGAGGATGTGCAGGTTTGAAGGTTGCAAAGCACCCATTTCTAAGGCACCACCTCCCCGTAGGGTCCCTGAAGGCACTTTGAACCATAAAAATGCAAATGTGGGTTGATAAGTTCCTTTTCAATGGCCTGCAGGGCCTTTCTGATGCAGCCTCAGCCCCATTTCTACCCCTTCCTATCTCCCATTTCAGCCACGGTCCTGGCTCTCTGAGGCTTCAGGTCTTACAAATGCCCCTCTGCCTATAATGTCCCCCACCTTGTTGGTGGTCCAGCTTTAGTTCTTCACGGCCGGCCTTCTCCAGGAAGGTCTTTCACTCCCCAGAGCTGGTCAGTCTCTCCCTCAGCCTGCCCTGGCACTGCCCCATTGCAGCAGTGGCTGTGGGTGCTCTCGTCTGTTTACTTATCCATCTTTTCCAAAAGGCTGTGGATCCCACGAAGAAATGCCCCATGTCTCTTTATTCATTTATGTTTCTCACAGTAGGCATGCAGCCAATAATTGCTAGTTGAATTTGGGAAAAGACAAATGAAAATCTGTGACTGGAGGAAAGGGGCTTGGTGTCAGGGCTGGGCTATGACCTCGGATCAGACACCCATTAGCTCTGTGACCTGGGCAAGCTTCAGAAAACTCTGATCCTTGGTTTCGTCCCCATCTTCAAGGGCTCAGAAGCCCATTGTAAGAATTACAGTAATTGAAACAAAATACACATGTTACTGTGCACAGTGCCTAAAAACATAGTAACATTGAGATGCAACATAATAAGAATTCAATGCACCTTTGATATTTTTTGGTCTGGAATTACTCCTAATTTTTCCTCAGTTCTGTCAATCCATAAATACTTCCAAATGCTTTCTAATCAGCTCATTTCAGTTCATAACAACACATATTGTCGATCTATGCTCTGTGTGCCTAGGCATAGTGATGGCAGTGTGAATAGAAAAAAAAAGGGACTTCCGGCCAAGATGGAGGCATAGGTAGACGCACTGTGCCTCCTCGCACAACCAAGATAGGGACAACAACGATATAGAAACAAAATAACAACCAGAACTGAGAGAAAATTGAAGTGTATGGAAGTCGGACACCCAAGGATTTAAAAATAGACACGTTCATCCAGACTGGTAGGAGGGACAGAATCGGGCCAGGTGAGAGACGTGGAGCAGAGAGCAGAGCAACCAGGGCAGCGCGCAAGTCTGCAGCAGGCAGACCCTGGGCGCACAAGCAGCAGTGGCTGGCGGGCCAGGCCAGGGGGTGGCGACCGGCAGACCCAGCGAGGCGGTCATCGGGATGCAAGGCACTGTGCGCAACTCAGGGTCCCAGCACCAGGAAATAGAGCTTTGGGGCACTGACTGAAAAGGAAGGTCCCGAGGGGTGCACAGGCCCACCCACACCGGAAATGGTGCCAGAGGGGCCCGGTTGGCTTGCGGAAAGCGGAGAAAGGGTCTGAGGTCCTACAGAGAGCAGAGCAAGTGCCATTGTTCCTTCTCAGACTCCACCCCCACATACAGCGTCACAACCCAGCAACTGGGGTGCCCAGCCCTGGTGAAAACCTAAGGCCCCGCCCCTCAATACAGGTGCTCGACAAGACCAAAAAA
>CM052542.1:36021567-36051824 GCA_028533065.1 Trachops cirrhosus | reverse complement strand
GGGGGAATGTGGGTGGGAGAGGGTGTTCAGGGTGGAGGGGAATGAAGGGGGGATAATAAGACAATTGTAATAGCATAATCAATAAAATATATTTTTTTAAAAAAAAGAAAAAAATACATCCTGGTCCATGCCTCTGAGGACCTCACAGTGTGAGCAAGGTGTGGGTAAAGCAGACACATAGATAATTTTAATAAAATTCAATAAATGGAAAGATAGCAGTAAGCAAAAGGTGCTATAAAGCATGGAACAGGTACTCTCAGCCCAACCTAGGTGCTGGAAGAAGCTTCTGGGAGGGATTGATAACTTGTCTAAATCTGGAAAGATTGAATAAGTGTAGCCAGGTGAGTAAGAATTGAAGAGGCATCCCAGGCAGAGGGAACAGCATGAATGAATGCACAGAGGCAAGTTCAGTTTCACCGGAGGGGCCGAGTTAGAGGCGGAACATGGTGGGAAATGAAACCAGAGAGAGAGGCAGGAAAAGATCAGAGGGCCTTATGTGTACAGCTAAGGAACGTATAATTTATCTTCAGCGTAATGGGGAACCATTGACAAGTTTGACAGGAGTGCAGCATCAGAACTGCATTTTAGATGCATCATTGACATGAACTTAGGTTTATAGGTCTCTAAGAAAGCTCTTTCAAAGAGTATTCCCCTCTAAGTCATTCCCCCAGAAATCCATTCATTTCATTCAAAATTTGGTGAAAACTTACTGAGTATGTGTTAGGATTAAGCACAGTGCTTGAGCCCATGGGCTCTCTCCAAAAGTAAGTTTTTCTACCTGCTGTAAAGGAGTTCACAGACTCTTAAAGAAGATGGGGCATCTGCTTGAGTGCAAGTGGTAAGGAACATAAGACCAAAAGAGATTTGCAGATGAAATGCAGTTAGACATTTTTCCCAATCTTGTCCTTGGGCCAGATGCTGAGCTGGCTACACAGTCAGAATTCAAGGTGATTCATATAATATAAACTGCCCAGAGGCTCCATTTTAGTGGGTCAGGTTCAGGAGTCCTCAGGCATTTCCAGTGTGAGCCGATTTAAGCACCATCGCCAGAAGAAGTCTGAGGAGGGAGAGGTTAAGTTTTAAAAGGGCCAGTGATGAGGACACTTCATGGAGTAGGAAGCACTTGAGCTGTGCCTAGAAGGCTGAGTAGAATTTGGGGGATGGCAGGTGTCTGACATGGACATTCCAGGTGGCAGGTACAGTCCAGGCTGTGGTAGGGTGCTGGAAATGAAAGCATCCAGTAGGGTAACCCCAGGAGTTCTACACAAGTGCCACACAAAGATGTGTCATGTTGGTTCTGGACCCGATCAAGGAGGAAAAGGAGTTGATGACTTAATTGACAGGTAGTCGTGAAAGCTTGCTAGTTTTTCAGAAATGAAGGGACATACCCAGAACTATATTTTAGAGCCAACAGATCACTGAAGAAATGTTCGAGTGAGGCCAGGTCACCAGTTAGAAAATGATTAAATGGAATCTAAGTAGAAGATGACCAGGTGGACAAAGAGTAACTATAGTAACAGCTACCATTTGTTACGCTTGGAGTTAAGATAATTGTTTATGTTTCTTTTTTATACTCTTCTTTAAGCCTTGAAAGAACCCTGGGAAATGGACAGAAAGAAGTGTATGACCCCCTTACCCACAGTGCCAAAATGCAGTAAGCTCTGAAAACTGCCTACTTTTCATAACTGTTGTGGTTCGAAAGCCTGCATGAAATGACAGGAGACATTTGGCTCTTTATCCTGAATTATATGAACATTAATGTGTTTTACTACAGAAACAGTATCACATTTGATCACAGCGTGCTGCCTCAGACCACATATGTAAAATTTGTAATATATTATCTTCCTAAAATTAGAAAATTTCTGAATTCCAAAGTATATCTGGCCCAAAGGTTTTGTGCAGGGATTATAGACCTAATTGGTATTGTTTTGTAGAGGCTGGAACCAAATCTTAGACAACCCGAGCAATTTTCCAGAGAAACAGGAAGGACTGAAGCCTGAGCTCCTGGGGAGGGGAAGGCATGGGTGGATGGGACAGTGTAGAGGGTTGGCTAACACACAGGTTTGCAATTTGGATGCTGGGGAGATGGTGCCAAAGTACTTTGGGATTCTTGGATGAAGGTTCTAATGGCTTTGCAATTAGTAGACAGGAAAGTGGCAGAGTGATAGGATATTAAATCCACTGAAAGGCTCTCTGTACCAAAATATCTTCTTACTTACTGCCCTTTAAAGGCAACTAAAATTCCTGATTCCTTCTCTGAGTGAAAGCTTCAAGGGCGTTAAATGAGAATGGCTTTCTTTCTTCTGTGTCACTTGCTCTACCTTCCAATCTGCTCACCTGAAAATACATTGGACCTCCATGCCTCCATGCCTTTGCCCGTGCTGTTCCTTTGGCCTAAAGTGATTTTATAGCTCCTGCCTCCTTCCAGTGCAAACTCACTTACTCATCAACCTCAGCTCCTTTGGGAAGAATTGCCTCAATGGGCCAAGGCAAACTAATTCTTTACTTCACTGTATGTTCGTTGATCCCACACATAGACTTTGATTAGGTAATTGTTTACATAAGTGCCTTAACTACACATGGGTCAAATGTTTTGAATAGCTCTGTTTAGACAGCCCAGATATCAGCTGAAGATAAAGTGATATAAAGATGAAGCCTTTACAGTAGAAAAAGGTTGAGTTTGGTGGGAGAGACAGACCAGCAAACAACTCTAAGTTACATCATGATGAGCACTGAGACTCAGGAGACACTTGACCCATAGAAGTCAGGGGTTTGGGGTCCATAATGCCTGAATGAGTTCAGGTTATCTAGGGTGTTACTCTACTGCTCACAACCTGTACAAGCTTCCCAATGACTACTGAATAAAATGGCAATTCCCTAACTTGGACTCTGAGTTCTTGCATGCTCCTGCTCCAACAGATAAGTCCAGCTCTCACGCAGCTCTTTTGCAAAGTAGGAGCTACCAGGGGTGCATTCCAGGTACAAATAGAGAAGAGGAAGAAAGGTTAACCACGGTTAGAATCCTAGACACACGTGTAACCAGAAAAACCAGTGTTTGTGCTGCCTGTCATCTACCAGACCCAATAAACAGAGACAGGGATTGAATCTTTATGGGCACTTCATTCAGATGGTTGGCGATGGGTTTGTACCCTAACAGACCATTTTAAATTCCATTTTAAAGTGGCCCTTTTCATAAGGAGAACAAAATATAGGTAAGGGATTTGGAATTCAGGGAAAAGTTAATTGGATTGAAAAACTGAGGTATTCTCACCCTGGGTGGTGGTCTTTATCTGTGTCCTGGGCGGTGGGCATCTCACCCTGGAGCACAGTGGCTCAGATACCATCTTGACTGCTTGCAGTCCTCCTGAGCACAAAGGTGGAACTGCTTGTGGTCTCCTGGGGTCAGGGTGGGTCACACCTTCAGTTCCTAGAACAACAGCTTTTACACTCATTGATTACAAAGCTTATTAGCTATTACTTAAACTAAAGTTTTCCAACTTCCTCATCCCCCATCACTTGTACTTTTATCTAGGCACAAATGCATATGAAGTGGGAGGGAGGCAAGAGTGTTGATTTATCATCCATGGGAGTTGATATATCTGGATGTATGGAGAAATGAAGATGGCATGGGATGGTAGACAGGGAGAAGCATTGAGACCCAGGAGTTAATTTGATGGGGCCAAGTATTTGCTGGAGTTGGGTTAACAGAATAGGCAAGTAAAGTGGGTGAGATAGGAGGTGGCAATCCAAGAGCAGAACCTTCGAAACTGATCAGCTGGAGAGGGCCCAGTTACTGGTAATGACAAAGCCTAGGCTGTGTCCTTGGACATTTGTGGCTGAGGTAGGGGGGAAGGCAAGATCATCAGAAATGAACCAGGGTTAGCAGGGTTGTCTACATGGCTTCTAGTTTCTCACTGTCACAGGAGTGGTAGTGGAGGGAGAGGAGTGTGGCAGGTGCCAAAGTCCTCAATCAATAAAGAGGAGTGACCGGGAATGGTGCAGGTGCCTGTGGGAGGAGCCGGGACTTGAGTTTGCAGTCCTTGTTTGTAGGAGTTGGTATTTCTGAGAAAGGAGAAATGATGTGGAAGTGACAATGAGGAGCGAAGAGAACATTTTTCCCACCTTCTGGCCCAGGAGCGAGGAGTGTGGAAGAAAACAGCTGCATCTGGGGAAGGTGTGTCTTCATGGAGAGACCAGTCTGAGTCAGAGCAAAGAGGTGAAGGGCATGTTCATGGAAGAGACTGAGGGCATGAGGAGTTTTGCTAACCCCTGGTTGTGAGTTCCACACTGCTCAGTGGAAGGGTCGCGGAGGTGAGGGAAGGGTAAGAAATGGGGTTCAACTGGGCATGTTAGAGAGACCTGTGGGAGATGAGGACCGGTGTTAGGGGCTAGCATGGCTTTCCGATGACGACCGAGCGAACAGAGATGAAACACGCTGGCCTGTTCTTTCAGGGGAGGAGTTGCTGGCTAAATGCTGCCCACGAGTAAGGGTGGGGGGCTTAGGCCATTTTAACCTGTGATTCAGGTGGTGCTGTGAGGGAGGCATGATGGTCTTACTAGGACATCACAGGACTCTGTGGGCTACCTTTAAATCAGCAGTGGGCCGTGTCAAGGCTGTGGGAGGGAGGCTTTTACTGGCGGCGTGGTGAGTTTTAGACACCTTCCTCTCAGACTGCTGCCTGCGGGATTGCAGCTAGAGGAGGGGCAGTCTTACCAAGGGCACCGATCAGCGGCCAGACACTTGCTTATCCGCTTCGTATACACTTAACTGAAATCTCTTGAAAGCCCCACGTGGTGGGCATTCCTAACCCGATTTATAGGTGCAGCGAGATTTAGTAGCTTGCTCAAGGCCACACCTCTAGCAGAGCTGGGATTGTTGCCCATACCTAACATTAAGGCTGGAAAATAGTACTGATTTGACCTGACGGGTAATGGGGTGTGCAGTTATTGATTCCTATACCTTTATGATGTAAGCTTTCAACCTTTCTATCCTGTGTCTGTTCAGAGGACAGGTAGGAAGGTTTCAAACGGCACTTCTATGCTCTGTTGTTCCTACCTTCTCCTGGGGGCTTCAGAATTAATCTCCAGTTCCAGGAACATGACTGTTTTGCCATTACTATTGCTCTTGGACCAGAGAAGGTTGGATCGAAGCCCTTTTATTCCTGAAGGATGACTCAGATGCCATTTTTAATGGCCTTTTATTTCTTTCCATCTTAGGTAGGATTTGACAACTATTACTGCCTCTCTTCTTGGGCTCATAATTTCTGGGCTTCTGCTGCCATCTCTGCACTTCGGATGTTGAGCTTGCATTTTTCTTAAGTGTTCTGCATTTGTTTACCAGGAGAGGAATGTTTTATGTTGCCATTGTCTCTCCCTCACAGAAGGCACTATTCAGCAATTTGCAGAAAATCAAAAATGAGTTGACTTTTCTTTTTAAATCAAGTCATCTGCCTCACAATAGTATCTTTTCCTTTTGGAATATGTGCATATTTTTCTGACGACTGTCAACTCCTGAGTCACGGCTGCTTCACTGAGCGCCTGCAGCCCCTGCTCCTGCCGCTAGTGGCGTGGTGCGCTGTGCGCAGTTGGAGGTGTGAGCCCATGGGGCTGTGACCTGGGACAGGATCACCAAGCGGCCTGCCACATCAGGGTAAACTCTGCAGACGGTGGAGGAGCTATCTGGACTGTATTTTCTAAAACAGAAATCAGGACGTGTGATTTGACTCAGAATTTATGCTCATTTGCAGGTCTGTTTTGAAAGGGTCTAACACTAAATTGTGTTTTATCTAGCTCTGCATTTTCTTACCACCTTTTAAATTACATTAAATCAGGACTACCTTGAAAATCCAAGATGCATGGTCACATTAACAATATAATTTGTTAAAAATCTAAAAACATCCTGATTATATTAGATCCAGTGTTTTGCTCATCTCAGAATAAATAACCAAAAGCCTGAGAAAGTATTTTAAAAGCAAATGTAAATTGGTTTCCTGAGATTTTTGTTAGTTTAAAAAATGTGATTAGAGGTACATTTTTGGTATAACTTCTAAAGTATGACATATATGTATAATTGTTATGAAGTGTCTGTGAAGTGAAGTTAAATTTATAAGTAAGGTATATTAGCAGAATCAGTCTGCTAATATTAGCAGAATCATCCTTAATATAATCAGTCAATCATATTAAGATCAGTCCTAGAGACAAACAGACTAGGATTTAAATTCATGTACCACTTTCTCACTGGGCAAACTGGGAGAGGGACTCAACCTCTGGGGCAGTAACAATACCAGCTTTAGAGGGCTATTGTGAGCACTAAGATACACAGAATGGGTGCTACTAAGGATGATGAAGATGGGGGAAAAAACAGAAAGTGATTAATTCTCTAAAACTAGCCAAGGGGGGAAATACTTCCCAAGAAGTTAGTATTACAGTATTGATGCTCATTTGATCAAATATTAGCTTATATCTAAAAATGGTCATGCCCAAAATTTCTAGACCCAGCAACAAATAAGGGGTTTCAGGAGTCCAAACAGAGCAGGGGTCTGGCCCCCTGATGCATGAGTCTGAAGGTCAGGTTTGACCCTTCCATGCTGTGACTGGGGACAAGTTTCTTAGGCTCTATCTCGATGCCTCACTCCATATCCTGGTTTAGATATTGGAAAAACACTGGGTTAGACAAAAGACTTAAATAAAGGAAGTGTTTAGAATAGTGCCTGGCAAGATATGGAAGCAGCCCAAGTATCCATCAGTAGATCAGTGGATAAAACAACTATGGAATATTTATACAATGGAATACTACTTGGTCATAAAAAAAAGGAAAAAATTTACCTTTGCAACAGTGTGGATGGACCTGCAATGCTGAGTGAAATAAAGCAATCAGAGAAAGGCAAGTGCCATATGATTTCACTCAAATATAGAATCTAATGAACAACCTGAACCAACAAGCAAAGCAGAGACAGACTCAGAGGGTAGGATGACAGCTAAGGGGCAGGGAGGGTAGGGGATGGAGGGATGGAGTGAAAAGATAAAAGGAGTCATGGACATAAACAGCAGTATGGTTATTGCAGAAGGAAGGAGATATAAGGGGGTTAAATGGTAATACAAAAAAGAGAAACAATAAAATCATAATTGTACCTGGCACATGGTAATGTCATATAAGGCATTTATATGTCAAAGACATGCAATGCCTGCTTTTGTTATTATTACTATTATCATTGTTCCTTAGGTTTCCATAAAACAAATTCTAAATGAGAGGCCTCTGTTTGATGCAGTCCTTTCTCCTACTTTGGTTAAATACAGTCATGTAAATATAATAATGCTGCATTTAAAGAACTGAAATTCAGACTTGTAGCTGTTTTACAAACTGGTCTCCTGTTTTTCTGAAATAGCAATGTCTTTGTTTCTCTTGGCTGGTTGCTACCTTCTTGGTTAATTTCCATATCAAAGAGATAAACCCCCTCTGTTTAGAGGACAGCACTACCTTTTATCTTAGGTTGTTTCCACAATTTCTCTGCAATCAGCCTGACCTTTGCTTCCCCATGCTGCCCAGTCCAGGTCAGAAGTGCCGAGGCTATCTTCCAGGGCTGTTTCAGAGTTAGCTTCTGTCGTTATAACAATTAGATAATTCGCTTCTGTGTGCATTCTAAGATACCCTTAGAAAAAAAATAAATTCTGTCATTACAGTTCATGGATTTTGTGGACCTGCTCATTTTTCTAAATGTTCACGCACTGCTTTGTTCAAACATTTTGTAAGCCCGGGTGCTCGTCCTGGAAGTAGGAGGACACTCGTGACACTGTCCCTTTCCTGAAGGGATGCTGAAAGACTTGTACATCAAGGGCTCATTTATTTACCAAATTCTTATTGAACACCCACTATGGGCCACGTATGCCTCTGGGCGCTGGCCCTGCAGCAGTGAGCAAATCCTGACCCAAGTGCCTGTCCTCAAGGACAACAGCACTGCAGGAAAAGGAGGACCATGACCCATTGTTTCCATGGTTTTGTTAATAGGTCATTTGTCAGGTGTCTTCAATGCAATTCCTGCTGAACTTCAAGTTGGACTTTGATTTCATTGTTATATAATCATTTTTTGTAAGACCTGTCCGATCAGTCCCTTGGATCAGTCCCTTATGGGGGGATGGGTGAGAAACCCACCAGAGTAAACCTGAAGTACTAGATATACCAAATGTGAGTGTTTAACCATAAACCCAACAATTACTTTGGTTTTTACTTTAAGCAAAAATAAAAGCTTACTGAGTAAAAACATTTCTATTAAAAGAATAACAAGAAAGAATAAGCAGAAACACAGTTATTTAGTCAACATCCTAACGTTGGCTGTGAGACCACTAGAATAGTCTTACGGTCTTTGTTTGGGGTGATCCTCCCTTTTTTTAAATCCTCATCTTGGGTTGTGCTTATTGATTTTAATTTTTTGAATTTTTGACTTATTTTTAAAAAATTTTATTGTATTTTTTCTTGCTTATTGATTTTAGAGAGAGGTGAAGGGAGGGAGAGAAAGAGGGAGAGAAACATTGATGTGAGAGAGAAACATCGTTTGGTTGCCCCTCACATGCGCCTTGACCGGGGACTGAACCCACAGCCTAGGCGTGTGCCCTGACTGGGAATCAAACCCATGACCTTTTGGTTCACAGGATGACTCTCCAACCCACTGAGCCACACTGGCTAGGGCTAATCTGCCCTTTTAAAATGAAAAACATGAATCTGTAAGTCAGCACCTTTTAACATAGCAGCACAAGGAATTGTCAAGAACACCTGCTCTGACACTTTCCTTCTGAGCGGCAGAGAATCTTGGTTTAGGTGTCTGTTCCCATATACATAGTCTCCGGGTTGGAGATCGTGGTGTTTCAGTTCATAAGTCTGTCTATTTTTATTATTATTGAAGGATCTCTACAAGCTTGGTGTTGTTTTTCAAATCTATGTAAGAGTTTTATGATATTGTATTATACCTCCTTTTAATAACATTGAATCTTTCTGACAGGAAATCCATTTCCTTGGTCTCTGAGTAATTATCTCAAATGGAGACAAGTTACATTGTCCGAAAGGAGCAGAACATAAATTCATTAGTATGATTGGTAGAGCCTTTAGCCAGGATATATTAATACTCTCAGTAAATTGTGTCAGTTGAGATTTTATTATTCCATTTGTCCTTTCCACCAGCCCAAAAGACTGGGGGTGGTAGGCACAATGAAAATGCTGCAGCATCAGCCAACTTCCACAGACATGCTTCAGCATTTGTTCTGTAAAATGAGTTCCCCTGTCACTCTGTAGTTCCGAGGGTGGGGGACGGTGGCAGGCGCTAAAAGTATTTTTGCTACTGCTTGAGTTGTTGCTTTTCTACATGGGAAAGCTTCAACCCAATGAAAAAACATACAAATCATTACTAACACATTTTGGTATCCAGAAATTTGAGGTAATTGAATAAAATCAAGTTGCCATACTTCAAAAGGACTGGAAGGTAAGGGGAAATGTTCCATTGAACTATGTCAAAGTTTTCTGGGATTATGTTTGTGATGAAGAAGACATTTCTTATGTGTGATTGATGCAATTTTGAGAGGGGGTTTCAGAAATTCTGATGGGCCCTAAGAATGATTGGTCAGTGCCATAATGAGTTGACTCATGAAGAGAGTAAGTCAAAACTCTTTCTTGAATTGCTTCTGGTAAAACTAGTTTCTTCTGTGGTCCACACCACAGACCCAATTGTTTATGGTCGTTACAGCCAACTTCCATTCATTTCTGCCCCCTCTCCCTCTTTAGTTAAGGAACCTTTTTGCTGTCTTTTTCTATTAATTTCTCTACGTTCAGTTTGGAAGACACTAAAGCTATTAGCTGTGGCGTTGGCATTTGCGTCACAGCAGTTTTGCAGCTTGATCTGCCATTGCATTTCCTTTCGCTGATTTCGAATCATCTTTCATGTGTCCAGGAATCGTTATAATAACTAAAGCTTTTGGGAATCCAATTTTACCTAAGTGCTATTTTTTATTGGTTTTCCAGATGAGTTTATAAAAAACCTTTCCACAGTATTCCAAAATCGTGAGCAAGCCCAAAGGCATATCTGCTGCTTGTATCAATAGTTGGCTGTTTCGTGCTTTGCTGCTATATTTACAAGCTCTGGTAAGAAGGAATACTTCAGCTTGTTGAGCATACTTAGCCTGTGGGAGTGGCTGAGCTTCGGTGACCTTAACCTTAGAGGTGATTGTTATCCAGCCTTGTAACGTCCTAAAGATTTATGACAGGAACCATTTGTGAACCAGATGATTTCAGTGTTTTCCAAAGGTTCTTCCTTTAAGTCAACTCAAGATTAAGGGCTGGTCTGTGAGTAAATTACAGTCATGATGAGATTGTCACCCCAGGGTTCCCAGGTTGCCAGATTCAAATGATACATTTAGAAATAGTAATGTGACTGAGCAGACAGGGGCCCGTCCATGTGGTGAATGGACAACAAGCTGTGCCTTGGTGAATGACCCAACAATCAGTATCAGAAGGAACAGGTTTTTATTTACACTATTCCAACCTTGGGGGGACTCAAGGCACTTATGTTCAGAGCCCTCCTTTACCATGAGAACCAGCACGTCCCTTGCTTTCCAAAAGGCTATTAACCAAAAGCCCCTAAAGTTCCCCGTTCTCTTATCTTAAACCGGCTGCACACACAGTTCTCCAGTCTCCCTGGAAGGTGCCAGAGTCGCCATCCTCACACAGCAGCTCCCTCCTTCAGGATCTGGGGTATGCTGTCATCAGCCTTCGTGTTGGAGTCCAGGAATACGTGTGCGACGGTGCACTGGATCATGGCAAAGTCCAGGAAAGGCACGAGTCTGAAGAGTCCAGATATAGCCCCGGTTTGCATGGCAGCAGGTCAGCGTCTCACAAGGCAGAGTCCTTGGCGGCTCCGGAGTCAGCTAGAGCAGGCACGATCAAAGCAGCATGCCTGCTTTCTTACTAGCCCATGGCGGACCAGCTCCTGCAGACTGAGTGACTCCTGTCTCATTACTGGCAGCGTGGCTCTCCTACACCCTCCATCACGGCTCTCCTCCTCACTCCAGGCTCTTCTACACCCTTTCAAACCGCATGGCTGGATCCCCTCATTGCTGCACCCCTTAGTTCAAACCTGACCCAGAGCCTCCTGTGTGTCCTCATCTCCGAGTCCTCCCACGATGAGCCACATTTGCCGGTTTTCGTATAGTTTACATTCTCTTGGCCGCCATCCCCAGTCAGGGCAAGAGTGACTCGGTGAGCCAGGGGGACCAACCCCCTGGCTACATCCTGAGTCAGGATGTATCCTGAAAGTCACGCCCACCTCACCCTGAGCCTGTAGCACAGCGATTAAACTAGCTACCAAGTAGCTGTAGATTTGCAAAGTATCTCTACTGTCCCCATCCCCCAACCCATGGGCTGTGGGGTTTTCTCCTATTTTCCCAGGCACCCCTTGCCCTGTACCTCATTACAACTGGGGTACTAGAGACACCCCCCATTTGTACAGTTTCAGTTCTCCAAGGAAAGGAAATGGGAAGGTGGCTGAGCTTCAGCACAGAATAAGTTGCTAGAGCAGCAGTAGAAATATCACAGGGAGAGATTTCAATTTCTCCTAACGAATTAGTAGTTAATAAAGGAAATATTCCCCTTTTATCCTTGGAGCAGCCCTATTCCATTTTAAGTGCTGCTGGTATTAAGATGGTTATTTTTCCCATAGCCATTTGAGTTTACAATATTTTTTTTCTAGTGACTAGTTTTGTTTTTTGTTTTTTTGTTTTTTTAATAATTGCACATTTTAGTTTTTCAGTTAGTGCTAGAGAACCCTTTTGGATTTTTCAAATCTGATGGTATTTTTACTACAATTGTAAACTCATGAGTTGCACTGCTTTAATTTCAGAATCCAGAACCTGATTAATTTTCCTTTTCTCAATCTTCCTCTATTGTTTTAGATAATTGACTAAACACATTAAATAAATCATGAGTATCTAGAGAGGCCCAGTTAAGTTGGTTTCTTTTCACTAGAGTATTAAGTTCATCTTCTATCCCTTTTAAAAATGTAGTATTAAAAAGAAAAGAGGTCTCTTTCCTCTCTTTTGACATTCTCAATACCTGAAAACTGTAAGAATGTCTTTTCTAAATGACTAGAGTAATAAAAAAAAACAGTTTCATCTGGTCTTTGAGCAGATTGTTGAATTTTCCTCCCATTAGTATTCTTTGGAAAAACTTGGGGTATTTTATCATACAGTTCTTTACCCAGATTTGGACCTGCGGTTTTATCTGCTGAATGCCATTTGGAAAAATCTGCTGAAAGTTCTCTTCAATTAGCTAAATCCATCCATTTCTTTGCATTGCCTTTTCCTACCTACATGTGGATTAACTGATATAAATCTGAATCACCAGGTTCATAGTTCTGGACAATTAACCAAATCCACTGGCAGACCTGGAAGGATCTTCGACAGGGTTTGGGAGGTGCTTCACAGTGCCTCCTAGCTCTGCTGTTGTCCTGTTGTACGTAGGCAGCAGGGTATTATCGTGCCACCTCTGCAAGCTTTTGCTTTAAAGGAAGCCTCTGCAGTTACAGCGTGTGGTCCAACTTTTCCTTCATTATGAAAGGGAAGTTAACGGGACTTCGTTTTACATATTCCCTTTCTTCACGCTTTCCTGAAACTGTATTTATTTCCTAGTACTTCTTTAACAAATCACCATCAATTTGGCAGCCTAAAGCAGCACAGAGATATTATCTTCCAGTTCTAGAAGACAGGAGTCTAGAATCAAGTTGTGTGCTGAGGGCGTTCTTTCCAGAGGTTTTAGGGGAAAATTCATTTCCAGGCTTTTTCTAGATTGTGGAGTCTGCCTATATTCCTTGGCTCGTGGCCTCTTCCTCAGTCTTCATGTGGGATCTTCAACCCCCTCCTCCCTCATCTCTGCTTCTGTTGTTACATCTCCTTCTCTGACTCTCCTGCTGCCCACTTACAAGGACCCCTGTGATTGCATTGGATAATCTCACTCTGATGATCCTTAACTCAATCACATCTGCAAAGTCCTTTTTGACAAGCAAGGTAGCACATTGACAGGATTCAGGAATTAACAACAATCCTATGAGGTGGAACACAATTATTTTCCCAGATAAGGAAAAATATATGGTGAGGTTACATAATTTGCTCAGAGTCATAAAGATAATAAATGGCAGAGTTGGAATTTGAACTTAGGCAACTGGGCTCCAGGTTTCACACTCTTAAGCTCTGTGCTCACTAATAGCTCCCAATCTAAATTTCCAGACCTCAAAACATTCATGTAAATAACTACCTGTTAGGTGGATGGTACCCCTAAGAAGGCAACTCATATATTCCAAACTGGGCTCATCATCTTTCCCCAACTTTTATCTCTAGTCTTCAGTCTTAGGTTCAGGAACCAACAACCTCTTACCCAATGCAGAAACCTGGGTATCATCCTGGAGTCCTCCCTTCCCTTTCCTTCAGGTTAGTTCAAGGACCTACTTGAACTACTCCCTGCATATTTTCTTGTCTATCACCTTCTTTCCACTCCTACCAACCCTGCCCAACTCCAGCCTGTCATCATTTTTACTTGACCATTGTAGCAGCACTCTAATTGGTTTCTGGTCTTTAATCAGCATGAGCTGTAAATCTAACCATGACATAGTCCTCTGTAAGACTCATCAGTAGCTCCCCATCCTCTTAAAAGATTAAGCTCAATTACTTTAAGGACATTTGACTTTGACCTTCTTCTCCAGCCTTACACCCTTAACATTGGGGTTCCAGTTGTATGGAATTAATCTTTCCATATATGTCACGCTGTTTCATATGTTGTGTCTTGTCTTTTCATGCTCTTTTTCTGTCAGAACTTGTCTTCCCCACTGTTCTTTGCTTGACGGCCTGTTTTAGCTGAGGAATCATCTCTAGGAAGCCTTGTGTGTGCTCCCCGCCCCTGGCATCATGGCCTCTTCTCTATGCTCACATAGCTGACTCTGTGTCATGATTTGATAACTTTATGTATTATGTTAAAATGATCAGTCTATGTCTGCCTCTGTCATTCCACCAAGCTCTAAAAGGCCAGGGACTGTTTTCTGTGTATGTTTTTTTTTTAACCAAAGTGTAATTGACATACATTATATTAGTTTTAGGTATACACATAATAGTATGATAATTGTTTGCATTGCAAAATAATCACCACATTAAGTCTAGTAACTCCATGATCATGCATAGTTACAATTTTCCTCTTTTAAGATTTACTCTTAGCAACTTTCAAATATGCACTAAAGCATTAACTATAGTCACCATGACAAACATTCCATTCCATGACCTATTTATCTTATAACTGGAAAATTGTACCTTTTGACATCTTCCAACCATTTTACTTAGCCCCTACCCTACACCTCTGGAAGCCACCAATCTACTCTCTGTATTTATGAGCTTGGTAAGTTTTTGTTTTGTTTTTTGTTTTGTTTTGTTTTATATTCCACATATGAGTGAGATTGTACAATATTTATCGTTCTATTTCTGATATATAATTTCACTTAGCATAATGCCCTCAGGTTCCATCTATATTGTCACAAATGGTAAGATTTTATTCTTTTTATGGCTGAATAATATTCCATGTATGTATAATATAATGCACATATATAATATTTTTTAATCTGTTCATTCATTGATAGACACATCAGTTGTTCCTGTATCTTGGCTATTATAAATAATGCTACAGTGAACATGGAGGTGAATCTACCTTTCTGAGTTAGTGTTTTGTTTTCTTCAGGTAAATACTCATAAGTGGAGTTGCTAGATCATATGGTAGTTCTCTTCTTAATTTTTTCAGGAACCTGTGTATTGTTGTCCATGGTGCTTGTACCAATTTCGGTTTCTACCAACAATGAAATTTAATTTAGTTCCCACCAAAAGTTTTATTTTTTCCACATTCTCTCCAACACTTGTTATCTCTTGTTTTTTTTTATAACAACCATTCTGTAATTGGGTACAGAGCAAAGGGTCCCCAAAGTATAGGAGAAATCCCCCATAACCCATGGTTGGGGGTTGGGGGAAGCTGATGATATGTCTTAAGATACCTTGCATTACAAATTGCAAGTTGAAAGCTGTGCTATCACCCTGGGCAAAATGCGTAGGTGACTTTCAGAGTGTTTGGTGATTCCTGATGTAGTGGGGTGGGAGGGGGACTTCTATTGTTCCTGTACGAGAGGCAGAGAGGCAGAAGCCTCCAGGTCACAGGGTACATACTCTTACCCTTACTAAAGATGGCAGCCAAAAGAAGGTAAAAAAGATATGGGGTAACCAGCAAGAGTAGCTCATTATAGGAGGCACTGGATATGAGGTCACAGAGGAAGCTCCAGGTCAACATTTAAAATAAAGGAAGGCAGAGAGAGGAAGGCTGGTCTGCCATGGGGTAAGTAAGGAAGCAACAAGAGGTAGTGCCAGTCTGTGGTGAGAAAGGAGCTACTTCTGCTTCTCTGAGGATTCATCCATGCTGCATGTAGTGAGGGAGGAGCTACGTCTACTCCTCTGAGCTGGTCGCCATCATGGCTGAGAGACTAGGTGGCAGCCATGTGAGAGGAACCATGAGGAAGGAGCATGGGGATTTGGCCATGAGGTCTGGTGTGTAAGGAGGTGCTATGTAGTTTGGAGTAAGGAGATGCCACGTGGTTTTGGATTAACAGCTGGAGAAAGAAAGAGGAGACCTGCTGGGAAACCTGCCTGGAGAACATGGCACATGTTTCCCTGGGCTACTTCGGAAGGCTGAGGACAATATACCTCAGATCCTGAAGGAGAGAGCTGCTGAGAGAGTATGACGATTCCGAAACCCATGAGTCTGCCTTCCAGAGGGGACGGAGAGCTGTTTGAACAGCTGGCTTAAGAACAGATAAGGATATGGGGAAATTTGGGGCATATTTTTGTCTTATAGCCTGATGGGGAGTAAAGGAGGTGCTGGATCTCATAGGAGAACAGGGCTCTGAGCAGGAGTGCTCTCAATGACCATCCCCCCGCCCACGGTTGAAATCCTGTAAATAAAAACCTGTTTCCCTCAACACTAATTGTTGGGTCATGCATCAAAACAACATGTGCATGAGCCCAGGTCCACTTGGTTACAATTCTAATAGGTGTGAGGCGATATGTCATCGTGGTTTTGATTTGCATATCCCTGATGATTGGCAATATTAAGTACCTTTTCATGTACCTGTTGGCCATTAGTATATCTTCTTTGGAAAAATATCTATTTAAATATTCTACCCATTTTTAAAATTAAGTTGTTTAATTTTTTGCTATTGAGTTGTATGAGTTTTTACAATATATGTTCTGGATAGTAACCCCTTATCAGGTATATGATTTGCAAATATCTTCTCCAATTCTGTAGGTTACCTTTTCATTGATGGTTTTATTTGATGTTCAGAAGCTTTTTAAGTTTGATGTAGTCTCACTTGTTTATTTTTTTCTTTTGTCACCTTTACTTTTGGAGTCAGATCCAAAACATCATTGCCAAGAATGATGTCAAGGAGCTTACCACCTATGTTTTCTTCTAGGAGTTTTATGATTTCAGGTCTTAGATTTCAAGTGTTTCAGTTGATTTTGAGTTGATTTTTGTGTATTGTGTAAGACATAGGTCCACTTTCATCCTTTTGCATGTGGCCATCCAGTTATCCCAACATCGTTTATGGAAGCGACTGTCCTTTCCTTCATTGTTCATTCTTGGCTCCTTTGTCACAAATTAAAATACAGTTTTAAATCAGGGAGTGTGGTACCTTTAGCTTTGTTTTTCTTTCTCAAGATTTATTTATTTTTTGTATTTGGAGCCTTGTGTGACTCCACGCAATTTAAAAAATATTGTTCTTTATATTTCTGTGAAAAATACCATTGCAATTTTGATACAGATTGCATTGAATGTGTAGGTTGCTTTAGATAATTTGGACATTTTAACAATGTCAATTCTTCTAACCCATGAACACGGAATATCTTTCCATTTTTTTATGTTGTCTTCAATTTCTTCCATCACTATCTTATAGTTTTCAGGTACAAATCTTTTACCTCCTTGGTTAAATTATTAGGTATTATTATTAGGTATTTTATTCTTTCTGATGCAATTGTCAGTTGGATTGTATTCTTAATTTCTCTTTCTGATAGTTTTTTATTAGTATATAAAAACACAATAGATTTTTGTGTGTTAATTTTATATCCTGCAACTTTCCTGAATTTGTTTATTAGTCCTAACAATTTTTGGTGGAATCCTTGGGCTTTTCTATATGTAATATTATATCATCTGTAAATAAAGACAGTTTTACTTTCTTTCCAACTCAGATGCATTTTATTTATTTTTATTGCCTTGTCATTCTGGCTAAGACTTCCTATATGTATTTAATAAAACTAGTGAAAGTGGGCATCCTTGTTTTGTCCCTTATCTTAGAGAAAAAGCTCTCAGTTTTTCTCCAATATGTATGATGTTAGCTGTGGGTTTGTTATATATATGACCTTTATTGTGTTGAAGTGTGTTCCTTCCATATTCACTTTGTTGAGTTTTTATAAAACATCAGTGATAAATTTTGTCAAATGATTTTCTACATCTGTTGAGATAATCATATGATTTTATTCTTCATTTTGTTAATGTGTATCACCTTGATTGACTTGTGGGTGTTGAACCAAACTTGCATCCTTGGAATAAACCCCACTTGATTATGGTGTATGATCTTTTAATGTATTGTTGAATTTGGTTTAATAATATTTTGTTGAAGATTTTTGCATCTATGTCCATCAAGGATATTGGCCTCTAATTTTCTTTTCTTGTGGCATCCTTGTCTGGTTTTGGTATCAGAATTTGAGGAATGTCTTATTCATCTTTGTAACCCTAATGCCTGGCACAGAATAGGAAACTAGTGAAGATTTTAAGGTGACAAGTTCAATTTTGAACAAGCAGAAGTTTGCTAGTTTAAGATATTGGAAGAAAGATGGGAATTCCAGGCAGAGGAAACAGCCCATACAAAGGTACAGAGACATGAAAGAGCAAAATCAGGATGGGAAAATGTAGGTAATCCAGGAAGGCCAGGAGGAAGCAAGCATGCCTGTGATGTGCCTGATGTGGTATCAGAAAATTAACAGAGTTGGGATTAGGAAGGGCCTTATATACTTAGCAAAAAACTTGAGCTGTATTTGAAAATGTTGAGGAAGGATTTTAAACTGTGAAGTACATGATGAGATCTGTGTTTTTAATCAGATTTGTCTAACAGCTAGGTAAATGTTGGATTAGAGGGGTCCAGAGTAAAAGCAGAGAGACCATGAGAAAGTAATTTTAATAAGTAAAGAGGATTTGAAGACAGTGCCATTTGAATGAAGAAGGTACAGGCTCATAGGCTTCTTAAGACTGAAGAGCAGTAGGATGTGGCTACTGACTACCGATGGGCCCAAAGACATGGAACAGGCTTTTAATGGGAATTCCCCTTCAGCCACTTACCAACCCATCTTCATTCAATTTGGCTCATATCCTTAATACTGACCTCCCATTGATGAGTGATGAATAATAAACAATAGGACTCATCACATCTATTCCTCATTTAAAGGAAAATAAAATCTAAATGTTAAAGCTGGATGAGGCTTGGTGATCACCCAGACCAACTCCTGATTTGATAAATGAACTCTGAAAAAAAAAAGGACGCTTCTATGGTAATTCTGAAAATCAGTGACTGGGTACAAGGTCACCCTTGATGGAACCATCTGTTTAATTCTCCACATAGTACTTATCTCTAATATTTTCTTGTGTATTTGCATATTTTCTGCCTACCCCTGGCATTAGAATATAATATTAAAGAGTAGCGTCCTGCCCTGACCTGTGTGACTCGGTTGGTTGTCGTACTTCAAGGCAAGAGGTTGCTGGCTTGATTCATGGTGGGGCATGTGCCTGGGTTGCAGGTTTGGTCCCTGGTTGGGGGGCATATGAGAGGCAACTGATTGATGTTTCTCTCTCACATGGATGTTTCTCTCCCTCTCTTTCTCCCTCCCTTCCCCTCTCTCTAAAAATAAATAAATCAACAAATAAAGTGGAGTCCTTGACTGTCTAAAACAATCTTTTACCCATATAGTAAACACTTAATGGACATTTGTTTAAAAATAGAATGAGCCAGGTATAATTAAGTTTGCCTCCTCTTGAACCAATGATTTTTGTACAGGACCTTGGCTTGGAGGCAATCCATCCACAATTCTATTTCCTGCCAGAATTTTTTCTAATCACCCATACAGAGACTAAAATTTACTGAGCAAGAACATTGTAGTGCATGTGGCTTCAGATGGTAAAGAGCTAAAAATAATCATCATTATATTTCTTTTAAAATATTAACCACTGACCACCTCAAACTTATTAAGATAGCTACTATTAAAAATAAAACAACAACAAAATAAAACAAGTGTTGCAAGGATGTAAAATCATTGGAACCAATGTTCCAGTTAGAAATGTAAAATGGTGCTGTTACTGTGGAAAACACTATGGTGGTTTTTCAAAAAACTAACAATGGAATAATCCAGCAATTGCACTTGTCGGTATACACTCCAAAGAATTGAAAGCAGGGTCTCAAAGAGATGTTCTGTGCACCACGTTCATAGCAGTGTTATTCACAACAACTGACGGTGGAGGCAACCCAAGTGTTCATCAATGGATGAATGGATAAACACAATGTGGTGTGCACATGCTATGAATGTTATTCAACCTTGAAAAGGAAGGAAATGTTGCAATACACTCTAACATGGATGAACCTTAAGGACAATATGCTAAGTAAAATAAGTCAGTCACAAAAAGACAAGTACATATGATTCCATTTACATGAGGCACCTGGAGTAGTTAAGTTTACAGACAGAAAGTAGAATGGTTGTTGCCAGGGGCTGGAGGAGGCGGGGTAGGGAGTTGTTACTTAACGAGTATAAAGCTCCAGTTTTGCAAGGTGAAGAGGGTTCTGGACATTCACAACCATGAAATTCACTTAACACTACTGAATAGATTAAGGTGGTACATCTTAAACTATGTGTATTTTGTCACATTTTTAAAAAATATTAACCACTGAAGTATGTACACATACTATCTCATTTGGACCTTGCAATAACCCTCAACTGTCAGTAGAAGAGTCCCATTTCATAGTGAGGAAAATAAGGTTCAGAGGAGCGAAGCAAATTGTCCAAGACACACAACTAGAAAATAGAAGAGCTGAGCTTCGTATGCAGATCTCCTGGTTCCATGCCCAGTGCTGGTGTCTACCACATAGCAACACTTACTTTATGTTTCTTGTTCAGTTTCTCCCTCTTCCTAAATCTTCAGACAGCAGGTGTGAGTCAACTGTAAGTACAGTGAGAAAAGGTCACTCAACATTCCCTTGCTGGCAAAATTAGAAGTCATTGGCATGGAGGTTGTATACATGCAATTAAGAACTTTTGTAACATGGAATATCGGGGTCCCCCTAAACAGGAAAAACCCCCACTCACATGGCTAGGGGAATGGAAGTGGAGGACAGCCATTGAGAGTTACTTTGCATATCTAAAGAACTTGGCCAGTGTTTTAGTAGTGTTAAGTAG
The DNA here is from genome assembly GCA_028533065.1 of Trachops cirrhosus. Lineage (NCBI taxonomy): Eukaryota > Metazoa > Chordata > Mammalia > Chiroptera > Phyllostomidae > Trachops > Trachops cirrhosus. The sequence continues at coordinate 36,031,277 of CM052542.1, read as the reverse complement.
GCCACACTAGGAGCCAGGGAGATGAGTGTGACTCTAATTCCTGATATAGCTGGAGGGACTTGCTGCACCTGCTAGAGTGGCTTGGAGGCAGCTCCCACACCACGGGGCCATGCCTGCATGTAATACCAATGGCAGCCAAGAAAGGCTGGAGATCTGGGGAAGGGCAGCTGTAACGCAGTGTGGAAGGAGTTGGAAATGGGGTTATGCAGGAAGATCTGTGCCAAGATTTAAACCCAAGCGTGGGGCAGGCATTGCTCACTTGACCATGTGGCTTGGGAGTGGCGAAGGCTGTTTTGGCTACAGAGTTTGAAAGGATGCAAAAGGACCCCCACCAACCCACCATGAGGGGGGCCATGCGGGTTTGAATTAAGGGCAGGAGCCTGGCTGAGCACAGACGACAAGCCGGAATGCAGATGGAATGCAGCCTCACTAAGCTACAGACTTCTGTATCTTTTCCTGAGACACGGTACCTCTGACTGGCCTGATTTGGCAAGGGGAGGCAGGACTGTGTGTTTGTGGGTGTTTTTTGTTTCTAATGGGTGTGGGATTTAATGGCAGAATTCCACTTTTATTCTAAACCTGTACAACTTTTAAATAAATAGCTCCTTTCCTTTTCATAAGACTCTGGCATTGGGATTCATGGTTCTTACCGGTGCCGGGCCACAGAACCCAGAGAAATAGAACCCGGGGTGGTTCTGTTTCACTTTAAGGTGATCAGGAGAAGATGAGGGCTCTTTCTTTCGAAATGGCTCCATTAGCTCTCCTCCCACATGTCCTCCTATGAAGACAAAAGATGACAAAATGAACTTACAAAAATAAACTAGATTTAGTGAGCAGTGGGAAGTGCACTGAGCAGGAGTCGAGCTTAACCCTACCCACGGGGACCACCCATACACCGTGCAGTCCCGGGCACGCCCCTCCCTCCGCCCCCACGGTTGGCCTGCTGTTACTGCCACCATTTTTGTACACTAAATTTGAACTGAGTTTAGAAGGAAGGACACAGGCTTCCAAGGGGAGTCAAAAATACAAGAGGATCATCTAGCCTCTGACAAATGTCTTTTATTTATTATGTGAAGTGGTGGATACTCTACAAAGCCCTCATCCTTCTTCCACTTGGCAATTTATTTTTAAAATGAGACTACCCTGCAAATACCAAATTTTCCAAAGTATTTGCCTTGATGATAAAGAGCAATGTCAGAATTGGAACACAGAGTTGCCTGGTTCCAAAGTTTGTTCTTTTCTCCAGTTGAACAGTGTTAATTTCCACAGCCAAGTTAGAAAGAGCTATGCAAGAACCAAGGAGACACAGAAGGAGTTAGTTCCACCTGTCATCTATGGGAATGGAGAAGGTGAGCATTGAAGTTGTAAGAAAAACCAGTTGAAGTAGGCGGGGGATGCATTTCGTGAAGCAAGAACACACAAGCCAAGTTAGGGCGGCGAAGAGTACAAAGTCTCTCGGAAAGCTAGTAAATAATCCTGTTCAGTTTAAGGGTCGTCGTGGAGCTGTGGCTGAGGATCATAATTCCACCACATTGTGGAGAACCTCGAATGCCATGCTATGGGGTTTAGAACTTGTTTGTATAGGCAGGAAGAAGCCATCAAAAAAGTTTGTATCAAAAGATTTATCAGCAGTTGTTAATACTATCTCCTTTATAAATGTTTTTGTATGTTGTGAAGAAATAACATATGTTCGAAGGGTTTCAGAGAGGATACAAGTATTTCCATTCCATCTCTCATAGGTGGTAGCACAGCTGGCTGGCCTTGCTCAGTGAGGAAGCAATGGCATTGCACTGGCACTGAGAGCCCCTTAGCAGGCACAGTGAAGTCAGCTAATCATGCTGCTTTTTCTGAAAATAATAAGACTTTCTATTTTCCTTTATGCTTTAGGAAAGATTAAGAAACTTCAAAGAACTCCAAGCTAAATTTCAAAAGCTTGACGTGCCATCTCTTCCAGGACCTATTCGATTCCCAGCAAGTGTTTCTCATAAGGGGGACTTTGGAAGCACACAGTCAGTGAGGACCTGGGCCAACGGGAAACTGCTCTCATCCGACGACCATCAGCCCCCACCATATTGTTCTGGGGGTGAACCCCAGCCTCTTAAAGCCCAGAAAATGAAGCTGGCACAGAGGAGTGAGATTCAGAAGTGTTTTGATTCCCCAGGACCTCCGGGAAGGTTTGCTTATCCTGCAGTGAATTCACAGAAGGCTTCTCTGCTTTTAGACGTGAATCAGGCAAATGCTAAGATAACCAATGAGAAGAAATTGGTGGTGACCAGTAGCTTCAGAAGCAAGCTCTGGAACTGGGAGAAGGTTTCATCTCAGAACAGTGAAATGTCATCAGCCTTTCGCCTTGCTGATTGTGGAGGTAAGGCTTTCCATCCAGAAGATCAGAAAACCACAGGGCTTACTACTCCAGAGGAACCCAGGAAAAAGCTGCAAATAAAAGGATCCCAGACTCTTCCTTCCCAAAGGTACTTGATGGCCCAAAGAAAATCATGTGCAAAGAAAATCACCTCAGAAGACCCCACTTTTCTCCTTTCTCCACATGGAAGGAAGAGCCTAGAAAAGTCCGATCCTGAGAGGTGCCCAGCAGGGAGCACCTCCCAGCCTATCTATGAGAGGGAGCTTGCCAGCTGGCCCCCAGGTAGGAAATCTAATCTGCACAGGTGGGGGCGGGGAGCTCACTGTGTTTTTCTAAGTTAAATCTTGCTGACTTGAGAAGGTCACATATGTGACCTCAGCAATGTTTGCTCTAAACTACAACAGAGGTATTCTAGGACCATCTGCTAAATTGTAGTTCCAGGTTTGGGCAAAGTGACTAATCTCCTGGAATTAAATTGAGAGACAGTTTGGGCAAACCTGGATTTGAATCGTAGTTCTCCTTCTTACAAGATGCATGAATTTTGGCAATCTGCTTAATTTACAGAGCCAGGTCTGCCTCCTAGAAATCAAATTCATCACCAGTCTTCCCTGTTTTGGTAAATGGGACAACCGTCCTCCTCATTGCTCATGCCCCAAACGCAGGAGTTGTGCTCTATTCCTTCCCTTTTCTTTCTTTGCATCCAATCTGTTAGCAAGCTTTTGGTTCTACAAAAATATGTTCTGATTCCTCCCCTTCTGTCCATTTGTGCCTTCTGCCCATGCCCACATTGCAACCATCTCACGCCTGGACCATTGCAATGGCCCCTCTGGTCTTCCTGCTCTCACGCTCTTGCCGTCTTACAGCCTATTCTCCTCCTACAGGCACAGTGATCCTCAAGGACACCTTCCCAGATAAACCTTTCCTAGCCTCTCTAGCTGAAGACCACTAGCCCACCACCAAGAGTTTGCACTCTTTTATACCATTCTTCTTTCCTTTATAGAACTAATAGATCCATTATTGCCTTGTTTATTTGTTTACATGTTTATCATCAGTCTTGTCCTATTAAAATAAAAATTTCTGAGGGCATGACTCCACCCCCAGACCCTAGAGTCATATGTGCAACACAGTTGATAAACGATTATTGATGAAGAGATAGGAAGGAAGAAGGGATGAGTGGGAGGAAGGATAAGTGGCAGGAAAGAAGGAAGGGTGGATTGGTTACCTACCTGGTGGACTTATTAAGAGGACTTATTAAATGAGACAACCCACATCAACAACCAAGCACAGTGCCTGGTAAAAATTAGGGGCCAAATAAGTGAGTGATCATTTGTTTTCACTGTGTCTTCTCCTTAATTTGATAAAGACAAGTTACTGACATTGGAACTTACAATTACAGTCTAAGAAGAGAGGTACTTTGGTCCTGCTGGGAGGGCAAGAAGGAAGCCCCCTTCCCGCTTGCACTGGACAGCAGGACTTTGAGAAGGTCACACTGGCGTATTCGGGAAACACAGGCCAGCTCCTTTAGTTTCCCATGTAATCAACCACTGCATTATGTAAGCCAAAATCAAAGTACTTGGGTACTATAAGATTTTGTGCTATTTTCAGAAGCAGCAGATACAATTTTTATATATAATATTGGAATTTGGCTTTTTGGTACAGAAGGATAAAATATAAAAAATTGGGACTACCCTGCAAAATTTCAGGACACAAAGTCCACAGGTGCCTGTGTACCAGAGTCAACTTTGAAGGCTGTCCTAGGCTATGAGTCCTGGAAATCAGATATTAATTCTCCTCTTCATAGCACACACGTTATTTGCCTGTCATAAGTGCCTGAAGAATTCTTTCAGGGAATAGATATTGTCCATTTCCTATGAATCAGGCCCTGTGCTTGGTTCTGGAAAAAGGTCGATATGGCCTAGTCCCTGCCCGCAGGAGCCTACATTCAGTGGGAAGTTAGACCAGCCCCTCTAATATGCCACAACACTGCTGGAGAGGTATTAGTAATGTGCATTGGGGATACCAGTTAGAGTTATTGATTCTAACCTTGATTTTTGATAGAAATCAAGAAAGGCTTCCTAGAGGAGGTGTCATTGGAGCAGGGCCTAAAGAAAGAGTTGAAATTTGGCAAGAGAGAATAACAGAACAGCATTCTAGAACCAGGAATGGCATAAACAAAATCTTGGGCATACAAGAGCTTTTTAAAGCTTTTAAAATCAAACCTAGAGAACTGAGAAGCCCGTGGTGTAAGTGAAAGACATTTGGGCTGCAGGTCAGAGAAGTAGGAGACTAAAGTCCGATAGGAAAATAATCGGGAAATGTCGACTGGGGCCCTGTGGTGTGCTGTTCAAATGCCAAAGAAGGGAGTGAACAGATGTCATGGTGAAGAAGTCAGGCTTCATCTTCGGGCAGCAGGATGGTGACTAGATCAGATTTTCGTTTTGATCTGGACCTGCTGGCTACTGGGTGGAGAGCAGATCGATGGGGAGGAGTGAGAATGAGACAAGGAAACTGGTCGGTTTCACCCCAAAAGCCATGTGATGGAAATGATTAATAACCTAGATTTTGGACTGTTTGTGTTCAGAGAAACAGCTGGATATCAAGCATCACCAGCTTCCCAAAACAAAGCCACTGCCTTCCGTGGAGTCCCTGGGTCCTCCTCCCACAAAGCCACCAAAGCCTCCAGCCGTGAACCTCCAGGCCTTCCAGAGGCAGACCGCTGCCTTTCCCAAGACCCGCAGGGAAGGTGAGGAAATGCACTGCCGCCCTCCCCCCATCCCCCACAGCCAGTGGGGGGAGTCTCAACTGGCTCTGGTACAGCTTCCCCCAGTCACCTCCCTCTCCGCTTGAGCTCCCAGGTGACAATGCTGAACTGCTTTTCCATGGGTCTGGACATCCATCACTGCTTATTCTCATGTAGAGGCCATGGCAGCTTGCCCGTGAAATGACAAATCTGTGGGAATTGGCCCCTTATCGCTCCAGAGCCAGCCTGCTTCCCCTGAGAGCATTGCATTTGATCACTGGGAATCCGTCCAAGAGGAAGAAAACGAAAAGGAGCAGGGCAGGGAGGCAGAGGGCCTTTGTGTTTCTTATAAAGCCTATGTTGTCAACACAACCTGTGCTGTGGAGGAGGGGGAGGTAATGCAAAGGGAGGCAGGGAGGCAATCAGTTTGAACTTGACCTGCCGTCCTGACGGGGTCCCTCATGTATCTGTGATCTGCCTTCAGTAATTCTTGAAGGGTTCCCATCCCTGCTCCCACTGGCCCTTTCTGGGACTGGAAGCATCCTTGGGAGCCATTTCTCTGTGCTGTTATGTGTCTTCCTCTGCTACACAAAGGAGCACTTACTCATGCCCTCTGCACCCCCACTGCAGTCTGATCCTGTTGACATGTTAAACACCTTTGCTTCTGTTTGCTCTAATGAAACATGAGGTAAACATACACTTTGGGGTGTGAGGATTGCTGGGCTAACATATGTTTCACTGTGACCGTGAGGGTTGGCAGGGGGTCCACTAAGAGAGCTACCTCAAGTTCATTGCTCATTTGACAGTCTTGGGCAGCCTCACAGGTTACTTTTCTTGAACTCAGAGGTTCTCACATTTCAGCATGCATCAGAATCACCTAGAAGACCCGTTAAAACACATTGCTTGCCCCGACCCCAGAGTTTCTGATTCATTAAGTCTGGGTTAGAGGCCTGAGCATTTGCCTTTTTAACAGGTTGTCTGGAGCTGTCGATGCCGCTGCTCCAGGGACCACACCTTAAGAAAAACTGCTCTACATCATCTGACATCTTATCCTAGAATAAAATTCTCTTAGGGTTATACTTTAAGGCTGTGGCCACCTCTATGTCAGAGAGAGCTAAGTATGATTTTTATAAACATTGAATAATTTAGGCCTCAAACCATCTCTCTGAAATGGAAGAAGGCTGTCAGAGAACACAGAACAAAGTACTGAGGCTTTTGTTTCAAAGTGGACTTTGTAAATCCCCGTTTCCCCTACTCACTAGCTATTTAAGTTTCTGCATGTTACTCACTGAGCCTCATTGTCCTTGCCTATAAATGGGGATGACAATAACACTCATCTCCTAGTGTTATTGAGAGGATAAATGAATGAGATGAAGCATGGAAAGACTTGAGAGTTATTGGCACATGAGTAACTGCTCAATAAAAGCAGTATTATTATTTCAGTCATGCATTGAGTAGCTATACTCTCTTTGCCAGGTCCTGAGATATACAGAAAAGACTAAGAGAGAAACCCAGAAGACATTCTGGTACTCTAAGATGTCAACTTCTAGTACAAGAGACTGCACTCCTAATTAGGCCCCATAAAGTGTGGGTGAGGGCTGCAGGGCAGGAGGGATGATCCCCTGCACGATGGGGGAAGGGGAGTCTTGGGGTACAGGTGAGCTGCCGATCCACATTCTGTCTCCAGGGTCAGGTCACTGCACAAACATAACTTGCTTTAATAAGGCTGCTGCTAATGTCTGTTTTTCACTCTTCCTTTTGCAGCAGCTGTGGAAGAGGGCTACCTGCCTCTAGAGAGGTGAGTACCTGTTTCTTAATTGTGCAAGAGGGTAGCTCGCCAACAAGGCTGCTGAGCCTGCCCAAGAGCAGGCAGCAAGCACAGGCCAGGGGTTGGTATTTCTCCAAAGGGTTGTGGGAAGAGCAGGTTTATAAGCTACAAATTGCAACTCTTGTTTTAGATGAGAGGTTAAATAAACCACATTTAACAACATGCTGATGTTAAGTTGCAAAGATGGTCCTCTGAGGTACTTTCATTTATCGTGCAGTTGGGTTCAGTAAATTGAAACATGCGCTTCCATAGTAATAAATTGAATTAGAGGCTGAATATTGAATATTAAACAGAATACCGAGGGCAGCTGGCATGTTACAGAGGACCTCCTGTTTTTGGTGCACTCGTTCTAAGAATTTTATCACGGAAGCACCAGTTCATTAATGCATTCAGCCCAGGACTGTAGAGCCCGTCGATGTGTGCGGTGCATTGAACTGGCCACTTGATACAGATGTTCTCATTTTATCTTCTCAAGAAGGCAGTGAAGTTGCTGCCACTGTCTTCATTTTATAGCTAAAGGCACCAGGGCTCAGAATGTCTGCCACTGGCGGAGCTGTGATTTTGACTCAGGTTTGCCCCAGCTTTTTTTATTGTGATATAACTGACATATAAAGCTGTGTAAGTTTCAGGTGCACACCCTGTTGAATTGATACATTTGTATTTTGCAACATGATTATGATAGCAGCCTTAGCTAACACTTTCATCACCTCATATAATTCTTTCTTTTTTATGTGTTGAAAACAGTTAAGATCTAGTTTCTTAGCAACTTTGAAGTTTGCAATAAATATTTGTTTTTGCTCTAATCACTACGTTGTGCATTAGCCCTCCAGACTTACTATGTACTAGCTGCAAATTGACTGGGGCTGCTCCTCTGTCTGGGGTCGGCTTGCCTCTGGCTGAGCTGGGATTGCGGTGGCTGGGATGACTGGTGCGACCCAACTTGGCACTGTCTGTCTCACCCTCCAGCCAGCTAACTGAGGAATGTTCTCCAAGCAGTGGCAGCAGACAAGCCCAACTGCACAAACATTTTCCAAGCCTCTGCTGTATCGCATTTACTAGCATCCTGTTGGGCAAAGCAAGTCACGCGACCAACCCAGAGTCACAGTGGGATCCCAGGCACTGAAACTTTACATAATGGAATGCAGGGTTCTAGCAAGGGGTAAAGAATAGTAGCATTAATCCAATCAAACTAGCATCAAAGAGCAAATATTTGACATAAGTATTGAGAGACAACATCTGCTGGATAACATGGGAAGAGGCCCACAGGCAGAGGAAGGAAGGATAAAGTGACACATCTTGCACTGGAAACTAGAAATACGATCATTAAGTGGAGTTAGAGTAGAGAAAGTATTGCAAGGATTGGAAAGAAATGGGATTGTCGAGGTAGACAGGAACCAAATCATGGAGGATCTTGTACCCCAAGGAATAGTTGAGACAACTGTATTCAGCAAGGAGCTGATGGTGAGATTCCTGTGCTCCAGGAACACTTAGGTTAGTGAATCCAGTAACAGGACAGCACAAGGTAGGTCAGTAGAAATGCATTCTCTGTGCACGCATTTGGATGAAGGAAAACAACGGTTTGCATTCTTTACTGGGGGAGCATCATCCCCAGTGTGACGATGTGAAGGGACGATGGCATTCTGATGAACCTTGAGTCAGCCGTAGTTCCCTCGCGCCTCACATACTGTGAGCATCTCAGTATGACCGAGCATGACCTGATGGGAGTGTTTAGCTAGACCTGCATCTTTGCAGCTGCTTGGCTCTAAACTGAACTGACTTCTCTCACACTTTCATCAGAGAAACAGCAATCCTTTTTAGCCCTGGGCACAGACTTGCTGTGATGGGCAAGTATGGGGAAACAGCACTCAGTCTCTAATGTGGCGCCTTGTTCCCAGGGATTTACAAAGGCAATTTGACCGTACTGTTCTTTCACATTAATGACAGAACTGAATCTACTCTCATCTGAAATGAGATTCATTGTACCTCAGTTGTGAGTGTGAAAGACAGAAGAGAGGAAGAGGGACCAGGAATCTGAGGGGCAGCTTCATGGAAGAAGAAAGAACTTGAGATGTAACCTGCCTGGTGGGCTGGAATTAGATAGATGTTTTATTCCCTTATGTGAGATTGTAAGATGGGTTAACCACATTGTTGACTTGCAGTTGGTTAGTGAATGGAATCATGGAGGGAGAAATGGATAAAGGAATGTATGGATGGATGGATGGATGGATGGACAGACAAATGGATGAACCAATGCTTACTTAGTATAGAGCTAGAACATAACTGAAAGGAAGGCAGTAATAACAAAGAGGAGGATGTGAACAGACAAAAATATTCTAATATGGGTCCTGGCTGGTGTGGCTCAGTGGATTGAACTCCAGCCTGGGAACTGCTGGTTCAGTTCCCAGTCAGGGCACATGCTTGGGTTGTGGGCCAGGTCCCCAGTAGGGGGCATGTGAGAGGCAACCACACATTGATGCTTCTCTGCCTTTCTTTCTCCCTCCCCTCCCCTCTGTTTAAATATAAATAAATAAAATCTTTAAAAAATATTCTAATATGGGAAATTAAGAGGTGAGGTTGGATCTTAATGGGCAGTAAGTGCCATATGAAGGACTTTGAACTTCACTTTGTCAATAATAAGAAATTAGTTTGAACCCCATGAATGTCTGAGACCCTGCATGTTCTCCTCTAGCTGCAGGTAGCACAAGGCTGCTGGTCCCCTGCAGGCACCTGCAGCCTTTGGCCCCACCCTCAATCATCTTTGTGAAAGGGGTGAGGGACGG
>CM052542.1:35966880-36021067 GCA_028533065.1 Trachops cirrhosus | reverse complement strand
GGCCTTGTGCGGGGCATTGCTCTGTCCTCTACACCTGTCAGACTCATTTTCACCCCCTGACCATCTTAGGAGGGCAAGATTCATATTCCCTTTTGTAGATGAGAAACCAAGGGCTCAGACATGTCATGACTTGCCCTAAAGTACAAGATAATACAGAGCTTGTCCAGGATGTGAACTCAGGTCTCTATGTTTATAGAGATTTTTCAGCTATACTCTCCTGTCTCAGAATTTTTTCAACATGAAGGATTCAGGGAGATATCTATTAGATTGTAAACTCCATGAAAAAAGGGATTGTCCATTCTTTTCACCTTTGTTTCCCAGGAAGTTGACATGCAAGTAATAGTTATTTAATGACTAAGTAAGTGAGAGGCCAATGGAGGGACAGATAAATAGATTGATGGGGAGAAGAATGCTCAGATAGATTGATACTACCTTCCATGAACTTTTATATGAATAAAGAAAACATTCCAAGAATGTTTGCATTGATGTGCACATGCAATGCCCTAGTATTCTAATAGCAAACAAAGCTAAATAATTAGGACAACCCGAGCTCTTTATTTGCCCTTGTGTACCAAGCAAGCAGTACTGTCATGTGGAGACATGGACCCACCTGAAATCCTCTCTTTCCTCTGCTCTTTCTTAGTCTGGTGTCCAGCAAGCGACACTCTGCCAGGAAGCTTGTTATTATTATTTTAGCTGTCACGGTTCTCTTTCCCTTCTTCTATGAACTCTGTATACTTTGAATTCAATGTTTACTTAATCAAACTAACCACGGAGCAATTGACCTCCATTTTATGTTTAGAACAAATTCAAAAATTGCAAATTTTACCAGGGCCAAGAAGGTCCTAGATGTTCTGACTCCTCTTTACTCTCCCCTCCTTACTCCTCTCCTAACCCCCTCTCTCCCTTGATTCCTCTCTTCAGCCCACTGACTGGCATTTGGGCATCACCTCAAACACAACAAGCACAATCCAACCCAGCAGAGAGACTTGCTTTTTTCCCTGTGCACAGAGTTGGCTTCTCCCAGGTCTTTACCTGATGGCTCCTTCCCATCATGCAGGATTCACTCATTCATTCATTCATTTGTACATTTATTTGTTCATTCATTCAATGAATATTCATTGAGCCCCAAGTACATGCCAGACATTGTCCTAAATGATGGTAATGTCATAGATGACAAAACAAAGTCTCTCATGGAGTACACATTTTAGCCAGGAAGAAAAACAAGTAAGCAAATAATGATAACATAAGGAAATGTTCAGTGCTTAAATGTCAGCCTCCCTGACTATATAGCTCATGTTTCCTCTCCCAAGGCACCACCTATTCCATATAGAAGGCTGCTTTGTTCTCCTGTTAGTATTTATTAGTGCTGCAAATAATAACATTTATTCTATGTACTTTCTGTATTATTCAAGACCATGAGAGTCTTGAGTGCAAGGGCCTTGTCTACTATTTGCTTTTATATTCTAGAGCAGTGCCTGGTGCAAAGGAGGAGCTCAATAAGAAAAAGAATGATGTGACATCATCTCCCTATCTGTCTAGGATTTTGTAGTATTTCTGTATCACAGGAGAATGAAGACAGCCGGGAGCCTATAATGTGCCAGGCACTGTATTAGTCACAGGAGACCCAGCAGTGAGTGATATATAAGATCCCAGAGCAAGAGAGACAAAATTAAACTAATAAGAGTAATTAAATAATTTTAAAATTATGACAATGATTAAGAACATTAGGAAATAGGTGGAGAGGAGGGCTACTTGGAGAAGGTAGTAGGAGAAGGACTTTCCTGAAGGTCACATCTAAGGTGAGACCTGATATAAAGAAAATGGGATTAGATCATGTGGCCCACCTCAAAGCAGATGCCCTGACATTTGAAATGCATATATTTTAAAGATTGGCTTTAATGATGAAAACGAGGGCTTGAGGTCATTTTGTTTCATGCTAAGGAAGTTGCCACTGAATTATTAAGAACCTGCTTTAGCAGTTGCATTAGTGGAAGTCAAATGCTTTTAGAGCCATTCCTAAGTTCACCAATGGTTTCATTGATTTTGTCTTAACTTCAAAATACAGGTTAAATACTACTGGTCTTTTTTTTATAGGTGATGATGTCAGTCCCAGAGAAGTACAGTGATTTCCCCATCACATTTCTCCCGTTCGAATGGCTAATGGAAGACTTGATCTGTCAAACTATTGAATTAGCCTAACAAAGTTTTGAAAAATATCATTCAAAACCCACTTGTAAGCTCCTGGGCCTTCACCCTCATCCTGTGCTTTATTATTTTCATTTCTCAGTTTCTCCTAGGTTCTAGAGTGGTCTGTGGTTAAGAGGCAAAGAGCAATGAACCAAGAATCAGAAGGTCTGATTTCCAGACCCACTCTGCTTCTTAACAAGAGTGCTGTCTTGGGCACATTGCTGAAGATCTCCAAGCCTCAGTTTCCTCATCTGTAAAATGCCTCAGAGTGCTACTGAGGTGGTTAAATGCAATAATGTAGACAACAGTTAACATGAATGTAGTTTGTTCAAAGTGTGAATGAGTTTATAAATGAGGAATCTCAGAGCTTCCTTACTTTTGCATCTGGAGCAGATATGATCTTCCTCATTAGGGTTTTGGTTATTGTTTTTTCAGTCCTCTGGGGTCCTCTGTGCTGTGCACTCCTCTGACCTCCTTCTTTGATGACTTCCATTGTTGTGGGAGATGCTCATGCTGTGTTTGACTTTAACTGGTGCCTCTGTTCTGAGAAATGCTATATCACGTAGTGGTTAAGACCCTAAATTCTGAAGTCAAACACCTGGCTTCTGATTACTGCCCTGCTGCTTACCACTCTGTGACCTTGAGCTATGTCTCAGTTTTCTCATCTGAACATGGAAAGAACGACAGTATGTACTTCATAGGGTCTGATGAGGATCAAATGAATTGATACATGTAGTTGGAAGTGTTTGGCATTTGGCAAGTACTCAGTATCATTAGCTGTTGTTATCGTTTACATGTCCTCCTGTGAATGAGTTGCCTTATTTGACAATATAGCTTCAGAGTTAACCACATTACTCCCGAAACTGTGGCCAGAGGAGGTGCCAAGTTCTGTAAATTAGGTAGCTCTTTAACAACATTGACTTGGTCAATGTATTAGAATCTCCAGAGAAGCAGAAGGAAATATACATACATGCATATATAATATGTATATATACACACACATGCATATACATATATGTATGTATACACACAGATATAATTCAGGTACATACATATATATCTTTGATTATCTATGATATATCATGTATACAATGTATATTTGTTAACTATAAGCAATTGGTTCACATGATTATGGAGGTTGAGAAGTCCCATGATCTGCCATCTGTGCGCTGGGGACCCAGGCAAGCTGGTGTTGTAATTTAGCCTGGGTCCAAAGGCCTGAGAGCAGGGGAGCTGATGGTGTAAACCCCAGCTCAGGGCCAGAAAAGATGAGGCGAGATGTCTAGCTCAACAGCGGGGCAGAAAAACAAGGAGCAAATTCCTCCTTTATATTTGTTCTCTTCAGGTGGACCACTGATTCAAAAGCTGATCTCATCCGATACACCCTCACAGACACACCCAGAAATAATATTTAATCTGCATGCCTGTGGCCAGTCGAAATGATGCATAAAATTAACTTCACAATCATTATAGTTTTGTGACCCTTTATTGAAAGAATTGGGTTATAAATTCATAAATTTAAAAAAAAAACAACCCTAATGCCCTGGGTTGAACAACATGGGTGGCATTGTATTTTCTTGTTTGTTTGTTGTTGTTGTTGTAGAAGTCGTAGTAGAAGCAGTAAAGTTATGATACATATGGTGGTAGGGTTGGGCTTATACACACGTGTATATACTCACATACATGTCTATGTAAATGCATATCTACATATATATGATACACATTTATGTCTATGATATATGTATATATATGTGTACACATTTATCATGGACATAAATGTGTACCATATGTAAATGTGTGTCATGTATAAGAATATCCATGCACAAACATAGATGTGTATGTATTACATAAAAATGGAGGAAGTAGGAGAGCAAGTGGCAGAGGTGGTAGAAGTTCAAGTTCAAGTGGTGGAAATGTGGAATGGTAGGAAAAGTAGTAGTGGTGATAGTGGTAATAAACAGTTTTTGTCAATTTCCACAAAGTTTACTACCACTACCACCACTACTACTTAATTTATGTCAAGGAAGAAGAAATTTGAGTCCAATTTACCCATCCAAGATCACAGGTGAAGCTGAGATTCAACCCACCTCTCTCTTTCCAAAACCTATGGCCCCTTATCACCATTCTGCCTGACTGCTTCATTGATTCTTCATCTTTATTGATCATTTAAAGTGTAGAATATGGAAGTTTTTTTAAAAAGATATTATGTATTTATTTTTAGAGAGAGGGGAAGGAAGGAAGGAAGAAAGGGAGAGAAACATCAGTCACTTGCATCTTGCACACCCCTAATCAAGGACTTGGCCTGCAACCCTGGCATGTGCGCTGACCAGGCATCAAACCAGCAACCTTTCAATTTTCAGGATGATGCCCAACCCACTGAGCCACACCAGTCAAGGCAGAAGAGGGAAGTTTTATTAACTCATGAAAGGAAAACATTATTAAAAAATTTTTGTGTGTATTTTTGGAAACCTGGCACAAATACATTTTGAGATCCACTTTAGATAGCAGGGATGTAATTTTTTTAAGTTTAGTCACTAGTCATTTAATTGAAGAGAAAGATTTCTTAGGGTGAAGGCCTTGGAGGAGAATAGTCTTGCAAAAATTATATATTGGAAATAGGAATTTTGCCAGGTCAGGACTTTGGGACATTGAGGAATCACATGGTCTCGTATTTTCCTGTCACCGAGAACTTGAAGAATGCCACACACAGCAACTCCTGGCTAAGCTATTCCTGGTCCTCTTGTCTACAAAATGTGTGTCCCATTGAAATAAGAATTGGAAGAAACTGGATTTTCAACTTAGGTCTACCCCCCTAATAAAACAAACCCCTATTACAGGTTTTGCTATTCAAGTCTCAATCTTTATACTTAATGTAAGCTCTTTAGATTTTCCAGAACTATCTTGCAGTGAAACTTTTTAACGCACCCTCAAATAATGTGCAGATGAGAACCCAAATGACTGCTTCAGACCACACAGCCAATGAGAGATGAATATGATGAATCTAAGTCCAGTGCCTAACATATGGCAATTGTTTGATCAAATGAACAGATGTTTGAGCTATCTGTACCACTTCTCCAGTATGTACAGCCTAATACAGAGGTTGCCAAATTATTCTCCAAAGGAGAGTACTGTGGCCCAAGGCTGGACATGACAAATGCTGACGAAGATAAGAGGAGGTCCCAAGTCCATGCTTCAGCCAAAGAGAGCCCACTTGTTCAAAAATTCATTTTGAAGCTAGATCTCCAAGGGTCCAAGCACAGTGAAAAAGAATCTGCTTTTGTAAGCCATCTATAACCATTGCATTGCATTGCATTTACAGAGTTGTTGTTTCTTCTTGAACACAGATAATGTTGAAGGTATCATCAAGATATCATAATAGGCCCTGGCTGGTGTGGCTCAGTAGATTGAGCACTGGCCTGCTAACCAAAGGATCGCTGTTTGGGTCCCAGCTGGGGCACATGCCTGGGTTGCTGGCCAGGTCCCTAGTAGGAGGTGCTTGAGAGGCAAACTGCACATTGATGTTTCTCCCCCTCTCTCGCTCCCTTTCCCTCACTCTAAAAATAAATAAATAAAATCTTTATAAAAAAGATGTCATAATGAAACATGTTTTATTATATAGTGTTTAAATTACCAGAGGTTTCCTATAAGAAAATCAGGAAAGATAGAGACCTGATCTTATGCCAGTGATGAAAAGAACTTTCCAAAAGGCAAACTCCAAAACTTACTTGAAAGAAAAACACTAAAATCTCTGTCTTCCAATATAATAATATTACTAGCACACTTTTTATAAAGGACTATGTGACGAGGGAAAGTATTTCATTTAATAGCTACAATATACCTTTAATGTAGATTTTATTATTGTTGTTTTGTAGAGTAGGAAACTAAGGGTTAAGGGACTTATCGAATACTTTAGCTTTAGAAAGTAGAAGAGCTGGGATTCAAATTCAAATCTGTCTGACCCCAAGCTCCAAGTCTGTAATTCTCCACTCCCTCCCATTAATGTCCACAGTACTGGAGATAGACTATAGACCTAATAAATGTGGAAAGAAAGAAATTGAAGCATAGATATATTTAATTCATAGAGTTATTTCTTCCCTGCAATCCAAGTACTTTATATCAACCCACACTGCATTAAATCAAGGCAGATCTCAAATCTGGTTTTAATGGACCAAGAAAAAGATAAAAGACGTTTGCCAGGAGCAAAAAGGGAGGTTTAAATATGTCTACAATATCTTTTTTCCCTCTTAACATTAATCCTGAGTCTTCCTTTCTGTAAAGACAATTGATCTGAAGATGCCTTTCTTTAAACAGTTGAGTGAAATTCTTTTTGATCAGCTGAAGTCAGGTATTTATTCATTTCTGACAAAAGTAGTACAAGAAATTGATTTGACATCTTTCAATTTTTCCACAAGCTGTTTCTTATTAATAAAGTTAATATACCACAGACCCGATAAGATTGTTAGGCCCTGGAGCATGAGCTACATGGGACAGTCTATAATTTAAGAAAGTTTCTTTTGATTACTTCCTGCAGGGGTAAGGGAACAAAATAGTGGGGGGAAAAATTACTGGTGCACTAGAGTTTATTACTTTTTCTTTCCAGCAAAGTTAACTATTCATACATATTTAAAATATTACAGAGGCATGAAAAAAGATACCTGAAAAAATCCAAAATGGCCAAGCAAAGGAGGGAAGACAACTGGGTGAAATGTGCTTAGGTTATAACAATAAATGGGGAGAAAAAAAGAAAAGAGAGAACTCTAGCCTTTTCATTGTCTAATGACTATTGGGTATACTTATAAATGGAAAATAACAGGAAGAATACCAAAATGCTAAGACCTTGCTTGTGTTAAGGTGGGAGAATTATGGTAATTTTTCTCCTCTTCACTGTCCACCTCAGGTGTGACACAGCTACTGTGCCTTTGCTGTGGGCACAGTTGGAGTCCCTTCCATCTCGCTCTCCCTTCCCAGAGCAACTCCCGCTGTGAAGGCAGGAGTGTGCTCATTTACTGTGTTTCTTCTACTTCAGCCACCAGCTCACACATCTGTTGGAGACATAGCTACATTTTTCTGTAAATGGCATCTTATTTTATCCTTCTGCAACTTGATTTTTTTCCAGAGCTGTGTTTTCATGCATGTGAAGTCGAGTTTATTCATTGGATTTACACATTGCCTGTATTTCTTTACTAAACATGTCGGCTTTTTCATGTATTCCCTTACTGAGGAACATTAAGATTGTTTCAAATTTCCGCCCTCTCAAAGGCTGCTGCAGTAATCATCCTATGTATTTACAGGTGAATAGGAGCAAGTTTCTCTAGTTTTGTTTTGTTTTCTTACCTAGAATCACTAGACAGGAGTAACTAAACAACTTTAGTTTTGCTAAATATTGAAAAATTATCCTTCAAAATATTTGTGCCAATTCTTACTCTCCAACCAGTATGACAAATTCCTGTTTTCCATTTTCGTGCTAAGTGAGATGTTTTTACCAGCTGAGATTGTTGCTAAACTGAAGGGTGTGAAACTAATTCTCATTGTCTTGATTTTTATTTCCCTGTTTACTGTGAGGATCTTCGTTTCCATGATGTCTGCCATGTGCTTTTGCCCAATTTTCTACGGGTTTATTTGTCTTTCTATTGCAGGAATTTCCAATAGAGTTTCTATATGAACTCTTTGTTCCACTTTGCTATTGTTAAATTTGTTAGAGGTTAATCTAGTTAAGAAAGTTTATCTAGTTGGACTGCTTTCTTGTATCTTTTAAAATAATCTGGACGGGTTTTCTTTCACTTTCATTGTTTCAGTATGATTAATTGCAGTAACAGAAATTCTGATGTTGAGTTATCCTTTAAGTATTGGGGAATTTTTAGTTGTTTTAGTTATTTTTATTACTGATTCATTTTTCCATTATTTTATTTGTGCTAAAATGTCTTGAGTGAGACTGGGCTATATTTTTATTTCATTAATTAGTCATTTTGTGGTTTTCATAACAAAGTTATACTACCACTTAAAAATGAGTAGTGCAGGTTCCTTCTTTCTGTTCTCTGATACTGGTCATGAAACCTCGCTGATAAAACTATTAGGTGGAGGAAAAGCGACAGGTGGGCGAAGTGTGGAGGTGGGTGGGGAAACAGTGGCTGTGTGTACTATTGATTCAAGCCCTTAGGTGGTTTATTGGCTTATCAGTCTTTCTATTTCTTCTTCATTCGCTGTGGTAATTTTATGTTCCTCTCTAAATTTGTTGATTTTCTCTAGATTTTCAAATTATTGGCAGAGAACTGATCATAACATTTCCAGTTTTGTCCTCTTTCTTACCTCTAACTGGGGTGTGCATGTGTGTGTGTGTGTATATAACCTTCTCATTCTATCCTCCTTACTATTAACTTTTTCTTTAATACTTTCCATCTTTTAATTTATCTGTGCTACCCTCTGGGTAACTTCCTCAGATCTAACTAATTGACCAATTCTCTCTTCTGCTGCATCCAGTCTACTTTTCAACCTACACATGAATTTTTTATTTCAAGAACTATATTTATGATTTTTATAACTTCTTTCTCATGTCTTCTAATCTGCATTTTCTCTTTTTATACACTTTAATGCCTTTTATCCCTCACTTCATTTCTTTGAACACATAAACTGTACTTATATTAAAGTCACTTTCATGTCATTCTGCTATTTAATTCTCCCATAAGTTATATCTTCTGACTCTCTGGTGGCTTACCTCCTTGTGGGGTATGCACTTTGACTAGAAGCTTGTTCTGAGTGGAAATCATTTCTTTTAGAAACCATGGGCGTCATGGGTTGTGCAATCATGTTTACATCTCACATTTGCTTTCCCAGAGAGGCTGGATTTCAAGTAGCCTGTTGGCTTTGCATCTCTGAAATACACAGAGAGTAGGTGTTTAGGACCCACACCTGTGCTTTGGCGGCGGGCTTTCGAGGTTCTGAATTCTCATGGCAACTCTTATTTAGCTCTATGGCCACAGTCAGATAGCAGTCTTCCCCGCTTAGTCCTAGGAGAGTGCACAGATATTTTTTAGAATTTGTTTTAAAAATGGGATGGCATTTTGTGATCTGGACTTTATGCTGATGGCTCAGTTTCAGCTTCCCACTCAGATGAGGCCCGTGGCTTAGACCTCTGACCCAGACATTGAATCCCCAGCCAGCCAGACCTAAGGCCTTTATCTAATTCCAATTTTCCTGAGTCCACCCTCCCACCCCCGGCTGCAGTTCTCATTTCCATCTTTAATTGTGAGATTCCTCTCAATGTCACCTGGGAAGTTTTACCTTATTGATTTGCAGGTGAGTTATGAATTCTTTGTGTAATTCTTTGCATTGTTATATTGCATCCAGAATTTCTATGTATTTAGAGTAGAGCTGGCATGACTTCCATATCTGCTGAGGTTACCATATTGGCCAGACATACCTATATTACCTCTCTAATAGCAAAAAATACAAGGAGTTTTACAATATGTTTAAAGAAATATTTTATTTTAACTAGTCTTTTTTTCTCTGTGCTTTTCAGTGCCGAATTTGAAGAACCACATAATTATGAGGCAACAATTTCATATCTGAGACACTCTGGCAATGCCATTAACCTGTGCACTGCAGAAGAAATTGCTGATGGTAAGTTTATGAAGCCAATTATAATGTAGCCTCATATGGAATGAAAATGTGTCAAAAATGGTATTTCCCTTCAGCTCACTATTAGTTTAAACATTCACACCCATGCTGCTTTACAATCTAATTTCTTCTTCTGCTCTTCGTCTAGTCTCTCAAAAATATAAATACATCCCATTGGGCATCCGTGCTATCTCACGACTCCCAGTGCTGCCTTCTCTCTACCTTCATCTAGTCTCTCCACCAATCCACTGAGATGCTTTGCCTTTGGTCACTATGTGGGAAGGCAAATCAAGATATGGCGATTCATTTTCCTTCCTTGTCCTCCTATAGAAACTTCATCTCTCTTCTTATGGTGTCCTTTTTGAGCTCCCTGGTAAATCTGTGTGTGCAGAGGGAGATCACAGGCCATGTGGATTAGGGTCCTGTGTTTAGCCTGAATAGGAGCACAGGATTCATTGAATGGATCTGACCACTGGTTCAGGGCTAAGTCTTTCTGCACCTGGTATCTCCAAAAAAGCTCAGACCTTTCTGCAAAAAAAGAGACCCTGTCGGATAAGAAGATGAAGAAACAGAGACTCATAGCATTTCCAGAAGTTTCTCTGTCTTTGTTCTGCCTATAGGATCAGCTGATTCTCTACAAAAGGTGTAGATGTTGGTGCCAGAATAAACACTACTGTTTACTGAGCTTACGCTGTGGGCCACGGTTCTGTATTAAGTCCTCTGTGTATACCCCTGCTGACAGAGCAATTTTCACCTACTTTTAGAGTCAGGAAACTCAAGGCCAGAAATTGAGTCGCGCACGGCCACACAAGGGGTATGTGGCAGAGATATAGTGTGGAATGGGCTCAGCCTGCCTCTGAGAGCCACGCTGTTCGCACGGCCACACAAGGGGTATGTGGCAGAGATATAGTGTGGAATGGGCTCAGCCTGCCTCTGAGAGCCACGCTGTTCCCGCCGCTTTATGCTGCTTCTCCTTCAAGGAGGTTGAGCTTCCCTCAGGAGGCTTAGAAAGAGATCTTCTGGTCCAACCTCTTTATGGTATAGACACGAAGCCCAAGGCTCTGAGAGAAGAAGTCATTTGCCTACAGAATACTTAGGGAAATACATTCTTACAAAATTTGTGGGGTAAGGGTCCCTACTTTCCCCCAGGAAATAAGGGGTTGAAGAACTACTGGAAAAAACTCACTTTCTCCTACATGGGCAACGTCTAGATTTCCTCATATGCCTTGTAAAATGCTAGCCATGAGAAGAGCAACTCTGCCCCCACAACTCCTAAAAGGCAATTTGGGCCCATATTTGGATTGTCTGGGACCCTGCATGATGGCATGGCTTCTCAAATTCTCACATTCCCACGAATTACCTGGGGATTGTGTGAAAATGTAGGTTCTGATTCAGTAGTTCTGGCTCAGGCCTGAGAGCCTTCATTTCTAACAAGTTCCCTGGGGATGCTAATGTTGCTGGTCCACAAACTACACTTTGAATACAAGGGCTATGGGCCCTATTCAAGCTACATACCAGCTTCATGCCTTTCTACAAGGCTTAGGGCTCACGGGGCCAAGGAGGTGCTCCAGTTAAGGCCTGCAACTTCTCCCTCTGGACTACATGAGACCCAGAGAATCACCCACTCCTAAGTGGCTCCTGAGATTCTACTCAGGTCTCTTGTCTAAGTCCTTCTCCCTCAGATGAGATGGGCTACAGGGCGAGCTCTTCATGGCTGGAGGGATGGGGTTTGCACACAGACAAGGCTCCTCATGGTATAGGGTGAAGCTGAAGATTGGAAATAGGAATCTGGTCTCGAGACCTATGTTTGTTCTCTCCAGGCCACAAACAGTCAAGTTGGACCGGACAGGAGCATCATTCGAGAAACCCAAAGAAAGAACCACTAACCCAAACCCCTCCTCAGCCTTACTGAGAGATTCTTTGTTCCTTCCTTCCTAGACGGAGCTGCCAAGGAGGCAAGTGTCTCTAACTGGAAGGAGAGAGGGCCCAGAAAATGAGCCAGCAGTACCTCTGAGAAGCAAAGGGCGATCAATAGAAAAGGTGTAGGGTGGGAAAGGATGAGGGTGGAGAGGGCGTCCCCTGCCAGAGAGGGCGCCCTTGTGGGAGATAGTTATAGACCTGCAGGGTTGAAGACGCTGAGGAACTAAAGTCTGGGATCAAAATGATTCTGTTATATGTCCCCACTCCTTTCCCAGCCTCTCTCTAAAGAGACAAGCTACGGTTACCCTACAGAAAAAAGAAAGGAAGGGAGTGGACTATTTTACTCCCTCTCGTACCTGTTCACTTAACTCTTCCATCCTCTTTGCACCATTTACTGGTTGCATAACGTCTGAACCTCAGTTTCTTCACATATAAAATGGGCATAATATGTCCTTTGCAGAGTTGTCCTGAGAGTTCAATAAAATAAGACATTTAAACTCAAGTGGAATTCTGCTTTGGGGAAGGTTGAGCAGATACATTATACTTTTCTCTAGTCCTGCTGCTAAATGCAACTAAAACTCTGGATATTTACAAAATAAGCCTAAGAAAATTGCAAGACCCTGAAAAGCTAAAAAGAAGAAGGTAAAGCAGCTAGGACTTCAGGACCCCTGGAAGGGTAGGTGTTGAGTTCTATGGTTTTCTTCTTGCCTCATGTGTCCCAGACTTGGAGCTGGAGAAGCTGGCAACCTGGAAGCATCAATGGGCAGAGAGAGACAAAAACAGTTCCAACAAAAGCCTCCTCTTTCTAGCAAAGGGGAAGCCTAAAAAGACAGAAAGCCTCTAGACAATAACCACTCCACTCCAGCCAAACATCACAGAGAACACTGTGGCCACACTGCCACAGAAATGCTGAGTAGGGGCTGTGATACCATCCTAGTCAGGCAGCAACGATGCACACCCGCCCCTCTTGCTGAAATGGTTTCAGAGAAGACTAGATGGGGAGCTTGAACTCCAACACCCCACCCAGCGGTAACAAGGTGCCGCTTCCCCTCCCTGTTGGAATGGTATCAGCCGAGACCTATTGAAGAGTCAGGGCTTTCACAACCACCCAGTGGGGTGTGAAGGAGGACACGTGGGGAGCAATAACAAGGCACTCGGACCCCTCTCAGCCAGGGTATTAGCAGCAGAAGCAAATGGGGAGCCGGAACTTCCACCCCAGTCCAGCAGTGATGCAGCACCCTGTTCTCACCTGGGTATCAAGGAGGCCAAGAAGTGGGGAACCTAGATTTCCGTCTCCATCTGGCAGAAAAAAGGCAGTCCTCCCACCTCCCACCTCCCACCTCCTCATGCTGCCAAGAAAAACCAGCTTAAACAGCAAGTTTAAATAATATCCAGAGTCTTGTAACATAATACTCAAAATGTCCAGGTTTCAATAGAAAATCACTCGTTATTCCAAGAACCAGGGAAGTCTCAACTTGAATGTAAAGCCGTGACCACTGGATGCCCGCACTGAGATAGAGTTTCCTGACAAAGACTTTAGAGCAGCTGTTATAACAGTGTTTCACTGTGCGATTATGAACATAATTGAAACACTTTAAAAAGTCTTACTGAAGAAATAGAATGTATATGAAAAGAAATTATAAGGACATGGACAAGGACAATGCAGGGGGAATTGAATTGGAGGGGGCGGACAGGGGAGAGTAATGGGGAAAAAGGGGAACTATAATTGAACAATAAAAAAAGAAAGAAAATCCAAATGAAAATTTTAGAACTGAAGAATGTAACAAGAAACATAACAAGCTCCATGGATAGGCTCAACTTCAGAATAAAGGGAACAGAGGAATCAGTGAACTTGAATGAAACAACAGAAATACCCAGCCTAAACAATAAGAAGTGCACAGAATGAAAAATAAAATGAACAGAGCTTCAAGTTATCTGTGGGATGATAGCAAGTGTCTTAAACTGGTGTCCTGGAAAGAAAGGGAGAGGGGGTCCTACTGAAAAAGCACCTGCAGAAATGGTTACTGAAAACTGCCCAGACACGGCATTTAGAAATCAATAACCAAAGATAACGGGACGCTCTCCGAACACTTAGAAACAAAACAACACGTTTCTAAACAATCCATGGGTCAAAGAGTAATCTCAAGGGAAATCAAAACACATATTTGGACTGAATTAAAGTGAAAATACTACATATGCAAATTGGTGGGACCCAGCTTGTGCAATGCTGAGAGGGAAGTTTGGAGACCTGATGCTTACGGAAAAGAGAAGAAGCCTCAGATCGAAGGTCCTACCTTAAGGGCATAGAAGAAGAAGAGCAAAATAAATCCAAAGCAAGTAAAAGAAAAGAAATAATAAGATAAGAACAGAAATAAATGATTTTGGGAAACATAAAACAATAGAGAAAAATCAATGAAACCAAAACTTGTTCTTTGAAAAGATCAAAAAAATTATCAAACCTCTAGCAAGACTGGCAAAGAAACAAAGGAAGAAGACTCAAATCAACAACCGTGGGGATGAAACAGGTGTGATTACAGACCCTGCAGACATCAAAAGGGTAAGGGAATATTATGACACATATAAATTTGACCACTTAGAAAAATGCAACAATTCCTTAGAAAATGCACAATACCACAACTCGGTATAAATCAATTGTTGTTTTTGTAACATTAGTAATAATCATCTCACATCCTGGTGTAAATGAGGTAAAGAAACTTTCTCAAGGTCACACAGGGAGTTAGTACGTAGAGAAAGAGCCGAGGGCCTGCCAGACACGACCATGTCCAGCAGACAGAGGGGAGCTGAGGCCCATCGTGTGACATTTTCCCCCAGCTCGGACAAAGCTGTTCAGTGGAGACAGTTATCCAACTCTGCGTGAAAAGTGAGCCAGGGCTGAATCCTCTTATCATAATTCTTAGTCCCTTCCTGACCATCGGGGGTCCTCTGTACTTTATTTTCCTAACCTGAGAGCAAGTTTTGATGGCAAAACATCATTGAAGAACCTCCATTTTGTTAAAAAAATAAAATTATGAATGTATTGTTAACTTTGTGTATTATCCTTGTTTTCCAGCCTTGTCAAGTGTGTTGTCTCTGAACACTTGTTGCTCCATTTCTGAGACAGAATAGCAACAACTCCCATCCAGGGGCAAAGAGAAGCAAACACACCGTGATTGGTTAATTCTTTAAATAAATTGGAGGAAGCAAGGAAGAGATTATCACTTTTTTTAATTGGAAAAAATATCTATACTTTGAATGAGGCCATCTGCATCATAAGCAGTATTTTTGAATGTATTAATAGCTAAAAAAAGTTTTTTAAAAATATTTTATTTGTTTATTTCTTTATTAGTGAGAGGGGAAGGGAAGGAGGAAAAGAGGGAGAGAAACATTGATGTGCAAGAGAGACATTGATTGGTTGCCTCTCACACACATCCTGACCGGGACCCGGCCTGCAACCCAGGCATGTGCCCTGACTGGGAATCGAACCGGCAACCCCTTAGTTCACAGGCCGGTGCTCAACCCACTAAGCAGACCAGGGAGGGCATAAACGAAGTTTTTAAAACAAGTAATATCAGAACATTTTAATTCAAAACCCATGAAAGTGATAATGTACAATACCCAAATTGACATACATATTATTAATCATCCACACAGAATTTTAGGTCTGTGTGTCAACAACCACATGTAGGTAGTCCCTGAAAAAAACCTAGGGTTTCCTTTAATAATTGATTGTATGTTTAGAATAATAACGGCTAAGGAATGCACCATTTTGGTCAGTTTTCTAAGCAAAAGCTTTAGGACTCTAGCAAAAGGAGAGGAAAGAGAAATATGGGCGGGGAGTCCTACTTATTATGCATGCATATTTATTAACAGTAGAAGAAAACTTTTATAGATCATTTTTAAGCAAGGAAAAATCAAAGTAGCAATTTTATCAAAAACATATCACTCTCTATACAATGGTGATCTGCTAAGTATGTTCCATTTCTTACATCACCTCCTTTAATCTCCCCATTATCTTTGTTAAGGCAGGTACTACCTGACCTCATTTCACAGATGAGCAAGCTGAGGTTCAAAGAAAGGAAGTAATCTGTCTACAATCCCACATCAGGTGTCAGGACTGGGATTTGAACCCAAATTCTTGCCATTGCTTGTGTTTGTTAGATTAGCTTCATGTCATTTAATAAAATCCACAGCTCTGTTGAAATAATCGACAGGTATTCAAGCCCAAGTTGGTGGTTGCTCTCCTCTCCCCAAGCTGTACTGAGGAAACCAAACACTTGTGGAAGAAAACACTTTTAGGCCTGCTATGGAGTTCATTTTGTTGAAGTGGGATTCAGACTCTTTCTGGCCTGTTTTCCTTTCCTTTCCCCTTCGAGTTTGCCTTCTGAGTGCTACCAGTAAATTTCAGTGCTTTCTCTTAATCATGGAGAAGGAATGTATTCACCAAAACAGGAAACTCAAAATTGTTTCGAACGTTTTCATTGACTGTACGTTCCATCCTGGAAATCCCCGCAGAAATTAAATCTGTGATCAGTGGCCTGAGAATCTCCCAAACCACTGAGACGAAGCCTCACACAAATCGGGTTGTGAAGGTTAAGAAAACTGAACCCTGCCGTCCTTCACAATTGATTCGATACTGGGTACTGTGAGAAACTGGTATTGTAAGACACTGCCTTGAAATAATTGTTTTTCACGTTTATTTCAGCAACTTATGAAGTTGGAATTGAAGAACTCCAAAAGGTATTGTTCCTCTCTTCTTAACAAATTTCTAACTAAAACAAGGGTGCAGAGTTGATTCTAAAGTAGTGTCTTATGAGGGAGAAAAGGTCATTGTTTTCAGTTTTCCTCTGATTTCTGAGGCTTTTCCAGACTTGGGCTAATGAGACTCTGAAGCCTGAGCCCTGTAATGTCAGGGACAGTGGGTGTGTGATGGAAGGGTGGGAAGAGATGACCCTCGTTCTTTCCCCGCCCCTTGTCTATAGTAGCAGCCAGCGCCAGTGGGCCCTGACTGTCTCTGCAGGGAGCAGGGTTCTTTGGCACAAGACAAATTTGCATGCCCCGTGCTTTCACAGAGTGACCATACCCTTGAAGGCCCATTTTCTGGGCTCCTGGTGGGCACGGTGCTGGGTGACCCCTTGGAGGCAATGCAGCAAATTGATTAGGGCCCAACCAGAATCACTGGCCTCAATCCCAGCTGCTGGCTGTGTAACCTTGAACCTCCATTTCCTTACCAATAAACTAGACATAACAGAAATACCCACATCTGGGGTCATTGTGAGAAGGAATGTAAGGCAGATTCAGGCGAACAGTTTCATAGCAGTCCCCACCGTCTGCTCCATGCATTTTGCTTCTCTGAGTGTCCGCTGTACCTTCTGTAAAATGGTGTATTCTCCATGAGGGCAGGAAGCATGTGCCTTGTCGTTACTGTACCTGAAGCTGTAGAGGCTCAGTACAGAAGGGGACCAACACTAGTTTCGCTGAATTGCTGAGAAAACTAAGACAGAGGAGGTAAGCACCTAGTACTGTACCTGGCACATAGTAGGCACTTATTTAATGCTGAGACTGGGTCAGTTAAGGTTCTGCTCTTTTCTCATTGAGCACCTTTAGTTTAGATCTTTTAACTTCCTGCTCCTGTTTTCTTATGCTTACTGGAAAGGATTGCTCATTGTAGCTAGAAAACCATAAATGGTTATTATTCCTATTAGTGAACACAGAAGCATTCCATTAAAATGCTTCATTTACCTGGCAATATCAGCAAGTAATAAACTTTTCTATAAAGTGAGCTCTCCAAAGGACCAAATTTTATCCCATGCAAAACAAAAAAAAGCTTGAAAGTATTTTTAATTACATTTTTAGCCTTCAGATGTGTATTATGTTCACCTCCGTGTCTTGACTCTTGGTGGCTGGAAACCGTTGCCACCCTTTCTTGGTGACTGGAACACAAGGGGCTGAGTGGCCGCCCTCCCTGCTCTTCTTGGTGATTCACTATTGGGCCCTGTAGGCGCTCGGCGCTGGTCACCTTCACTGCAAACCACCTCAAGCCCTTTTGCTGTAATTGTTTCCTGACATTCGCCACTCCTTTCCACTCTCAGTATCTTTGTGTCTAACACCGAGTCTCTCACGTGGTCAGGCACGTGTGTACCAGGTGCCTGCTGTGTGCCAGGCACGTAGGCACACACGAAAGTAGTGCTTCCACTTTACACGTGAGACCGCAAGGCCCAGGGGGGTGCAGTAACCTGTTAGTAACGTAGCAGAGACCTAGAGCGAGGGCTGTCTGACTTGCTCTCCCAGGGCTGCCACCCAGGTTGCTAGAATTACACAGAAAATAAAACCCTGCGGTCCCTGAATGAAGGCCTGCAGGGCTCCCCTACAAGGAGAGCAGCAGACCTGTGGGACCTGGATGGCACGACAGCATTTTGGATGCTGAGGTATCCTCTGTTTCCTTCAGGGTACTCGGCTACATCCCTAATGGCATCAACTCTGTGATGACTAAATACGTGAAGGGCCATGTTTTCATCACTGGGGCGTAATTTTAATGGAGTCAAACCTAGATCTCCCCTCCTTCAGCGTGAGAGCTGATTTTTGATCAGAGAGTGCAGATCAGGGAGGGAGAATTCCCAGCATGACCTGCACACTTGCCAATTTGGCCGCTGAAATACAGGGGTGAGCAAAAGTAGGTTCACAGTTGCCCTGTGACATCCTTTTGAGTTAATAAAGCCATTGCAATAATCATAACCTGCATGTCTTTTTTCCGTACTAACAGCGATAAACCTACATTTGCCCACCCTGTGTTGCTCAAATATCACAAATTCATACTTTCTCTTAGGACTTAACAGTTTTCTATTCTACAGATGCATTCCTAGAAAGGTAGGCAGAAAAGTTTGTTTTTCTAAGTGAAATCATACATTTCCTCTGGTATACACTGTAACGTCAGAAATGCTTATTTTCTTTTCGGATCGACCGGCAGCAACCCCAGCAACAGTTGGTGGAATTTTCTGCTGTCAGTGTCTACATTTGCTTGTACTGAGATCACGTCCACCTCACCTGTTCGTCTGGTCTCTAATGATCTGCAACCAGAGACCCGATTGATTAGGGTAGACCTATGAAAATGACCATTTTCCTTTTTACTTTCAGCCTTGGAAGAGTTTTCTCTGCCAAGAACTTAGGTGAGTTTTTATCTTCAAAAGGAAAAAGACTAACCCAGCCACTGCCTCTCTGATGACTGACCTGGTATTCCCGGATGGGCCCACTTTGATTCCAGTGCCTGACCTGCGGCAGCACCCCGTGCTGCGCAAGGTACCTGGTGCAGAGAAGGCGCCCACGCTGCTCTCACTCAGCACACCCTGAGTCCCCAGCCTGTGCAAGCCACTTGCGAGCCACTGGGACCATAGCAGTGATCGAGGTCTAGCCACCACCCTCAGGGACTCCTAGGTTAGAGGATGTATCACACAATCTGATGGGCATGTGAAAATTGTGGGAATCCCCAAGAACTTAAAATTTCCAAAATGCACCATGCTATTTCAAGTCTCTTTGCCTTTACTCATTTAATAAACTCACCCCAACTTAATGATCTGGCAAACTCCTACTGACCATCAAATGCCTCCTCCTATAAGAAGGCTTCCTTGATTTCCCCTCCTTCAGGGAGTGGTAACCAGTTCCTTCTCTGTGGTACCACTGTGAGGTACACATGTGTTTGCTCTAATGTCACTGTGCATTTGCATGTTAACACTCCAATTCATTCTCACTCCCTCCCCACTCTCTTGTCTATGAGCTCCTGTGGGCAGGGCCCGTGTTTCCTTGGTATTCCTGGCACCTCTCATGCCTCCTGGCCCAGAGCAGGGTGTTGGCATATAGCAGTGGTCATACCTGCCTCTTCAGAGTCACTTTCCCCCTGGAGTTATTTTTAATGCATAAGAATAAACATAGTTGGTGAGCTCTGAGGGAGCAAGTATCAAAATTTCCTGGCTGAGGTCAGAAACACAGGTGCTAGATTATGGGGTGCCTGCTTCAGCTCCCTTTGTCCCTCTCCTTGATTCCTGCCTGGGCCCCATGGTTAACCCTTTAGCACCTAGCACAGTGTGGACATACTATGGGCACATGTCAAATAAGTAATTACTCAGTTCAGCATTTATTGAGCTTATACCTTGTTCAGACACTGCATGCTTCTGAGATACAAAAATAAATAAAATATATTTTCTAGCCTGGAGTGGTTGGTGGGGTGATCATTTGGAGGGCATAATGACCACGTAAATAGGAAATTACAATATAATATAATCATTGCTGTGGAAGTTGTAAAGACAGAAGAGGGGCTCCAGGCATGCTTCCTCCAAGAGCGAGAGCTGAGCTGAAGCTTGAAAGACACGTAGGAATTGGCCGGGTGAATATGGCAGAATGCAGGTCCCAGGCACAGGAAAAGTATGAGGCAGCAAGTGTTACCCAGTGAGGCTGGTACAGGACCCACCGATGGCGTGAGAACGCAGAGCATAAAGTGCCGCAGGAACGAAGCTAGGGAAGTGTGTGGAGCTGGACGCAGGAGCGGCCGGCGCTCCCTGACGTGTCGTTTAGACCGGCCCTTTCCAACTGAAATCTGCGCAAGCCACATGTCATTTAAATTTGTTCTGCTAGCCATATTTTAAAAGATAAAAAACAGCTGAAATTAATTCTCATAATGTGTTTTACTAATATTTATTCAGTCTAACCAACACATTATTTCAACATGTAATCATTATTAAAATTGTTACCAAGGTATTTATATTCTTTTTTTGCATAGCAGATCTTCAAAATCCCGATGTATTCTCATTCCACACTTACAGCTCAGCTGGGACCAGACACATTTCACGTGTTCAGTAGCCACGTGTGGACCGTGGCCACGGTGTCGGACAGCACAAACTTAGACTCTGTCTTGTAGACTCTGTCCTGTAGACAAAAGAATTTCAAAGCAGAGACAATGTGCCCCCTCCCCCATAATATTATTCTATAAGTCACAATGTTAAATTTAATTCGAGCGTTAGTTGTGGAGACCCAGCTGTGTGGAAACTACTGGGCCGTGTCTGCGGGGTGGGAAGATGCAGTTACAGAGGACACGTGCATCAACAAGGCAGGTAAATGCGTTAGAGGAAATAGCAGCAGTTGCAATGGGAATGGAAAAAACTGGGTGATTCTAACTCAGCAAATGTTTTGATGAAGAAAAAGACACCAACAATGGTTAACAGTCCATTACATGCTATAAACAGTGCGAGGCTTTCAACATTTTTATCACATTTCATTCTTATGGCAGCCATGGACATTGGCATTGTGACTGTTCATTTATGGATGAGAACATTTGATTTTTAGAAAGGTTAATCTTAGACTTTTAGAAAGACCAACAGTGAGAATTAGAACCCAGCCCTCACTTCACAGCCCCTGTTCATGACAGAAGAACCAGAAATGGCCTGAAGCGTGGACAAGAGTGCAAAGTAATTAGATTAATGAATGAAACTCCTTCAAACTCTTTCCACTGTCTTTCAGAACAGCACTCTCTCTGGTGTTTCTCCTTCCTTCGTGCCCACTTCTTTTCATTTGAGGGCTCTTCTCTACTCTCCACGGAGACATGGTTGTAGCGCTATCCAGTTCACATAATGCCAGAAACAGAACTTCTCACGTGGAGTTGGTGCTCCCCAGCCTTCTGTCCTGGTCCTGCTCCTCACTACACTCGCCGCCTTGACCCTCTCCTCCACTCCTGCTGTCTGCACACTGGTGTGTGGCCGTCATTCACATCACCAGGGAACAGTCTCTGCTGGGTGCTGTGCTATTGCTACCATGGGTTCCGTAGCATCAGTCAGGATACACACAATGAATAAGAGAGTGCTGCCTCTTTGCAACTTGATTTTCAGTTTGTTGAAAAGGGGTTGTGGAGGTTTGGAGACAGATCCCTAGGCAGTCCATTATAATACAGGATAGAAGGACAAAGTGTTGGGAGAGCAGATAAGAAGGTAGGACTACTCAGGATAGTCAGGGAAAGATTCTCAGAGACAAGGTGATTTGGACAAGCTGAGAAGGGTGTGGTGTATTTCAGCAATGGAAGATGTGGAAGGCATGGCTGACCAAGGAAATAGAGATAAAAAAGTAGAGTTGCTCAAAGTAGCACAGTGGGTTTGGGGAATTACCAGAGTCTCAACTAGAGCAAAGGTGCAGGGGTGGAGCAGAAGGTGATAGGGGTGGAAAGGAAGGCAGGGGCCAGATCACTAAGGGGCTTACATTTTCTCCTACAGGCAATGGGGAGTTATTAGAGATTTTGAGCAGGAATACACTCTGGCATTAATTGGAGCAGGCAGAAACTCATAGGAACTCTCTGTGGTTGACTGGATCCTGAGAGGCCTCATCTTTAAATATATAAATGAAGAAGAGGGATTCACATCTGTTTGAATTCATTTTTCTCATTCATTTCATTTAGGATAGAGTGGTACACTATTATCTAAATATTCTAAACTTATTTTTTTTCCTGGTATTTCTTCTCATTTCAGCCCTGAACATGAAGATGACGATAAAAAAATGAAGGAAAAAGAGCCAGATGAATTGAAACCTCAAAAAAGAGAAAGGGACCTACATTCAGACCATCTTTTTGAGGTATCTGCATTCTAGGGTTCCTGATGAAACAGTACAGCTCAGCTGAGCGACAGAAGCAGTTCATGGGGTGACTTTAGAGGGTGAGACATGTAGCTCTTCAGAGAGACAAAGTCAGGAAGTACGGTGGACTTTGAAGGCATTTTATCAAGGGTATGAATGTGACAATTCACACTGAGCTCTAGCCTTGCACTCTCCAGGCCTTAGAAGCAGGGCTGGGACTAGTGTGAGGTCAGTGAGGCACCCAGTGGACAAAATACAAAGAGACACTCAGGGGCCGACCCTGCACTTGCACAACCCCAGAGGGAGGGTTCTGTGCTCTTAAACCCTGCTTAGAGGAGTGGCTTAGCCTCTAAACTTGGTCATCTCGTCTGTAAAGTCAGAATCAATAATCTTACCCAACTACCATCGCCATGACTATCCTCAATCATAATCATAAAATGAAATAATGTGCATGAGAGTGCTTTTTAGGCCATAAGCTACCATAAAAATGAAATGTATTATTGTTGTCAATTAATTAACTAGTTGGCTGATTAATATTTATTAATAGTAAATACTGTATATTTGTGTGCATTAATATCCAATTGACACTATTCCCTCCAAAGTGGTGTTATTGGAGGCTTAACCAATTGATTCCACCAGGACTACTACCAGTGCTTAAAACATTCTAGATACTTGAATAATAGCTGCCTGTATAGATTCCTTATAATATCAAATCGTTCCAGTTTCATCTGCAGAGACTGGAGAAATCAGACAGCTTGGTGGTGGCGAGAACCCGCGCTGGTGTGTTGGCCCAGAGGCCAGGCTGGACCAGGTTAGGTGTTTACAGAACATCACAAAGCAGCGTAATTCGGAGGAGTAAGTCGCTAACTATGAAAGACAGGGACCAGAGCCAGGAAAGCAGCATCTTGTGTCAAGGCCAGAGGGCAGAGGGGCAGGGCCATAAATGGGTGATGAGGCCAGAGATCAGGAAGAGGTTTATCAGAAAGGCAGGAGAGTAGCATGATTAAGGAATATCGATCATGCAAGAGCAAGAGCCGGCTGCATTCTTCCTTGGTGCTGACCACAGGACAAGGGCCAGGTATGGGGTTGGGCTACCACCAAAGGGACATATTCCTACTTTCATGGAGTGGATTTGAGTTTCAGGTATTGTGAGAAGTTATTTGGAATGTGTTAGACAGATGCGGTGGGTGGTCTAGCTGGGCAGCGCTCTTTGAGATCAAATACAACCTCTAAGTTGGTAGATACATAACTGAAAGAAGGCGGCCGCCATACCTCTGTGAAACATTGACTTCATTTCTTCCTTGTCACCTTTCCCATTTAAAATACTCCCTCTTGGCTGTGACTAAAAAGAATGCTCCTCCTCTAATTCTCCTCTTAGTTTGCTCAGCTCCCACTAAGAATGCAGGAAACTCCATGCCTTAGAGCTATTGATTACTTTAGCTTTCTCCAAGTACTTTCAAATGTATCATCATGTCCACTTGTAGTCAGAAGGATAGTACTCCCCTCTCCTGTGCCATCTGATAAGTCAAAAACACTTCAATGGCCGGAATGTTCCCATTCTCCTCTGTCTCTAGTGTCTCTTCCTGTCAATATATCCAGATCTTTCTGAAATAAAAATCTGAACAGGTTCTTTTCCTCCCGGCTGCCTGCAGCATGAGGTGAAGTCCATACTGTGTCTTGGATGTAAGGCCCTTCACGACTCAGCCCCAGTCTCATTTCCAGTCTGTCTTCCCCTGTCCTTCCGGCTGGCCCTTCAGATCCTCCCTGGTCTGTGGCCTCCATACTGCCCTCTTGAGGACAATGACACTTCTTCAAATACCTGGGCCTCCATCTGTGCTGCTACCCCACAACCAATGTCTTACTCCCATTTTAAAACACAGTTTAATGAAACCTGCCTTTGAAGTCTCTCCCAGTCCTGTCTCTGAGCCAAGAGATTTGACCTCCTCCTCTCTGTTTCCATCCCAGTAAGCAATACTGCTGTAAAAATCTCGCCCCATTATACCTTAGTTATTTGCATGTATTGTCTCCATGTGCATAAACCACCATGTTTACTGCATCTCTCTATCTCCAGAGCTTAGCATGTTGTCTCACCTTCAGTAAGTGTTTAACAAATAACAGAAATAATTGAGGAGGAACAGGAGAATGGTGGGTGGAAAGAAGAAATGTCAGGCAAAAGGAACAAAGCATCCCTTAGGGGTCAAGAGCACAAAGGTCAAAGGTTGAGTCCTGCCTCAGTATATTACTAGCTGTGAGACCAGAGGCCAGCTGTTTAACCTTTCCAAACTCTTTATCAAGAGGGCTAATAAAGATTAAGAGCAATTAAATAGCTAAAGAGCCTGCCCTGTTAGTCAGTGCTCTATTATATCCTGATTGCCTGCTGCGGCTGCCTCTGTGCCCAGCTTTCACTGGCCATTCAGAGGTGAGCAAAAGAGGCAGCATGAGTCCTCAGGAAGCTTAGAGCCTAGTAAAAGAGTGTTAAATAAAATCATAAATAATTGCTCTCTGTGAGGAATGAGTAAATAACAGCATGAGTAAGCAAAGAACTAAATAGCTAAGTCAAAGCCCTGTTGCCCTCTCCCTGTTGTGTGTATTTAGGTGGGTGCCTATGAAGAGACACCGGGGAAAGCCCCAATGATGAAGGTTCACAGACATGTGGAGAGCATGCTGGCCAGAAAGCAGGATGCTGTGATTGGCACCATCCAGACAAAGGCCTACCCCAAGGACCCGAAGCTGGCCAGGCACTTCCAAGGCCAATGTAAGTTCCATTGCTTCCTGCTTCTCTTTACCACTAAATGATTTTAAAGCCGTGCATTGCCAAGATTGCAATTTTTTTCTAAATATTTGTTGAACATCTGTATGTACCAAGTAACTTGCCCCAGTGAGGCAGCTGAGCAGTAGTGGAAAGCGCACCGGATTTAGAAGCAGAAGACCTGAGTTTGATCTGGATTCTAATACTTATTAGCCATGCAGTAACTTCATATTCCTGCAGTTTGGTTTCTTTATTTGTAAAAAGACTAAATTGAAAGGTATGTCACATAATAGGTACTCATCAAATATTTAGTCCCTTTTTAATTTACCAGCTCCTCTTGGGTGTTTTGTGTAGGCCCAAGTAATTGATACCCTGATGAGATAGTAGTATGATATTGTTATTTGACTTTATTTAGGTTGCATTTTACCTTCACTTGATTGCAAGTAATAGCGAGTAATAGTCAAATCATACTGTCTTAAGGAAAAGAAAAGAAAAAAAGGAGCCTCAGCTAGCAGAAAGTCTGGGTGGGTCCAGGGACCCAAACAATATTATAAGGACTCAATATTACTTTTCTAGTCCTGGCTTTGCTCCACTCTGGGTCACCTCCAGTTTTAGACACGTTCCACCCTTGTGGAGGCAAGATGGCATCTGGCAATGACAGACTTAGACCCTATCCTCTCAGGAATCCCAGAGGAAAGCAACAAACTGTTACACTCTCAACAGTTATAAGAAAAGGCCCAGATCCGAGTCTCACTGGCTCCACTTGGGTCATGTGCCATCCCTGAACCAGTCATTACAAGTGGGGGATACGATGCTCTGGTTGACCCAGCCTGGGTCATAAACTCACTCCTATAGCTGGGGTAGAGTCAGTTCTAGAAAAACTACATAATCCCAGATTGAAAGATTTCCCAAGGAAAATCAGAGGGCTGTTATCAGAAAAGAGGGGGGCAGGTAGACAAGGGATAGACAAAGAAAACCGATGTCCACTCCAGCTCAGTAAGCCACAGCCAACTACTGACATTTCATAAAGTGTCGTAATCCAGTTATAGAAGAATAAATGTATAGCGATCATAAGATGAACTCAAGGCGCCTCCAGGCTAGTTGGCCTCGTCCCCGCCACACACCCTCTTCCCTGCATACTCTCTGCTCTGTTCTCAGCTTACTGACTGTGGCACGTGCTTAAGAGCTCCTATAATTTTGCTTGATCTCTTACCTCTGTCTGAAATGCCTTTATGCTCATTCTCTACCTGCTGATGTCCTATTAGTCCTTTCAGGTCTATTTCAAAAGTCACTTCTTTGAGGCCTTGCTAACCTCCTTCCATCCTCCTCATTCCCACACTCCAGGGACCACAAGTCCTCCCACCCCTGTTTCCATGACACTGAACAACTGGACGACCACACTGCTTTGTGAGGCTTTAGAGTGGACCAGTTCGGGGACCCAGGAGCACTTCATACTAATCCTGTAACCTTGGAAAATTTCCGTACTTTCTTGTGTAAATGAGGATACTACCACGCATTTCCCAGTGCTGTTTGTCACTGCATATAAAGTGTCTGGTTCATATGCTAAATAACTGTTAGTGCTCTTCATTCGTTTTTATTTCTGAAAAATTACAGCATGCCTTACATTATAATTCATCACGCACATGCTTGTCTCCCATGGCATACTGTGAGCATCTTGAGATCAGAGACCATTTGGTATTCTTCTCTGTATCCCCATAACCTGGCACAGTGTCTGGCGTACTTGAGCTGCCTAACAAAATGTTGGTAAGTAAAAGAATGAAAGAATAAATCAGACTTTAGTTTCTGACACAATAGTAGATTAGACAATCTGGCTGTCCTGACAGAAACAAGTAAAGAATAAAAGTTTTAAAATGTATACAAGTATCATAGAACTGATATAAAAAGAAAACATTTACATACCTGCAGTAACCAGGAATCCTGGGAAGAAGGGAGCGCCAAAATTAGTTTTGCCCTGAGGGTTTTTACTGAGCTCTGAATCCCCTGAGCTCCTATTTGACTGCAGGGCAGGCAGAGTGCAGGGGCTCCATCCCAGGGCCTGCCCAGAGGGAGTTTATAATGGGAGACTCCTGCATAAAGTTGGGACCCCAACGGGTTACAGCCACACTTCAAGAATAAACAAGACTGCACCTATAGTTAACATTACTGTACTGTGTACTTATAAATCTAAGATGGTAGCTCTCATGTGTTCTTACTACAGTAAAAGATTTTTAATTAAAAAAAGATTTGGGGCAGGGGAGACATTTCTGATTAGATGAAGGAGAAAGCACAGAGGTAGCATTAATTTTAAATTCATGACTTAAGATGAGAAATGGATAGAATTATTTAGATTATAGGGGGAGAAGTGGAAGAGAGGAAATTAAGTCGAAGTGAATAAAATAGTTAAAGGAGAGCCCTGAATTTGGGGCTGAAAAACATTTTCATACAATTATGTAATGTCCATGGAGGCTCACTATAGATTTGGGGATTATGCTATGATGAGAACAGTCTGAAGAAGATTATTCTCAGCAGTCCATGCATATTACTGAAGTACAAAGGGAGTTGCTGAATCCATTAATAAGTTTTTACAGTACTTACGATGGGTAGCACAAAATGCTTAATTGAAGAGAGTGAGTGTGCAACAGGAAAGTTTGAGAAAAAATGCAAGCAAGTGTTTTTGTTTAAATAATCCTGTTCAAGTAGGCCTCTCTTGAAAAAAATGAACAAAATAAAAATATTGTTTCTTTGATTGGAAAAAAAGAATTAGCCACATAAACCCACTGAGAAGAACCAAATTTGCCCATTTTTACCTCTATGTTAAACTAGTCGTCAAAAGCTAATCCTCATGTGTATCTGTAGCTCAAATCCCCTCTTTCTGCGTGGTCCAAAAGAAACCCAGCTGAATCTAAAGTGGTACTGGCTTGGTAGCTCTCCCAGACAATTGGTGAAAGTGAACACAAATCCTCTTTGATGAAATTCTACTTTTACCCCAGGTTTTAAATAATTTCCACAAAGTGATTTTTTTAAAGTTAACAGTTCATAGACAAAAAAA
Organism: Trachops cirrhosus; assembly: GCA_028533065.1. Lineage (NCBI taxonomy): Eukaryota > Metazoa > Chordata > Mammalia > Chiroptera > Phyllostomidae > Trachops > Trachops cirrhosus. The sequence continues at coordinate 35,992,943 of CM052542.1, read as the reverse complement.
AATCCAAAAACTAAACTCACCAGGAAACAAATCACAGTGAGTGAAAACTGGCAGAACAACAGACAACAGAAACCAACCTACAAAATATTACAGATATTATGGTTATAAGATACAAGACATAACTATATTTAATATTTTTTAAATAAAGAGAATAAACAGATTGGAAAAAAGATTAAAAAATGATTGATAAACTAGTATAGAAATGCAGTGAATGAATTACACACCAGATTAGACACAGCTGAAGAGGAAATCAGTGAACTAGTAGATAATTACAGGGAAATTATCAAAAATTCATTCTACTGGGGAAAAAACTGAAAAAGAATGAAAGAGAGGACAAGAGTCATGGAGGCAGAATGAGAGTTTTGTTTTTAAATCCTCACCTGAGGACATGTGTATTGATTTTAGAGAGAGGGGAAGGGAGGGAGAGAAACATCGTTTGGTTGTCTCTTGCATGCGCCCCAAATGGGGACCGAACCTGCAGCCCAGGCATGTGCCCTGACTGGCCGTCAAACCCATGATCTTTTGGTTTATGGGATGATGCTCTAAGCAACTAAACCAAACAAGCCAGTCTTTTAAAAAAAATTTGTAATCTTTATTATGTTTTTTTCCATTACCATTTAGTCCCCTTACACCTCCCTCCCCCCAGCAATCACCACCCTGTTGCCCATGTCCATCATCAAATGAGAGTTCTATGAAAGGACACTAGAAGGCATGGGGAAGAGGAAATAATAGATAAAAAAGGCAATATCTGATAATTTTCAGAATTGTTGAAAGATAGTCAATATGCAGATACATGAACACTAAAGTTCTCAAGTAGAAAAAGTAAAAGAAATCTACAATTAGTCATATCTTAAAGAAATTGAAGAACACTAAAGAATAAGAGAATATCTGAAAATACCTTAAAAGCAGGCAAAGGGAAAAGACCAGTTGCCTATAAAGAAACAAGTAGGAGTTCGTTGAGTTCTCAAAAACAAGAATGTATAAGCAGAATACAATGCTGCTGAAAGATTTCTTTTTTTTTTTAAGCTCTCTTAAAGCTTTATTATGTGACCAGCATGGTTCTGCAGTATTTACCTTGTAGTAACTTACTTAGGCCACTGGACAACCCTGAGAGAGTGCAGGCTATCACCACCCCTTGTTGCAGATGAGAACCCTGAGGCCCGAAAGCCTGAGCTCACCTTTCCGGAGGTCCCATCCCTGTGAGACTGCGAGCCTCCCCTCCGGCCCAGGCAGGGGGCCTGTAGAGCCCTTGCACTTAGCCATCATGCTCAGGGACGGTGGGGGAGGCTTCACAAAGATTTGCTTCTCCCCCCTCTTGATCGAGCTCCAAGATTCTGAGAATAAAAAGACAGTTAAAAGTAAGGCCTACAAAACACTCAAAACTAATTAGTTAAATAAAGAAGAGGAGGAGGAAGAGCAAACATAACAATGAAGTCTCGCTGAAAGATCTGAAATGTCTACCAGAATTATGCCACTAGTGAAAATGCCTGTGAAGAATGAAGGGGAAAAAATAGAACATTTCCAGACAAACAAAAACTGAGCTATTTTAATGACCAAAACTTTCTAAAGGAACTTCTAAAGCAGGTACTCAGGCGGGAGGCAAATAATCCCACATGGAGAATTCTGGATGCAAGAAAGTAAGCTGAGCAAAAATATTAACCGAATAAAACACTGATGTTAAATTAGGAGAAAGAACTAAAATATTGACATTAATAGTACATACCTTGGGGAGGTGATCAAAGTTAAAGACTTCTAAGGTTTTCAACTGACAGTAACAATATTAATTCACTGTAGCTTGAAAAGAGTTAGAATAGCTAAGATATATTCATCAAAAGACACCAATCAAAGAATGAAAGTCATGTTACAGCGTGGAGGTATTTGATTTACGACAGGGGACTGAATCAAAAGACTCATATATGAAATATATATGTGAGTTCTATAAACACCCTTTGATCCAGAAAATACGAAATGGAAATATTTTATATTTCTATAAACATCCTGTATTTAGAATATATAAAATAGAAATTATTCAGAAAAAAAGAAATTTAGAGAAATTGGGAAAATATTTGAATGGATACTTCACCAAAGAGGTTATCCAAAAGGCAGATATACTATATAAAGCTGTACAAGTCTCAGAGAAAGTACACTACATAGCCACCAAAATGGATAAAGTAAAGAAAAAAAAGAAAAATGTATCAAGTGTTAGTGAAGTTATGGAACAACTTGAACTCTTCTACACTATTGGGATCATAAACTGGGATGATCACGCTGGGAAACTGTTTAGTGGCGTCTATTAAATCCCAACATGCACATATTCTGTGACCTAGGAATTCCATGCCTATTCTCATACCCAACAGAAGTGCATACTTCAGTCTACCAAGACATATACAACTTGTTTATGGCAGATTTTTTTTATAATAGCCCTAAACTGGAAACTGTCCAAATATCCATCAAAAGTAGAATGGGGAAACAAATTATAGTATATTCACACAACAGTTATAAGAATGAAGAAATTACAACTATACCCAACATCTGGATGGATCTCACAAACATAACCTTGAACGAGAGGCAACACCAAAGATGACATTCTAAATGATTCCATTAATACAAAGTTAAATATGCAGAATTCACCTCTGGTATTAGAAACTAAGAGAGTGACCCTGGCTGATGTGGCTCAGGGGATTGAGTACACGCCTACAAACCAAAGAGTCACCAGCCCATTTGATTCCATCAGGACAAATGCCTGGATTGTAGGCCAGTTCCCCAGTAAGGGGTGCTCGAGAGGTGACCACACACTGATGCTTCTCTTCCTTTCTGTATCCCGCCCTTCCCCTCTCTAAAAATAAATAATTGTTTTTTAAAGAAAGAAACTAAAGAGTGGTTCTCTTGTGGGAGGGAATAGAAACTAGAAGGGAGCACAAGAGGGTGCTCTGGACACTAGCACTGTTAAGTTTTTTGATCTCTGTGCTTAGTAGTACATGAATATATTCAATTTGAGAAAAATTGTTGAGGTTGTGATTTGTGCCCTTTCTTGTATATTATACTTTAATTAAATTTAAGAACATGGTAGGGTAACTGTTAAAATACAGGCATAGCACACATAATTTCCAAACAAAAAAATAATAAAACCGAATGAAGAGAAATTTCAGTGAATCAAGAAAGAGGAAGACAAGGAAAAAAATAGAGCAAATAAAAGGCATGTAATAAGATAGTAGGTATAAATTTTAAAATCCCAGTAAACACTCTGAATTTAATACACAAAACTCTCTTGTTAGAAGATACATGCATTGAAATGATTCAATATTAAAAACAGTATTTGAGTACCTTTTATGTGCCAGCCCTGTTCTAGGTGCTGTGGGTATCACAGTACACAAGACAGACAGAAATTCCTGTCTTCATGGAGGTTACATTCTGATCAGAGGAGACAGATAATAAATACATAAACAATCAAATCACCACTGTGTGGAATAGTAGTAATGTGATGTGGAAAAAAATAAAGGAAAGAGAATTAGGGAGGCTGGTGGAGGCATTAGAAGTTGCAGTTTTAAAGTGCTCATGGATGGCATCAAAGACCTTAAACATAAGGAAGTACAACCATATGTGAGAGTGAGCCATATGTGCATCTAGGGTGAGAATGTTCTGGAGAGAGGGGAAAAGAAGTGGAATATCCTGAGGCAGGAATCTACCAGCTGTGTTGGAGGAATAGGGAGGCGGCCAGTGTGAGGAGAGCAGAGTGACTGAAGGACAGTACAGTTGGAGATGAAGTCAGGGATACTGAGGGGCAGATGGTGCGGGGGCATTTTTAGACCACTGCAAGAACTTTGGCATTTATTTTAAATGAGATTTGAAAAACCAATGAAAGGTTTGAACACAAGAATGGAATGATCTTACTTGTATATTAAAAAATCATCCTGGCTGCTGTCTTGAAAATGGAATGTGGGAGAAATGAGGGGACCTGTTAGGAGTTTGCTGCAATGATTTAGCTGACAGACCACAGCAGTGTGGAGGAGGGTGCCGCAGTAGGGCTGGCGAGGTGTGTTTGGATTCAGGATGTAATGTGAGAGCGGAGCTGTGGGTTGGAGGTAGGATGTGAGAGGATGCAACCGAAAGGACGGAGTTGCCACTTTTTATTGAGTTGAGCAGATTTCAGGCAGAGCAAATCTGCTGAGAGGAATCGTGAGTTTGCCTTGGAACACAGTATGTTTAGACAAGCAAATGGAAACGGCGTGAAGGCTGACAGAGTATCTAGACTTCATCAGAGATGTCCAAGTGAGAGCTGTCAGTTTGGGAGTTGTCTGGCCTGTAAAATGAAATCATAAACTTTTACATTTGTATTTGCCAAAAGGAAGGATTAAGAAAGAAAAAAATTGTCCCAAACTAAGAATTCAGCAACTCTGTGTTCAGCATCTTTGTTTTGTGTTGGAAAAGTTTACTGATGTCTCCTGAAGAAGAAGCAGGACCTCCGGCCTCTGGGAGCTGACCTTCACTGACACAGCTTGGGGCCTAGATACTGACTGACTTCATGTTAGAGGGAAGAGCCTTGTTCCTCGGTTCATTTAATTAATAGTCACAACTCAATTTGCTTATTGTTTACTTTGCAGATATATTACTACTTATTTCTGATTAATAGTTCATGTCTGAAAATGGCTCTGAACCACCCATAATCTAACCATTAATTATGCCAACAGATAAAAAGATGACACTTTTATGGTTACGACAAAATTACAGCTCTGTGACATAGACCAGTCCCTGCCTTTCACAGCCTAGCTACTTGTACAGACAACCTCCACAATTTTTCCGCCTGGTAAACCATCTCCTGGCTGATTCCAGCGTTAATGAATATTAAATGTTGACATGTATTCAATCACCTTGTCCAATCAATTTTTCTTTAAGGAAAAAAGTGCACAGAACTGGGTAAGGTCATCTAGGTAGAGAGAGAAGCCCCAGGGCTGCGCCCTAGAGGACTCCAGCGTTCGAGGTCAGGGTTAGAGGAAGAACCACCCAAGAAGAGGAAGGAGATGCTGGCTCACTGGGTAACTAGCCGCTTTCACAAAAATGCATTAATTCTTGCCACAATCATGTAAGAGCAGGTGTTATGCATCATTATCCCAGCTTCTGAGAGTCGTAACTGAGCCTCTGCCAGGGGAAGTGGTTTGCCAAAGGATCGTGGAGACCAAGGTTATAAACCAGGTTTAGCTCATGTAACCTGCCTTTTCCTCTTCTTGCCTCCGTTGCCACAGTGTATGTGAATGCGTTCATGATAGTGCTTTCTCTTCAGAGGGTGTCTGCTTTCCTTGCAGGTGGGTACGTGGAGGCCTTGGAAGTGACTATAGGAACACCAGGCCAAAGTCCCTTTAAGCCCAGTTCCACCTCAGAAGAGACCTATGATGATGTTGAGTACCCTGGGAGAAAGGGGTAAGTTCATTCCAGCCCCTCAGCTGTGGGGTGAGACTTGAAAGGTGCAATGGGACCGATTAATGGTCTTTGTTTCTTTTCTCCCCACAGATCAAAGTCAAACTTCTCGAACTCATTTGTCTCCGATAGTGGTAAGTACAGGAAGACGTTTCTGAAACTGCCAGTAGGAACTGCAGCTGTGGCTGATTAATGATACACTGTCTTTTGTTTGTACATATTTTTAATATTACCAATGGGGCGGGGTGACGGGAAGCCAAGGGAAGTAGTCTGAGGCCTGTGTTAGTAAATGCATTTAGACTGGTGAAGGCGAAGATGCTGGTAATGGGGCTCTGGGGGCAAAAAAGCTTCACTGTGAAATTGCTTCCTTCCTGATCTGTTCACAATGGAAGTCTGATTACAGGAATGCTTTTACTTAAAACACTTATCAGGCTTCCCAATACTTTTACGACCCACATTACATCGTCTGCAGGCCTTGGGAGATTTGCCTCTGTCTGCCTCTGCCGCCTGTCCCCTCACGCTGTGCTCAGCCTTCGCTTTGGAGACCCATCACGCTGACTTTTCTGCGCCTCCGACTTGCCTGGCACCCACCAAGCTCCCACTGCAGGGTGTTTGCCTGTGCTGCTCCCTCTTTCTGGTATTTCCTTGCCTTCCCTGAACCCCTTTGCCTAAGAGACTCTTAACCTTTCTTCTGATGTCAGCTCAATCATTATTCCAGGGAATACTCTCCTTGATGTACAATCTCAGGGTAACATGGCTCTCTTTTTCGTAGCACTTCTCAGTTACAGTTTTATATTTATGTGATTCTTTGAATAGTGACTGTCTTCCCTCTTAGATGGTTACCTCCTTTATGCTTACCATTTTCCTTAGCCCCTAGCATAATGCCAGATACATGCAATACATTGTTAACATATTTGTTGAATGAATGAATAAAAAAATAATGGAGGAAGGATAATCAAATGCTACTTCGGTTGCATTGTCCTTCTTTAAAATATCAGAATTTTAAAGGGAGAAACCATCTTAGAGATCACTAAACATAGTACCCTCATTTTAAAATGGAAAATGAGGCACAGAAAAGTTAAGAGACTCTTCTAAATTCACGGTGTATAAGTCAGGTTGTGAACATGAAAATCCTCTGTGGTGTAGGGGGATTCAAAGTATATCTGTGTTTATTAAGCCCATGTGTTGGGCTAGGCTAAACCTCTGCTCTGAAGGGAAAGATTACTCAAGATGTACTTGTTCTCCATTATTTCCGTAGAATTCAACACAATGTGTGATGTTTAGTGGACTCTGATCACTATATATAAAACATGCAAAAGGAAAGGGTAGAAGGAAGCAATCTGCTGATAAACCAACTTTCATTGACTAAATCAATCACACTGTGACTCAGGGTGGAAGAAAATATTAATTTTCATTTGCACATACTATTATAGAGGTTTAATTACTTTTCCCATGTGCTTATAAAAATATGAACATTTCAATAAAAACTATTTAACAAACAAAAGAAAGGTCAAAGTGCTCTAGCACCTAGTAGGTATCCAGTAATTTTTTGTTAAATATGAATCAGAACTATTGTCAATTAATGGGTGATTTTTTTTTAATTTCAGAAGAAAATAGTAAAGAAATGTATGAAGATGTATACAAAACAAAGAGCAGCTCCACCAAGATAGAGTGAGTTTCTCTCTTTCTTGGCTTCCTGGCTAATGATATTTCCTGTTAGTCTATCCAGGAAAATACACTTTAAGAAGTGACTCCCTTCCCAGCCCCCACCTTCTTTAGGGAGGACTTGCCTAGAGAGTGCAGGTAAGCTATGGTAATACTACATTGTGGCACATAGAATACTAGTAATTATGTACAGTCACCTGGCATAAACTCCAAATCACATTGCTTTCTCTTCTGAGAAAATGACCGTCTCCCAGAGTAGAGGACTTTGATATCGCATTAGACAAGTGAGGAAGAGGTAATTGTCAATTAAACTTGCTTCAATTCTATAGTACTTTTCCAGGAAGAAATCAATGGTTGTCAAGAATAATATTTATTCAAGTGGGTATTATGTGTCAAGTTTAGTTATTAGGGGGATGTTATGGAAAAGAAAAGAGCAATGGTCAAAAGCGAGTATAAGGGTTGGAAGAAAAAAAGGGGATCAGTGCTGGGTGGGGTGGTGTGGATGTTTCATTCCCTCTCCCTACCCACCCCTGAAACCCAAGAGCATATTCAGAAAGATCTTATTCATCAGCTGGGCAGTCAGTGTACTGCCATTGTTGTATTATATCATTCAGAAAATTAAAAATCAGTGACGTGAATTTTAGGAGCCACAAGTCCTATAATTTATTTCTAGTATCATTTGTAAACTCTGCTTCCATGAGTCATCTTCTCTGAAAGGAAGACTTTCCTCCATAAATTGCAAAATAGAGACCATTTATCATAAATGAAAGTTTGCACTGATGTACAATAGCTCCCTTTGTGGCTGACTGGTTTGTGCTACTTCATACTGGCACCAAAACAAAGAAGAACGGAGAAGTGTCGATAAGGCATTTTCTTGCTCTTCCTTGAGTGGGGTGTTTTAGAAATGACACCAAGGCCCCTGATCCTTTTGACTATGCCAGCCTGCCATTTCTAGTACTCTCTCAAACGCTGTGTTTATATCCTCTGATTCCTCTTAGTTTAGATGGAAAGGCACTTAAGAGACTGCAGAGATTCTTCAAGAAAGAAAAGGATAGATTTAAAATGAAGACGACCAAGTTGAAAGAAAATGTAAGGTAAAAAGTCCCTTTTTATTTGTCTTTCCAGAAGAGAATTCGTAGTGCTGGCCTGGTAGTTACTCAGTTTGATGGTCTCCATCCTGTTCTCAGACACAGTGGGGGCAGATATCAGAGAGGAAAGCCAGAGGCTCTAGCTATCACCTCCCCCCTACATGCCAGTCTTTGAGTGAACCACACCACAGATGCTAGTAAAAAATAACAAAGTCCGTTTTGAGAAGACTGATGAGAAAAGGGTAGAGGGAAAGTCTTTAGCAAAGTCCAGAAAGGAAACTGACCTTATCATCCTTGGCATATACTCCTATTATCACTAAGCATTACATTATTAATTACATCCTTTTATGCTCTCTTATTCCAACAAGCTCCAGTGATTTTCATTTGTCTCCATTCTAATTTGCCTCTCTTGAGAAATGCAATGTGTGGAGAGGGAAGATGAACCTTTCAGCTGAATGGTCCATATATCTCAAAGTCTTAGACCTGGAAAGGACCCTCTGAGATCACCCCGCTAATTACCAATGGTTGGGAGGTTACATTTTCACTGGTAATAGCAAGAGATGGAGGCCTAAAGTCTGGCTTCTGGTTCCAGCTCCTCCATTTATTCAGTACGTAACTGTGGGTAATTCACTTCTGTTTTGTACCCATGCAGCCTGTTTCCTGTTGCAAACAGTGAAAGGGAGCCTGGTAGTCTCTGGAGGCACTTCTCTGCCTAATCCAGAGATACAGGTATATAGATACACATACAGATCTGTCGTCTGTGAGAGCAGGAGATGGTAAAACAATTTACCCAAGGTCATTGCATATACTGACACGGAATTACGATATTCTACCTTGAAGTTCTTTTCCATTATGAAACTTCAAATTATGCAGCTTTAAGTCTAATTGTCTGATGGGTATAAATCAGTCAACAGATTCAACAGACTACAGGGTTTTAAATTGTAGTCCTGGACATGAAGAGGAGAGCGTTTAGCTCCAGTGGTCAGTGAGACCTAACAGCAGCCCCTGCCTGGCCTTAGCCGGTTCGGTGCTTCTGATAAAAATTGCTAACAAGACACCTACAGTCCCTTATAAGTTGGATACAGGAGAGTATGCTCTCTGACTTCTACTGCATCCTGCACATCACAACGCTGACAGCAGCATCAGGTGGGTTTATCCACACTCTGGCAGGGAGCGCTGTGCATCAGCTGTGTCCCAGGCACATTCCCTTAGGTATGCTCCTCCGAGATGAAAGTAGCTCTCTCAGATGGGTGACGGGATGCATTTGAGAAATGAAGAAACTCAGGTGTACATAAAGGTTAGCTGATTTCCCCAGAAGTGCTGTTTTTTGGACATTCCTTTATTATGCTTTCCCCCCACTCTGAGTGCTATATTAATTTACTATGGTCTCCCTCACTAAATCCCAGGACAGAATCTGTGTCTAACTGAGTTGCATACCTAGCACATGGGCCTGGCCCATGGTGAGTGTCCCCAAAATACCTGTAGGGCTGAACTTAATTGCTTTAAAATACATGGGCATTTGTTTTCTATTATATCACATTTCCTTTCATGTGATGTTAATGATGAGATTTAAGGAGAACCAAACAGTGTCCTCTCCTCTTAGCAATTTACTATCTTCCAGTTGTACCTGGCCTGGAATTCTCCCCTCGCCCCCTTGGCTTCTGCATATAGATACGCAGGGCCCAGTGTCCCCAGAGAGTTGTTCACTCTCACCATATGCGTACCGCATTGTGTGTCTGATTGACATCTTGGAAAGTTAGCGTGCAGAAATAGAATCCTGGGGATGGAGAAGGGCAGGGCTGTGGGGTAGCCTGAGGTTGTCTGGTTAGGAAAGGGGGCATAAGTGGCCACTTGGGAGGAAAAAGCTCACTTAAAGGGAGGTGGGGGGTGGGCAGAACAAGATGCAGGAAAGGTGTGCTTCACCTCTTTGACTGGAAGCAGCTGTATCAAGAGAGCTAGTTATCAACCTGTTATTCCGAAATGGCTTTCTTTCCTAACCCTTTTGTGTCTTTTGTCAATCAACAGTGCATTTTCCATTTCGCTGCCCAATTTAGGTAAGTGACATTTGTTTACTGCTGGGACAAACTACTCAGCATTAACACATTCGGGGGCAGGGAAAGAGGAGCCATTGTCCTTCCTGCATTCCACATGTAATGAAAAATCGATACACCCCAATCAAAGAACGAATTTTACACAAGAGTAGTGCTGACTTTGGGGAAGACGAGTAACATTTCTTCTTTTAATTTTGAAGTTTTATTTATTTATTTATTTATTTTTAATTAAAGTTCAAGTACTAACGTTCCTTAAGTGCCTATAATATACCAGGCCTCTTAAACTCCCAGAAAAACTGATGTTACCACCTCTTTCAGGGAGGCCCTATGACCCACATCCCAACTTCAGTGATCTGGGACTTGCACTCAGGTCTCTCTGATTACGAAGCTCATGCATTTGAACTGTACCACACAGCCTCTTGAAGGACTGGACAGCCATATCGCCCTAATTGAGATGTGATAAGTTGAGCATGATTACAGTGCAGTATGCACACTAAATGAACCCGGGATAGGTCATCGCAGTGTTGTTTGCTTTGCTATAGAAACAATCGTGCGCAAGTCAGCACAGAGCCTGACACACACACAGTGTGCTCTCAACACATGTCCAGGGCACTGAAGCTGTCAGTGAAAGAGGGCCATGTCTGTTGTTTGCTGGTTTTACTGGGCTTTAGTCGTGGTGGCTACTTTAATTTCACTCTAACTTGGCAATTCAACTACAGATTATATTCCACAAATACGAGTTTGCTGGATAAGATAACAAATGGTTATATGAGCCTGGTAAAACTACAAGCCTCCCAAAATATCCTGGATCTATGTTTTTCAAATAAAGCCACCTTAGAATAGGCATGCATTATACTCCATTCAAATTCATGAATAATTGAATGTAAATTATGAATAATTAGGCCAGAAGGTCTCAAACTTGTTCAGGTGGTGAATCACTTGGACATTATGGATTTCTAGGTAGAGCACCAAGGAATGCAAATATCCTAAAATGAACATGTCTAGTTATGGTTATGTACTGAGTCAGATTCAATTTCATACAAAGTTATTATAAAGTAGCAGTTGCCAATAATTTCAAACAAAAATCATGGGGAAAAATCAACATTAATATCCTATTAAACTGTTTTTTTCTTTTAGGAATTAAGAAAAAAAACCTCTTATTATTCTAGCAGTATAACATCTCTGTCCAGGTCTAGGATGACGGAAACCTGGTTAAACTGATCCATTCGGCAGCTCACGCTTCTGGAAGTCAAATTGCTATAAATGTGTGTGGACGTGTGTGTATGCTTGAGATATCAGGATGTTCTCAGTTGAATTTCTTCCCAAATGAGAACCTTTTCCTCCTTTGATCCTTTCAGCCCATTTGTATTCTACGATCAGATTTTGATGAAATAGGCTTTGGGACACACCTGGACAATTAGGCAGTTGTGTGAGCTTTGAGAAGCTAGGGATTGTATAAACCACCTAATAACGGACTATTTTGATCCCATCTTGACTCTAGAACTTAGGTCTCAGGAAGTTATCATCCATCATGATGTGAACATAAGTGGAAAAGAGTCAAAGTAAGTCAATTTACCTTTTTTTTACCCCTGTTATTTCACCCATTTCCTGGTGTTTTGTTAGATATGGTCAGAGGGCCATCTTCTGATGCTTGGAGACCGGACGGAAAGTCGACTTGTTATATCCCCCCACCAAGCAGGGAAAACAATAAAAAACGTAGATGATCTAACAGTGGTAGGTGATGCAAATGTCACTGGAGCTCTACAATCTGTTTCTTATCTTTGAATCTAGAGACTTGAAACTTATTTCAATACAACAAACACTGATTTAATGCTCTCCTGGGGACCAGGCAACATGGAAGGCAGCAAGCACTACCTGACCACACCTCTGTTCTCAAAGACTGAAGAGCTATAGTCTATCAAGCAGACAAGTATCCCAAAACTCGACTGCCCCCTCTAGCGACTTCTCTGTGCTTTCCCTCTCCACCAAATGGCTGAAATAAAGGTCTGCTCATCTTCCCAAGCTCCCTGCCTTTGAGCTTCTGTTCCTATCATACCAGTGAACTCATTTTTTGTAAGGTCACTAATAACTTCTCTGTTAAGTCCAGCACATGCTTTAAGTGCTTAATTTTCTTGGCTTCACTATAAAGCTTAAACTGTTGACTATGCCAACCTTTAAAACAAAATACTGACTTTTCCCCAGGATTCCATATTATCATTGTTGCTTATTTCTCATCTCTGGCTGTCACTCCTCCTGTTTGTTTTTTGTTTTGTGTGTGCATTGTGTGGGTTCTAATTCTACCATGCAACTCTTTCAAAATTATGCTTCTCAGATTTCCTATTTGAGTTCTCTTCTATTCTTCATGTGTTCTTAAATGCTGTCTTCCACATCTAAGACTTTAACAGTAATCATTATGACAATGATATCAAAATTTACATTTTGAAGTTGGATTTCTCTTCTCCACTCTAATAAGCCTGCCAACTAGCTCTCTTTGAAACTCAGAATTCTGTAATAACTTGCAACCTCTACCCTCGTCATCCAAATATGGCCTCTTTCTTCTAATCTCTATGTTGGTGACTGTTTCAATCAATGAGCACACTGTTGCCGAGACCCAAACCCTAGGCATTGTCCATGGCACCTGCTCTCCTGCCCTGCACCCTCTTCTGTTCCAGTAGCCCTCAGAACACTCTCCCTTCCCCATCTGCCCTGCACAGCCACCATGCAGGCCCTCCTTGTTTCTCAGCTGAATTATTGCAGCAACCTTCTAAATGCATCTCACCGCCACTTCAGTTTATTCCTCAGACTTTCTCAAGTGCAAATGTGATCGTGTCACAAAACCAATCATCCCCAGCTTCAAAATATTTAGTGGTTGCCAGTCTCTCTCAGGATGAAATCCAAACTGTTTAGGAAGGCATAGAATTCATTGGCGATGAAGCCCCTGAAAAGGCTCGGCCTCACCTGTACTTCCCACTCACATGCCACTCCAGTGTTTCGTCTATACTCTACTACTAGGAGTTCCTTGAACTCAACAAGCTATCCAGTGTTTCTAAAGCTTCCCATTTGTGCCAACGTCATCGATTCATTCAACAAATATTTAATGAGCATGCACTATGTTCCAGGCTCTGTGCTAGGTGTTGGATATACAGCAGTGAAAACAGATATGTTATATTTCTGATTGGAGACAAATACATTAATAAAAAATAAATCTATAATTTCACATTGGAATTTGGTTGTTTGGATATGTTGAAAGAGAGCAGACATAAGGTGTTTGTGCTGGGAGAGGACGGACAGTCATTTCAGAGTAGACAGTTGAGGAGGCCTCTACCAAGAGGTGAGAATTTAAGGAAAAAAGACTAGTTCTACCTGTAACACTTTATCATGGTTTTTGCCCGGTTAGCTATTTTATCCCTCATTATTTACAACTGAATTCAGATTTTACTTTCCCCAGGAAGCCCTCTCTGACCTTATATATTTAGGTTAGATACCCCTTTCTTATCAGAACATTTTTCTCATAGTCATACTGGTCTTACTTCTTTCTTTTCTCCTCCTTTAAATGGAAACTCCCCAAGGTAGGGACTGTGGCTTTCAATCTCTATCATGTGACCTTATACCAAAACATAGTTTGTTAATTCAGTTAATGAGGGACCTAAACAAAAATGAGCAAAATAATCTGGGAGCTCAGACGAGGGAGCCATTTCCATTGCTTAGGGGGTGAGGAAAATTTTTGTGCCAAGCTGAAGCAGGAAGGTTAGGTAACATTTTGACAAACGGGGGACAACTGTGTAAACAGAAAACAGGTGTTTGGGAAAGTTTGTTCTGATAAACAGAAATTCTTAATTTTAATGTATTTGAATTTATCGATTTATCCTTTATGATTGTTGCTTTATCTTTTAAAGAACTCTTTATCCCAAGATCACATGATGTTCTCCCATATTTTCTTCTAAAACTGTTAGTTTTGTCTTTTACACTTAAACCTTAGATCTATTTGGAATGACTTGTCCTATGCATAGAGAAGTAGAGACCTAATTAAATGTTCTTCCATGTAAATAAATGCCTTAGCATGATTGAGTGGTCCCTGTTTCCCCACCGAATGCAGTACCACCTGTGTCATACCAGCTTCCAGAATCTGAAGATTTCCATGCTGTCTATTCCATCCCGGTGTCGTTTGTAGCTGACGTGCATTGTGGTCTGAGAAAATAGTTTTTATTAGTACCTTGACAATACTATTAACACAAATACTTATGTAGACCTTACTTACTATGTGCCAGTCACTGTTTCGTGTATTTAATATGTATTGACTCATTTAATCTCACAACAATCCTGTGAGGTAAATACTGTTATTACACAGACTGTATAGAAAGACTGAGGCACAGAGGTTAAGTTATGTGCCCAAGCTCACACAGCTGCTGTTAGACCAAGGATTCAAACCCAAGTGTTTGATGCTCAGTCCTTCCTCTTTCCTACTATACACTGTGCTCTGTATCCTAGTGATTCTCATTGTCTTACAGTGTAATTTTCCTGATACTGTATACCTACTGATCTCTTAGTTACTATTTCCCTAGTATACATTTTTAATCCTTTCCTTTTCTGTTTCCCATGTTTACATTCTCTCTCTAATATAAAAAGCATAGAGCTGAATTTAGCTTTTTAAAAATCCAGTATGGCAATTTCTTATCTCCTACCTTGTCCTTGACCTAATGTCAATCTTGTACAATACTGTAGTGCTGATACTAACATTTTCCTCAGTACACACCTGTCTTTTGTGCTTGCCAACTGTTGAGTGTGCTGTCTGGTTTCAGCTGATTTGGTGGGGACTGTTAGGGTACTATGCATAGTACTTACTCTACGTGTAAAGTGTAGCAATTTGTTAAGACAAAAATGAGACAAAAACCTTTTACCCAGGATCTAGTAGTTTTGAATTTGGAGGGCCCTTTCAGAATATTCTTCTACCCTCTGCTGCCAAAGGAGGAAGTACAGAACTCTGAGCAAGGGTACAATGTAATCAGAGCTACACTTCCAGAAGAGTAATCCGACCCTTTCACAGATCGGAGAAAGTTGGAAGTGAAACATATGTTAGAATATCGTTACAATCACTCAGGTGAAAGATGATCAAAATGTGTTCTAGGTTGGTAAAAGAAATGAAGGCAAAGTTATTCCGGGGAACTTAAGTGGATGTTATTAAATTGTGAATTCCTCTGGTAGAAACCATATCTTTATCCCCATTATCCAGCTCCTAATGTAGCACTTAAGATGTGGTAGGCACGTGAGGAAAGTTTCATGAACAGATGATGTTTATCAAATCACTTAGCCTGTCAAAGTCTGACTGATTTTCACGTGATAGGGTAAATCTTCTGTTTGGCTTCAAAGACACCAATTATTAATGGCATCTGTAGCAGATAGAACATTGATGGGAAGTAACAACTTGAAAGGAGAGAGGGAAGATGGTATTTGAGTTCCTATAAGCCTGGCTAGTTTGCACGTCATGTCTCGGTGGGTATTAGATTGAAGAGTAGCCCAACCTGCTCCGGACTGAATTGTTGCTCGGTAACCCAGGCCTCTGCTTTATGTTTCATTTCCTTCTGCTCATTAGACTCTCTCCTAGCGAGTCAGCAAGAGAAGGAAGAGGGGGATCTTGAAAAGGACACTGGAACAGCTTCTACAACCTGGTACCAGTGGAGCCTGTGGCATGTCACCTCACTCCTCTGAACCTTAGTTTCTTAACCTGCACGACGGCAATAACAATCCTTAGCCTGCCAAATTCATTAAGTCCTCTAACTAGATCCCTAGAAAGGCAAAAATAAGTTGACAAAGAGGCAAAGACTTGACCATAATATTCACATGGTCAGATGGGTATGAATTGGTATGATATGATCTTTCTGAAAGAATAATTTGGCAATGTGTATCTAAAATGCCCAGACCCTTAACACAGTAATTTTACTTCAAACAACTAACTGTAGTAAAAAAAAATTAAAAATAAAGGAAACATGAAAAAATTGTGTACAGAAATATCTGCCTCAAGGTTATTTATAAAAATGAGATATTTAAAACTACCCGAATTTCCAATAATTCGATAAGCATATTATAGTATACTACTCAACATCAACATTAAAATATATGCTAAATATATCCTAAATAGTTTTCAGTAACACAGAGAAATGCTTGCAGAAATAGCAGAATGAAAAATTGTATGAATAGTCTGATCTTAATTCTGTTTTAAAAGGGCTTGGGAATATTTAGAAGGAGACTCAGATGTCCTGGGGACCTCAGATTATGCTTATTTTGTTTTCTACTTCTGCTTCCCGTTTTTAAATACTCAGAATGTATTGCTTTAAAATCAGTAAAGAAAATAAGCTTTTAGGCAGGCATCCGCCTTGCCATTCCCTGCCCTCACAGCCGCACTCCCTCCAAACAAGCCCAGGCATGAGTTCACACGGTACACTCACTGTGTGCCTAGCACTGAACAGAGCCCACTGGGCACAATGGAGTATACAGTTGGCTCCCCTCTTCTGGGAACCTACCATGGAGAAAGGCAACTAGTGGCCAGTGGGCAGTTAGAAAACCAGTCACTGCTGAGCTCCATGTTATAGGCTCCCAAGGCAACAGACGAAGAAAAAGACAGGGACTGGAGGGAGATCCCTTGATAAGTCGTGGAAGGCTTCTTAAAAGACTTCCCTAAGCTGCATCTTCCATGCTGGTCAAACACTGCACCCCTGATGTATTGTTCGACAGTTGGGGTCATAATCTGAAGGGAGTGGTGACACACCATCTCTGAAAATCTCAAGAATTCCTGTGACATAATATCCTATGGTTATAATTTACCTGATGAAGAGTTCAGATATGCAGACACCAGGGACAAACTGATGCTCCATGGAGTAGGGTCCTGTTTTGCTCATATTGATGATGGACCAAAAAACAAAAAACCTTTTGAAGCAGCAGGTATGGTAAAAGATCACAGACTTCAGAGTCAAAGGCACCTGGAGGTTCAAAGCCACTCTGACCATGACAGCTCTCTGATTATCTATTTCCTTCTTTGTAAAGCCTTATGAATGACTACTTTAAAGGATACTTACTGTGAACAATCAGTTAACGTATGTGAAAGCACACAACTTGCCACATAGGGGCTCGAAAAGTATTCGTTCTTTCTATAATACCCTCACCCCCCCTGAACCCTTCCCTACCAATGCCAAATGCTAGTTGGATTAGTTTTTCTCATGGTGGAGGTTAATATTATTACTCAGGTTCTAGAGGCAAAGAAACTGAGGTTCAGAAAGGAGAGAAAGTGTGATGATAAGCAGGTTGATCTCTTGCTTCTGGTTTCAAATTCGGATCACCACAGATTGGGGTCAGCAATCTATGGTCTGTGGGCTAAACATAGCCGCCACTTGTCTTTGTAAATTCAGTCCCGAGAGCAGAGTTAAGTGGTTCCCATAGGGATCGTATGCCTTCCGGAGCCTAAAGAATTTACTCTCTGGCCTTGCCATAGATTGTCAAAACATACTTCTAGATGACTCAATTTTTTTTGTAAAACATAATTGCAAAGTACTGATTGTTTTGCAGGAAGTACTGATGGTTTTCACAACTGGTGTAGTTCAATCTTAATTTACTGGATCAAAAATATTTTTTTCCTCAGAGATGATGATAAAGTAAAAATTTGGAAGCCCAAGCTTTTTAAACCAAAGGGGAGAAAAGGTGCTGAAGAATCAGAACGGTAAGTGCACAGGGGCACCTACATCACCGCTTCCCAGCTGCGGTTCATACCGCCCACCAGCTGCGTAAACTCAGGCAAGTCAGTGAGTTCGATTTCCAGGTTCTTCATCTACAAAATGAGAATATTCACATCTAAACTATAGCACAGCTGAGAGGACTAGAAGAGACACAGAATATGAAAGTACAAAGGACCACACACATTTATCTTCATCATCATCATCCCTGCTTTTGGTGAACAGAGAGCAAGGAAAGATTTCAAGCCAGCCCTTGTCAGGCAATGAAACATTTTCAGCCTCCTTTCAGGCTGAAGAGACTTTCCCTCTACAAGACAAACCTTAAATAACACACCAATTTGAACTTAAATAAACTAGGTGTTATACAGTAAGACTGCTTTCCCTAAAATACAATATAATTCTATTTATGTCTACATTAGTGCTAGAATTTCAAAATAATGTTTTATCAATTCAAAATCTACCCTTCATTCGTGTGGTCCAAGCTCCCAGGTGGCTGTTGGGGAGGTAATTTATTTTACTGTCTCAGATGTTTTCTTGGTGCTCAGTGCTCCAGTCTTCCACTAGGTCACTAGGAGATGGGGCCGATCTGAGGTGTACTCAGTGTCTTTGGGAAATCCTCGTCTAAATAAGTCATTAAGATGGGAACACTGTGTGGTCTCTCTACTTTGGGAAAACTATCTAGAGAAGTCCTAGAGGGACACCCCCCAAAAGAAATAAGACATTAGTTTATACCAAATTTAAATGCAGAGGATGGCATACAATGACCCTTCCTTTAAGTTTCTTTCTTTGGGTTTAGGCTTGATGTAATTTATTTTTTCCAAGTTGAAAAGATGTATTCACAGACCAGAAAGCACTTCCCACCTTAAACTTTGTACCTTTGCATAACATAGCAAAACAGAATTCCAAGAGAGGAAATAATAGAAATTTTTACTGCCCACCGTCCACCTCCCCGCAAAAAGGCTTTTTAGTATTTTAATGTCTACACATGTCTTTTTAGGAAACAATTTTCTAGTGCTTTTTTTATTCTTATAACAAACTGATACTTTACTTTTATTCTCAACTGGATAAATTTGAAAATGTGTTAAATTTAAAAATGCAGTAGATTGAAGCTATCATTACACCTAGATTGATATCTCAATTTTCTTACGCTCTTGATTCCTTTCCGAATGGTTTCTACCATAACATATTCTACCAATAAGAAATGCTTTTGATATTAGTACAATCCTTGTATTATCCTTTATTAATCAAAGATGATATGTTTTCAGAGAAGCTGGGGAAGGGTATGACAGGTATATGTCATACCTATGACAAGTCCACCATAGGTATGACAGCCCACCTTGTAAGGTGTTCCCACCATGGAAATGTATGACTTTATCTTGCAGGCAGTAGAGAGAGATTAAAAGGCTTTAAGTGAGAGAGTGACATGGTCAGTTAAATTTTAGAAAGATGACTGGAGGCAGGTATGCAGGTGGATTCACAGAAGGAAAGACAAGAGGAAGGTGGTACTTCCGGTGCAAAGTGGCCATGGCCTAAAGCATGGCAGCGACTGTGATCTTGGATGGAACAAAGCAGATAAAGGCTATACTTCTGCATAAATTTCTTATTCTTGCCTGACCTGCCTCCCTCTATCAATACCTAGAACTACTACAGTGGAGCACCAACCCCCATGTGAAGAGTGGAAGGAAAAGGCAGAAGGAAACCATAATCAGCCTCTGCTGTTTGGTTATGCACTTCTAGGTCCTGAATTTTTGCATGGATTTTGTGACATCTTGCACTTTATTTTTTTTTGAAGATTTTATTTTTAGAGAGGAGAAGGGAGGGAGAGAGGGAAACATCACTGTGTGGTTGCTTCTTGCACACCCCCTGCTGGGGACTCAGCCCGAAACCCGGGCAGGTGCCCTAGACTGGGTACTGAGCCGGCGACCCTTTGGTTTGCAGGCTGGCACTCAGTCCACTGAGCCACAACAACTAGGGCTATTTTCTTAATTCTATCTTCTCCATAATCATTCAGCAAACTGGAAAGTTCTTTGATGCACAGAGATTTTTGATTCCCCAATTAGGTTTGAAACATTGGAAAACCATGAGATATAAGCTCTTTACCCACTCTTACTGTTTTGTATTAAGTAATCTGAGGGTGAGTGGGACAGTTTATAACTTTCCTTAAGTTTGTTCTTTCTTAAATTAGTTATACTTGTAAATCTGATTCAGAGAAGTTTCTTGTTTAACTTAAATTGTTCAACCAGGTAGATGTTAGTCCAAGTTATCTTGCTGTCAAAAAAAAAAGGTTTTTAATTGTAGGGGGAAGGAACTGGTATTACTCTATTCAGTGGTTTTGACAATCTGCTCTGGCAGAAATGTAATGAAATGTATATATGATTAAACACACACACAAATTATACCTAAGTTTACCCTGAAATAGTATGACTAAGATTTGGAAACTTGAGTTTTATTTAACCCAACCTGCATTTTTTCTTGCCAGTCTATCACCTAGAAATTTCTTCAGAACCAAGCAGCAAAATTTAGAAAAGGACAGAATGGAAAAAGAAAAACTTTTTAGAGAAAGATTTGAGGTATGTTCTCCTCTGAAGGTAAAAATCAGTATTAAAGGCTAGAAATTTCTGTTTCTAAAGATTCTGTAAGTGTGTTACAGCTCTGCCCCTCTGGGATTAAGGCATGAATATTTTTATTGTTTCCTGATGTATTTCTGTATTATCATGCCTTTGTATATGCAATTTCCTCTGCCTGGAAAAATTCCTAACTTGCTTAGTTCAGATGTCACCTCCTCCTCCCTAACTCCTCTCCTCCAGGAAAAGTTACTCCCTCAGCACACTTTAAAAAATCTACTCTACACTAATCTGTAAACACACTGAACAACTGTATTATAACCTGTGTGTGCACACGCACATTTGGGACTAAACCTCGAGTCCTTTTGGAAGGAAAGATTTTGCCTCACATGGATTTGCTCCCGGCCCCCGCCATAAAACTGGTCACAGTGTTCAGTGAGTGAATGAATCACTACACGAATGAATGAATGAAGCATCTGAAGCTCCTTGACTTCTTATCCTGGCATTGAGTCCATGGAGCATTTTTCCATAATTCCAACTAAATCAAAAGATCCTCCATTCTGATTTCACATACTGTCAAAACAAGAATTGACTGATTTAAGAGACATACTGAACACTTCCCATGTGCCTGTCACTGGAGTGAGAGAGACAGAGTGTGCGTCCTGCTCAGAAAATTTGTCCAAGTTACTTGTCTGCCTAAATCTCTCCAAAGTCCCCATTTCTAGTGGATCAAGTTCTGGCCTCGTCACATGGCACACGCAGCTCTTCATGTCTTGAAGACATGCATGTTTGCAGTAGGTAATTTCATACTACTGAACTGTGGCATAAAATTGTCTGCTGAAAACTGTGGAGTTATTTGACTAGGTGAAAACAATGGTGTAACAATTTTTTGCTGAAAAGACCCTGGCCTTGCATCTAGTGGTTTTCTCCCTGCTGTCATCGGACTGTCTCATGTGAGACAGAAACCCCCCTATCTCTCCTGTGTGTGTGATTCCACTCCTCCCTATCACCTATGATGGGCTTCCTGGATGTTCCACTAGAAAAAAGTATGCCATTTCAACAACTTTTATTCAGCTCAAATCACAAAATATTGGGTACATTTGTGCCAGGCACTGAAGGTACGAGGATGAATAAAAGTGTCCTCCACTTTCATTTTAAAGACAAAATGTTTATATAATGTTATAACACCAATATATACAAGATGCAATTAAAACAGGAAATTATACACAGCAGTCAGGAAAGTCCTCATGCAAGGTGCTAAAAGAAAACAAGGGTTTTCCAGGCCGAGAAAACAGCATGAGCAATGGCATGGGCACACGGAGGTATGTGGTGTATTCGGGATGATCACATAGCCTGATGTGGCTTCAATAAAAGGGACAGAAATGGGTGCATGGGGAATGACATTTATAAAGGACTTGGAATGTCAAGCTAAGAAATGTGGATTTTATCCTGAAAGCAATGAAGAATTTTTAGGACATAAGAGTGACCCAATCTGATTTGCATTCTAAAAATCACTGTGTATTCACATAAGAAATCAGTTTGGAAGCGTCTCTCCTGTGTGTCAGATCTCACTCGGTACAGGGTGATCTTACCCATCACCCAAATTCAGGAGAGTTCTGAGAGTGGGGGGAGGCACCCCTAATCATAAGTAGTAAGTATTTGTAAATAAAGATTGTCCTGAGCAGGGGGAGATGTTTGGTCACCCAAGTTTGGTGAAGTAGACATCTGTAAATGACCTATATATTCTGGAACTATTTTATTTTTCAGTAAATGGATTTCAATGCATTAGATGGTAATGTACTGTGAATGTATAGGCCAGCTGCTTTAAAACGTCAAAAAAGAAAGACACCTCCCCTGAGATCAGATATCAAATTACTCATCAGTTTTTTTCACAAATGCTTGTCCTTGACCATAAAAGGAGAGTAAGAATTGCCCCCACACCCATTCCTGCTACTTTAAATGTGTGTCACAGCTAAATACAAGAATATATAAGCCCATCCAAGAAAAAAGTGGAGAGTGCTACCTAGAAACACTTGTAGTAAGAACATTATAAACTCTAAGAGGGTTTTCTCTCCCTGCCCCCTTTTTAAAACCTCTCTTTTCCTGATTTGGTGGTAACTTTATTACTACAACAGCTAAAATACTACCCACAGTAGTTGATGGAAACCCATGTTATAACCCTCTCATTCACCAGAATTCACTTCAGTACAATTAGATAATGGATTGAACATATAGTCATACTAAGCAAATATAGAATTGTGGCATCAACCATTATTTCCTGAAATCCTTTCATTGAATATCTTGCTATTACTTTCTATTCCCTTGGATATTTAACTAATATCTAGCATCTTGAGTTTATTGTGTTACTATCTTAATTGTATTATAAGGAAAAGATAAAAACCATGCGAGCAGAGCTGACCAGTGGTTTCCCATTTCAGTGTGACAAAGAGATTACTGTCATCAACACAGCAGTGGCATGTTCCTGGAATTCAAGGAACGGAGTATTTGACTTGCCAATAAGCCCTGGAGAAGAACTGGACGTCATTGATATCACTGAAGAAAATCTGGTGATATGTCGCAATTCTAAAGGCAAATGTAAGTCATTGGCTTATTGCCCATAAAATTTCATTGTTTTAAAAAATCTCAAAGCATTATCTCTATAACTTTCCATGATTTTTGTTTCTGTAGATGGATATGTGCTAATTGAACATCTAAATTTCAAGTAAGTGGTGTGATTTTATATTTCAAATCATGAATTCTAAATATTTAACAGTGTTGTATACATCAGTTTCAAGGAAATACTACTGCGTTTATTTACATTCAGAAGAATTTGAAAATTAGATACACAGTGCCCCATTCTGTGAGCATCACTTTGGAAGAGACTGTGATTGTTGTCTCCTGAGTATGTTCTCAAACTTGTCTACAGAGCGTATTTACAAACAGACATTTGAAAGGCCCATAAAAATATTAAACTGGATAAGAAATTCCCCTGAAATCTCCTGCTCACTAAACTGGTTTATATTTCAAAATACACTTTTTATTTTTTTCTCAGGCATCAAGGTTGGTCGCCTTAGGAAGAGCGACATCAAACATATGGACGCACAAGTGAGAGCCAGTTCTAAGACACTGGTCCTGCTCACACCAGTTCGTCTACGTGTCAAAATGAGACAGCGGAAACTTTCATTAGGACCTTCGGAGAGAAAACGAACCCTCCACGTTTAGTTGGTTTTGCTCCTAAAAGGTTATCTTTCCATGTCTATTTTAAGAATCTATTTCACTGCTGGCTCAGAATGCGAAACTGCGTGTGCCAACTTTGAGCACTTACTCAATGAGCCACATCCACAGTGAGGAATCATGCCTGATGGCACTACCTAGTCAGTTGTGCAGATGGTGAGCACACTTCTAATATCAGTGCATGAGTGTTTAGAATTTCCACAAGATGCTGTCCATTTAAATTGAGTGTGATGATTCTGGAAAAATAGTGTAACCAAGTTCTTTTAAATACTCAAAGTGTAATCTTGAAATAATTACAGTTTAGTCTTTAAAAAATCAAGGTCTAACTGTTCTGCTTTATCACAAAACCAAAGTTGGACTCAAAATGCTGCTCAAAATTGGTTCTTTTGGGAACCATATACTGGAAAGTAATTTATTCATAAATTCACCCATCACGCAAATTATGCTGTATTGGTTTAGAATAGCCTGTTGTCCAAAATAAGCAATACTTTTTATTTACCTATTCAAATAACAGAATTCACATATATTTTTACTTATATGAAAGTAAAGAAAATTAAGCTGAGCTATTAATAACATTCTGTATTTCAAATGATGTACACTGCCCTCTTACGCAGGGTGATTCTGGCCTTCAGGGTGTGAATTTACTCCATGGTCTTACCGTTTATACTATGACATTACTTCTTAAGATTCTAGTTTCTTTCTTTTTCTAGTTCCAAGTGGCATTTGCCAAAAAAGGCCAACCTCATTCTAGAAGAACTAAATGTATTACAGAGTTCAGGGAGGGAAATGGATATGAATGAAATGCCTGTAAGACTGAGAAAGGCTTCACAGAGAAGGGGGCACTGAAGCCTGGTCTAATCACAAGCACATTTGGTAGACAAGGCACAGAGATGGAAAGTCCATGCTGTCTGGTGACCAGGAAGAAACTGAAGGGAAATGGACTGCGCTGTGTCTGGTGGGAAAGGGCAAGAGCTGGGATGGGGCAGGTTGGAGCTAGAATGTGACAGAGCTCTTATCAAAGGTCTTATTCAGGAAGGTGATGCCAGATGTCCAGAGAGAAAAGAAAAAACAATCACAGCAATATGGGTGATAACTTACAGAGGAGAGGCTAGTTGTTTTTGCAATGTTCTAGGCAAAAGAGCATTTGACCGTAAGACAGCAGCAATACAAATGTATAGAACAGGAGCCCCAGTAGTTACAAAGGTAAGGAAACATGTCTTGGTGACTGATTAGACATGAGAGAAAGAGTGAAGGAATGACTCCAAGATTTCTTTTTTGGGAGCTGAGATTAAGGTACTTTTTCTGAAGTTGGAAGACGCTAAAAGCAAAAATATGTATTGCAATTCAAATTTTAAGACTTAAAAGTGGCTGGGATGGAATAATTTTACATATATTTAATAGGATTTTAAAACTAAATGTTTTTCTGTTTTTAAAGTATAAACCATTTGATTCAATATAAACTGGTACCTAGTTACTATTTATTGGTATAAACTATATTTTTAGAAAAAATAACTGCTTTTATCCATACTCAGTGTGATTATCTCTATTTCACTGTCAGTCCCACTTCTTCCATTTTTAAATATATTTTATTCATTATGTAATTACAGTTGTCCCATTTCTCCCCCTTCACTCCCCTCCACCCTGAACACCCTCTCCCACCCACATTCCCCCCCTTTAGTCCATGTCCATGTGTCATAAGTTCTTTAGCTTCTACTTTTCCCATGCTATTCTTGCCCTCCCCCTGTCTATTTTCTACCTACCATCCATGCTACTTATTCTCTGTACTTTTTACCCCCTCTCTCCTCCTCCCACGCCCCTGTTGCTAACCCTCCATGTGTTCTCCATTTCTGTGGTTCTGTTCCTGTTCTAGTTGTTTGCTTAGTTTCTTTTTGTTTTAGGTGTGGTTGTTAATAATTGTGAGTTTGCTGTCATTTTGCTATATATGTTTTTTATCTTCTTTTTCTTAGATAAATCCCTTTAACTTTTCATATAATAAGAGCTTGGTGATGATGAACTCCTTAACTTGACCTTATCTGAGAAGCACTTTATCTGCCCTTCCATTCCAAATGAAAGCTTTGCTAGATAGAGCAATCTGGGATGTAGGTCCTTGCCTTTCATGAGTTGGAATATTTCCTTCCAGCCCCTTCTTGCCTTTAAGGTCTCTTTTGAGAAATCAGCTGACAGTCTGATGGGAACTTTTTTGTAGGTAACTGTCTCCTTGTCTCTTGCTGCTTCTAGGATTCTCTCCTTCATTTTTACCTTGGCTAATGTAATTATGATGTGTCTTGGTGTGTTCCTCCTTGGGTCCAACTTCTTTGGGACTCTCTG
>CM052542.1:35919229-35966380 GCA_028533065.1 Trachops cirrhosus | reverse complement strand
ATATAAGGGACAGAGCCTTAAGTGTTCACTAGGGCAGGGCAACCCAGTCACTGGGTTGTGATGCTGCTTGGCAGGGAGGGGTCCAAGAGGGAACAACGGCCCTTGCTCCGCTCTCTGTCAGATTTCAGTCCCTTCAGCCGCTTCCCCCAAGCAAACTGGGCCCTTCTGGTTCTGATTCCCGTGTGAGTGGGTTAGTGCACATTCTAGAACCCTGTGGGTCTCTCTAACGAGCTCTCCCGTGAGGCTGGGAGCCTCAACCCCCATGGGTGTTTTCAATCGGTGTTTTGAGGCTTTATTTCCCCGCACTGGAGCCCTGTGTTGCATGGTCTGTCTCGCTCCCCAGTTTCACCTGGTTTATCTGCGTGCGAATGTGGGACCGCCTGCTGCCACCTTGTGCGCCTGGGGTCCGCCAGCCACTGCTTTTTTTTGCTGCAACCCCTGTCCACTCAGCTGCCTGACTCCACCCCTCCTACCGGTCTGGATGAATGTGTCTACTTTAACTCCTTGGTTGTCGGATTTCCATACAGTTCAATTTTCTGTCAGTACTAGTTGTTTTTTTGTTTCTAAATTGTTGTCCATCTTTTGGCTGTGCGAGGAGGCACAGTGTGTCTACCTACACCTCCATCTTGGCTGGAAGTGCCCCACTTCTTCCATTCTTTACACCAGGGGTGTCAAACTCAGTGTCACTGGGGGCCACATCAGCCTTGCAATTGCCTTTAAAGGGCTGAAATAATTTTAGGACTGTAGAAATGTAACTTCTCCTTAACTGTTAAGGAGTTGAAATTACATTCAGCCCTTTGAAGGCAACCATGAGACTGATGTGGCCCCCGGTGAAAACGAGTTTTGCAGCCCTGCTTTACATCATCCCACTGAAACAATTTCTCACAGTACGGGTCTGCAAGATCCTCTAATGTACATAAACATTATAACTAAGGCTTCAGTGATGCCGTGTGTCTCCTAGAAACCCTAATCTAGCATTAACTTTCAATGGGAACACTGAGTCTCCATTTTACCTTGAAGTTTGCATGAAACCATACCAGTAAAGGTAACATTCTGTCAGATAAAAGCATATGAAGGTCCCTGACCCTAACAGAGGCTAACACTGGCCCTAACAGACTCGCGTGCCGGCCACGACCCCAGCAGCCTGTTAACGACAGCAACCACACAGCCTTCCCTTCCTCCTCTGGGCACTTCCGGAAGACGCACGGTCCTCCCAGGTGACACAGTGTCCCGCTGACCAGGCCCTCTCCTGCTCATCCTCAGAACTTTTAAAACATAGATTCTAGGACAAAAATAGGAAGGGGGAGAAAGGATATATACTGACAAGTTCCTTAGAAGGGTTGTTTCTGGGTAACAGGGTTAGGACATTTTCTTTTCAGCTTCTTCAAATTTCGTGTACTTTTCAAATTTCTTATCATGAGCACCCACTACCTGTGGAATTTGGGAAATAAAGGAAAAACATTTTCACTGATAAATACAAACTCCTTCTTCTTAGTTTGGAACAGCACATTAAAATGTTGACTTATATACCTGGACTTTGAGGTGTTGTTAACGAGAACTAAAGCACAATGTTGTTTCAAAAAGCTGCTCTTAGGGGTATAAACATGGA
Source organism: Trachops cirrhosus (assembly GCA_028533065.1). Lineage (NCBI taxonomy): Eukaryota > Metazoa > Chordata > Mammalia > Chiroptera > Phyllostomidae > Trachops > Trachops cirrhosus. Next base: position 35,964,771 of record CM052542.1, on the reverse strand, counting down.
TGGCCACCAGCATCAGTAGTACATAGGGTCGTATCTGCATTGCTTGTTCTCCAGTTCCAGTAGCCGTCAGTATAAAAGTCTGCTGTTACCTGAGATCTTCTAGGCTTTTCCCTTCCTGTTCTATGGCTGTGGTCAGCAGAACTTTGGCCTCCACGATCTCCATGCCCTGGCACTACATCTGTAAATATGTTTTGTGACTTTATACATAAAATTAAGGTGCTAACCAGTTGACCTTAAAATAGGGAGATTATCTAGGAGAGGCCTATTTGACTGCATAGGTCTTAAAATCAGAAGTCAGCCAGTCAGCTATGCAGTGGAAGAAGAGGCAGGAGATATTTGAACCATGAGCATCCTGTTGCTGGCTTTGATGATGAAGGCAGCCATGGTCCAGATAATGGTAATGGCCTCTCAAAGCTGCAAATAACCCCTAGTCAAGAGCTAGAAAGGAAGCAGACCTCAGTCCCACAGCAACGTGAAATTCTGCCAACAGCTTGAATGAGACTTGAAGGATTCTCCCCCCAGACCTGAGCCCTACAAACACTTTTGTTTGCAGCCTTGGGTGACTGGAAGCAGAAACACCAGCTAAGCCCGCTGAATTTCTGAGTTATAGAACTATGAGATAAAGTTGTGTTTTCAGAGTGAAATCAGCATCATGGCAGAGTGAAACAACCCCCTTGGTATATCCCCTTAAATCAACAATTAGGACATTTATAACCCAATAAAGGTTCCTCTGCTCAGCACCCTGGGACACCTGAAAGAGTCACACATCAGCACATCTGAAAGTGGGTGCATTGGTATGCATCGCAGAGGCAGAAGGTAGGGGCTCTCTAAATGCCAGGGCAGAGCCTGTATCCCCAGTAGTGGGGAAGCTGGCAGAAGGTATGGGCCAGCATCAGCATCAGCACCTGAGAACCTGGCTCCCTCCCATGGATTGTGGCGCTTCTACCAGCAGAGCCTGTGGCAGCAGGGGAGACAGGTCTCCAGCCTCCTAGTCACAGCACCAGCTGTCAAAGGAAACCAGGTAACAGCACAACAGACTCACAAACCTGGTCACTCCCACACCTGCCACCTCTCCCTGCCATGGTGGTAGTGACCCAAGACCCAGGCAACCCAGACACAGGGGCACCCACAGCCCTCATCACCCAGGCGGCAGCTTCCACAAGCACAGTGACGCCCTCCCGCCCACACCCCCACCACATAGACGCCAACAGCATGGGGCACCAAAGATGAGGAAGGCACAAGTAGTGTGCATGTAAGAGAAAGCAAAACTTGTGTTGTAGCATCTTCTACTGGAAAACAAAAGACCTCCAATTATCAACCTGCTAAACTGTTAAAATCAACACAGTACCTAAACATGAAGCATGTTCACTACTTTAAATGCTCCAGAACAGGAACAACACATCAAATACCATGAATAACCCACGTAGCATTGTATTGCAAAAAGAAAATTACAATTCCCTAGAAACCAAATTCAAAGCAATGGAGACTGTGATCTAAATGTTAGAGAATTCAAAATAGCAGTCATAAAGAAACTCAACACGATACAAAAACCTCAGAAAAAGGGTACCCAGCAATTCCACTTCTGGGAATATATCCTAAGCACCCCAAAACACTAATTCAAAAGAATATATGCACCCCTATGTTCACTGCAGCGTTATTTACAAGAGCCAAGATCTGGAAACAGCCCAAGTGCCCATCAATAGATGAATGGATAAAAAAGCCATGGTGCATTTACACAATAAAGTACAACACAGCTGTAAAAAAGACGGAAATCTTACCATTTGCAACAGCATGGATGGACCTGGACAGCATATTATGCGAAGTGAAATAAGCCACTCAGAGAAAGACAAATAGCATATCATCTCACTTATATGTGGAATCTAATGAGCAAAATAAACTGATAAGCAAAATAGAAACAAAGGCATGGACCCAAGGAACAGACTGATGGCTGTCACAGCAGGGTAGGGGGTGAGGGGACTGGATGAAAAAGGTGAAGGGATTAGCCAAAGATCATATAGGCATGACCCATAGACACAGACAACAGTGTGGTGACGGAGAAGAGGGGGCAGAGGCTGGGTGGAGGTGGGCAAACGGGGAGAGGGTAGGGAATGGGGACATCTGTAATAGTGTCAACAGTAAAAATAAAGTAAAAAAAAAAGAAAATTAATGAACAAGAGTACTTTACTAAAGAGACTGAAACTCTAAAAAAAAAAATTCTGGAGCTGAGGAACTCAATAAATGAGATGAAGAATACATTAGAAAGAATTGGAAATGGAGCAGACAAATCATAAAGAAAAGAGAATTAGTGAGCTCAAAGACAGAAATCCAGAAGTGATTCGGAGTGAAGAGGAGAGAAAAGTAAGATTTTTAAAAATGAAAGAACTCTATGAGAACAATCTAACTCCATCAGGAAGGGCAATATGAGGGCATCCCAGAAGCAGAAGAGAGGGAGAAGGGAACAGGGTATATAAGTACAAGGAACTAACAGAGCACCTAATGACCTCAGTGCAAAGAGACCTTCTCCAAGACACATTATATTAAAACCCCAAAGTTAATGATAAAGAATATTCAAGGCTGCCGGGAGGCGGGGTGGGGGAAGGGGAACAGTAACCTACAAAAGGAACACCATCAAATCATCATCAGATATCTTACCAGAAACCCTACAGGCCAGAAGGGGTAGGAATACGAGAGAGAAAATCACCAGCCAGGAACACTCTCTCTAACAGTCACCCTTAAGATATAAAGGGGAAATTAAGGCTTCCCAGACAAACAGAAGCTGACAGAATTTACCACCAGAAGACCCACATTACGAGAAATGCTGAAAGGAGCTCAACCTAAAAGAAAAATACACAAAATTTTGAGTAAGGTGTCTGACAGAAGCAGTAAATCGTAACTTTATTTCCGTATAGAATGTTATACACTTAAATATAACAAAGGGAAAAAAGCATTAAAAACTTTAGCTACTTCATTTTTATCATACAGTAGATTCCATCCATTCACTGTAATTTTCTGAGTTGTCCTACATGCAAGTACGTGATTTTAATGCTGTCTGTCTTCTGTGCTGTTCCTGCAAGTTTGCTATTAAATACAGTGAACTATAAAAAATTTTTTAGCGACTTCAGTTGGGTAATGAACACAAATAAAGGGATAATTGGTGACAACAAAAACATAAAAAAGGAGACAGAAAGAATGAACTTGCTTATGCAATTGAAGATGCTATCAGAATGAAAAGGACTATTTTATCTGGGAGACATTTTATACAAGCCTTATGGTAAACACAAAACAAAAACCTAGTGCTCAGATATGAACATAAAAAAGAGGAAATGGAGAAAAGCATCATAGAAAACCACCAAACTAAAACATCAGACAGAAACACAAGGGGAAAGAAACAATGGACATACAGAACAATCAGAAATCAAAAGACAAGATGGCAGTAGTAAGTCCACATGTATCAATAATCACTCTGAATGTAAATGGACTGATCTCATCAATCAAAAGGCACAGAACAGATGAATGGAGTGAAAAACAAGACCCAACTATATGATCATTCTCAGAGGAGACCCATCTCAGCTCCAAAGACACAGACTCTAAATAAAGGGGTGGAAGATGGTATCTCATGAAAATGGTATCTAGAAAAAAGCAGGTGTAGCCACACCTATATCGGATCGACTGCATTTCTATATAGTAACATGAACTATCAGAGAGGGAAATAAGCAAAGCAATCCCATTTACAGTCACACGAAAAAGAATAAAATACCCAGGAAAAAACTTAACAAAGGAGGTGAAAGACCTGTACACTGAAAACAAGATGTTGTGCAAAGAAACTGAAGATACAAAGAAAAGATATTCCATGTTCACGGATTACAAGTATTAAAACTGTTAAAATGTCTATTTTACCTGAAACAATCTACTGCAATTCACTGCAGTCCCTCTCAAACTTTCAGTGGCATTTTTCAAAGAAATAGAACAAAAAATTCCTAAAATTTGTATAGAACCACAAAAGACCCCAAGTAGACAAAGCAGTCCTAGGGAAAATGAACAAATCTGGAGGTATCACAGGCCCCAATTTCAAAGTATACTACAAAGCTATATTGATCAAACAGCATGGTATTAGCAGAAAACCAGATACAAGAACCAATGTAATAGTACTGTGAGGTCTGATAAAAACCCACACATATATGGACAACTAATTTATGACAAAGGAAGCAAAAATATATGAAAAAGAAAGAAAAGACTCTTCAACAAATGATTTGTGAAAACTGGACAGCCAAATGCAAAAAATGAAATTACACCACTATCTTACACCAGACACAAAATTAACTCAAAATTCATTAGACACTTGAATGTAAAACCTGAAACAATAGCGTACATAAAATAAAGCATAGGCAGTATGCTCGGGACATTGGCCTTCGTGGTGTTTTTGTGAATCTGACTCCCAAGGCAAGAGGAACAAAAACAACAGCAAATAAACAGGAATAAATAAACAGAACTACATCAAACGAAAAGCCTTCTGCACAGCAAAGGAAACCATCAGCAAAACAAAAAATGGGAGAAGGTATTTGCAAATAATATTTCCAACATGGGGTTAATATCCAAAATATATAGAGAACTCATACAACTCAACAACAGCACAAAAGGAACAATCCAATTAAAAAATGAGCAGAGAATCTGAATTGATGTTTTTCCAAGGAAGACATAACAATGACCAATGGGCACATGAAAAGATGTTCAACATCACTAATCTTTAGGGAAATGCAACTCAAAACCACAATGAGATATCACTTCACACCCATTAGAATGGCTATCATCAAAAAGTAAAAAAACAACTGTCGGAAAGGATGTGGAGAAAATGGAACCCCTGTGTGCTGTTGGTAGGAATGCAGATGGTGCAACCACTACACGAAAAACAACATGGAGACTCCTCAAAAAATTAAGAACACTATCAACTGATCCATCAACTTGTCTTCTGGGTACTTATCCAAAGATTATGAAGACACCAATAAGAAAAGATATATGTACCTCTATGTTCACCACAGCAATTACTTATAATAACCAAGACATGCAAACACCCTAAGTGTCCATCGACAGGTGAATGGACAAATACATACACTCTAGAATACCACTCAACCATGAAACAGAGAGAATATTGCCATTTGCAACAATATGGATGGATCTTGAGAGTACTATGATAAACGAAATTAGAAAGAAAAGGACAAAAACTGTATGATTTTGCTCATGTGAAATATAAAATAAAGGCTATATAAAACAAAAGACAAACCAACAAAACAAATAACAAACTCACAGATACAGACAACTAATTGGTGGTCACTGGGGAAGGTGGGGTGGGGTGAGGGCACATGAAAAGATGTTCAATGTCACATCACAGAAAGGGTGTCAAATATAGGGAAACAGCTGGGCGCTAGACTTTTGGTGATGAGCACACTATAGTTAGTGTATAGAGAAACTCAATTATAATGTACATCTGAAAGTTACATTGTTAACCAATGTTACCTCAATAGTAAAAAAAAAAAATGTGTTAAGTCACTAAGTTTGTAGAGATTTGTTATGGCAGCAACAGAAAACTAATGCAGTGGCTAAGTTAGAAACCATGATGTGTAACAAAGAAGATAAAGATGGTAGGAAAACTCCAAGGAGTCACAGGCAATCTTTTTCCCTAACAGCTTTCTCTGTAACTATTAACTGACATGCAGAACAATTAGCTTAGTAATTGAACAGAAACAAAAACAACTTTCAAATTAACCAGAGAGTTTAATTTGATTTTGTGAAAAAAGTTGATATGCAATCAGATATGCTTCCTTTCTCTTTGTGTTTGTAACCTATGAGTTTGCACGGTGCAGAAATTAACTAGGGTGAACGTGTAACTGTGAACTGCTGTGTAATTCAAGATTACCACACAGTTACTGGAAGACACATCCTTCCCACTGGTCATTAAAACACAGAAAAATGCATAGCAAACAAAACTGAAATTTGAATCTATGATTATTAAAATACAAAATCACTGGGAGTCTGCTCATTTTTTTTCTTCCTGAAACAAATTATAAAAAGTGATCCCAAGTTCAACAGCCAAAAACTTTTAAAAAATAAATATGTAACCAAATGCTTCAATAGTTTAATGTATCAGCCTATGGAATTTTTCTTTCCTTTTCAAAGATGGGCTAAGAAAAAAATGAATGCTGGATTTTCTTGTGAAAAAAATTGAATAATTAATATCCAATCTTACATTTTTTATGATTGTCATGGACATAATCTAATGGCTAGCAATCTTAAGTTTTATTTGTTGCACTCATAATTCACTGTATGATATTTAAGTACACATGATAAAGAATACAAGCATTCTTCCTAAAACAATATTAAGTTTACTATACTTAGAGTTTACAGTTCTTTGACAATTTCACATTGAACACTCAAAACATTGTACAATCACAGATTTGTGAACAGTCTTGAGAGAAAGCTGTATTTTGGTACAGTAAGGCGGCTTCAGCCAACAATTTAAGAAGTTCTGAGTATCTGTTGCAACAAAAGACAAATTTGATAATTGAATATTCAATGTTTGTAAGAAATTTTAAAAATCACTTAAAATAAGAAACCCATAATTTGTAAAACTGTCATCTTAAACATTTTTATTACTATATTCTTACCACATAAGACTTACCTAAAATCAAGATACTCACCCTATCAATATCAAAGATCTCTTTTGAAAAGGGAGGAGTCACATTAAACATGAGTATGACAAACCCTGTATTCAAACAAGGGCTTTCAGAAAGTCTCTCACACACATCTGGGAGGTAGGTTATTACCCACGTTTTGTAGGTGAGAAAACTGAATGAGGTCACGTGCCCTGCGGCTGACACAGCAGCCAAACTCAGACCAGATTCCAAATTAGATTATGCTCTTTGCTCTGCATTACCTCTTTCCTTTACAAACTTTTTAAAGGGTTGAAATATAAAGATTGCTATTCATTGGCATTCATTTTAAAAACATGGGAAGTGAGCCAAACTTTTATTAAGGTGACTTAAAAAGTAAAGCAACACAAGAGAAATAGAAAAATACAACTAGCGGCTCACCTCTGACGGTGCCAGGGTGAGTCTGGCCAGAGAACCTGAGAACAGACGAGCGCAAACTCCGGGCGGTCACAGAGGGCAGGTACGGGGAAAGGGAGAGGGCTTAGAAGAAAATACAGTTCAAACAAGTTTGTGACTAATTATTACTGTTCCTATAATTTAAAACAAGGCACAATTAAGATGGTTTTTAGATCAGTGAATCTGTTTCTTTTTCATTTTAGAAAAATGTTATCTGTCTAGAAAAATGGCCTTTCTTCGTAACAAAACTTACTTAAAAGGGACTATTAGCTGTGAAAAATGCATGCATAAATTAGCAGCAAAAATTAACTATGCAATTCTCCTTGGCAATAGAACTTCCTATTTCTCCTTGAAATTTTAAATTACTGCAAAGTAACAAACCTTGAATAAACAAACGAAACACTGTATGAACTTTGTCAAAATTCTATGAATGCTCAAAAAAGTTTTCATGCTAGGATATTCTACAAATACATTTTTTTTCTTGTAAAGAGCACTCTATTTTAAAATTTCCTTAATTGCACTTTAAATGTAACTGAAATTTACCTACCCTGCTTGTCCCAAGAATCATGAGCTAATTCCATAAAAGCTAAACTGCTTTAGATATAAACCACAGTTACCAAAAGTCACACACACAGTTGCAGCCGCAAAGTGGCATGGCTATGCAAGGCTGGCGGTAAACATTACCACTGGCTCACAAAGTTAATACAGGCCCACAGTCTGATAACTTCTAGACCAGCCTGATTCTTATCAGGTTATGGCTGAAAAAGTTTAACTAAACCCAATCCAGTCTGGACTGCATTCAGTGCCATCAAATGCATTATAATTATATGTGGGAAAGGTTAGTAAGGAGGCCAGCAACTTGTTTAAATAAGATTTATACAATTTTTAAAGCTCATCAACAAAAATTACATTTCCAAGTTTTATAAGGTTTGGGAGAATCTCTATCCAACAGATAATAATTAGGTAGTTCATGAATAGAAATATATTCTATGAAAATAGTGTTTTATCATCTAATATCCATACAAAATAAAAAATTATCAATCTGTATATGAAATTTAGATAAGCCTAATTCACATAATAGTCAAAAACGATGATAATTTAGGATAGGGGCTGGAGCTAGTTTTACTTTTGAAAAAGACTGTACTACAGAACCATGTAAATTAAAGGAAGAAGCATGTCCTAAAAAGTTTCTTCAGTATTTTTAAGCACCCTCAGTAACTTAGAAGCACTTGTAAAAATCAATATGCTAAGTAAATCTTAAATACTTTAGATAATTACATCTAGGTAGTACAATCAACTGGTTCAAATAAGTGAAGAAACACTCAGTTAAGACTACGTCATGTCATCCAAGACTTGAAAGCAACACACCTGCTTTTACCCTTCTTACTCGACCCCTCAGACGTGTCAGGGTCTCGGCTGCTCCCCCCAGAGGAGGGAGCCCACAGGAAGCAGTGCTCATCGCTGACTACTTGTATGGCATGGATCTTTACGAAGAGCTTTCTGGTCCTGCCTCCTCATCTAGAAAGTGGTGACCTTACAAGGTTACGGCAATGTGTTAACTAAGTTAATAGATATGGAGGGTCCGGATCTAAATTTCACTATAAAAATGTATGGAACGCTTCCGTGATCACTTCAATTTAATCGTGTTGTGTTTTATGTCAAGTACACATGATGTTTAACATGTTTGGTTTTCCGCATTTCTGCTATTTGTATTCCAGAGGGTGACTGTATTTAGAAAAAAAATTCAAGTATATACCTTCAAAATGCCTCACCAAACATATACAGAATATTCTCACTAGTATAAACACTCTAAAAATATAAAAAGTGGACACTAATACAAATCATAAAAAGAAAGAACTTTAAAGCTCAGATACCTCAGTCTTTCAATCTATCCCTCTCACTTTAGAGGTTACAAAAATGAACCCCAACACAGGATGTGACTTACCAACAGATTGCACATATCCCTCATCCAGAATTTCTAATAAAGCAGGGTCTCTGAGAACTGTAATGAAAATAAACTACATTCCTTATCTAAAAAGTCACAGAGTGACAGGAGGTAAAGAAATGCCAGACTGAAAAGGTAGGTGTCTTTGGAAACAAAACTGTGAACATGCCTAGCATTTAGATGGTGAGATTTCACAACCACTAACAGAATTTAAATTATTAATCAGCGAACAAAGCGGAAGTGTCTGCAGTAGACACATTCCAAGCTTTTGTGTTTTATAAACGGAAGGTGCAGTACTTACATTAACTCAGTGTGCTGCACATTAATAGAAGCTACAAATTCAGTCAAAAAATAACTTATAAATGTTGTCTATGATTATTTTCTCATTCATGTCTCATCTAATACTAAAAATCAATTTCTATTCCCTGAGTATAAACTGACCAGGGAATACAAGAAATCAAGCCCAGAATTATGTAACTGTCATTGAAAACCTATTCGCAAAAACCAGAAAATTTTCTGTACTACATATAGCCAATTCCCTGATACAGAAATATGATCATTTCTGATTAATTTAGGCTCCTGGATTCTCTTGATAGATGACTAGTATCAAGGAATGCAAACACTAAAGGTTACAAAAGTATCTCTTGAAAACTTGTTGATTGAAACAAAAACCCCACTTGTAATAAGTTTGCCTACCTGCCTCCAATTTGAGATGTTGTTTGTTTTTACATTAAAGGATAACAGGAATGACTTCTAATATGGTGCCCTACTTAAAAGTATTTAGAAAATGTTCACTGATGACACTTTTTGAAAGCAAGAATCAATGATAACTGACTCATTATCCATAAAGCCATAAGCTTTAGTCACTAGTCTTTCAGTACTTTCTTACAAGTAATCTTGTTAAGGATTTCTCAGTTACCCAGCACACACACACACACAAAATAATAAATTTTGCTCCCAAACAATACACAGCCTGATTAAGAAAATGAAGGTGCTATGAAACAGATTGCAGACTTACACAATTCTATTTAAGTCCAGCTCAAGATGATTATGTCCACAGGTTAAAATGAAATTATTCTGATTTTGAACCAGATTCTAACAACTGAAAAGGGAAAAGGATATCCTAACTTGATTCTTAACTACACTAATTATGACAACATAGAACAGTCATTTTCCTAAACTAATATTTTCTAAATTTGCTTTTTCCCACAGATAGTAAGTTTAAAAACATGGTTACACCAATTCTGGCTGAGCAGAGTTAAACAAAGCTAAATAGTGGTCTTTTTTTCCCACAGAGGACTTATCAAAGTCTTTAATGCTCATATCCACTGTCATGTCAAGAGGGAGAGTAGTAGCATGCAGCATTTTCCAAACTTGCTCAAGGGGAATCGTTTTCTGCAGAGCATCTCACAGGACAAAATTTGGGAAATGCTGTTCGAGAATCCCATGGAGTCCATTTCCATGATATAGCTCAGGTTTTATCTGTAACTTAATAATAGAAACTCTCTCCCAGAATTTTAACTAGAAAAAATTGTTCCGTCCCCAGATCTACCCACCACGTACTACATCCACAGTAAACCAGTTGATAAGCCTGAAATGTGGGAATTTAGTACTGATTCCTTCCCCCTCTGTTCATTAGCAACAAAAAGCCTCCTTGGACAATGTTTTAGCTCCTCTTATACTGGACTAAGCCTCCTGAAATCTTCTCTCCACAAAACAATTCTAGAGTCACAAAATACCTGTGCTTTAAAAACTCAAGCATACAAAAACCAAAACTGTGACCCTTGGTTCTCCTATTTAACAAGTAACTACCAAACTAGATATTCATGAAAATGGGCAAGAATGAGAAAATAGTAAATAATATTTTAACTCTCAAAAAAATGACAATCATCCACATAAAGTAATTTTGATATGAATAAGTTTCTAATATGACTTATTAAGACTAACAAAGCTAAAATACCACTGGATTCCATCCTGCTGTTTCTCCACCTTCAAAATTACTAGGAATTTTATCACTGAGGATAAGGAATCAGACTAGTTCCTTATTGCTAAGGTTGTGCCATTCACAGTCAGGCAAATGCGATGAGGTGGCCTAGCTTTTCCCAAAAGAGGTAAATATTTACACATTTGGAGAGGTGAAAATTATGTGGTGTCTATAATCACATCAGACTAACAATAGGACTACTGCGTATCCCTACAAAAATAATCACAAAAAAGCACCCTTTGGTGCCACTAGGTGGCAACCTTTCAAAGGTTTAAACTTAAAACTTCTGAATTGTAACCCCACCCTCTTTCCCAACAATGATTCCTTTTGATATTAAGAAGTCAAGATTGTTTAAAAGTTTTACAAAACAACACGATGTAACACTGCAAACTCTCGACTCAAAAGTATTTAAAGGTAGACGTGCTTGTCTTCCATAAACACAGGAGAGATTTGGTCTAATGTTCATTCTCATTTGCTTTTGGTAGAAAACATCATTTTTTGGCAAAGAAAAACCTGTCAAGGCTTAGTCACTTTTTGTTTTCAAGAGCTTAATCTTTTCTAGGGTAAGTCAGGTGAATAAGATTGTTAATTACAACATACTAAAGAAAACAAGTGAATAAATACAAATTAGATAAATTATATATAATTTAAAAATTAAATACTTCCACTAAAACAAAATATAATTTATAAGCTATTATCTACCCTGCTGTATACAGGTTGTTTTTCTTTAAAGATTCCAAAATAACACAACCTGCACGAAACAAAACAACAAAAAAACTGTTTGGTTTTCCATCAAAAGCATTGGTGTGTGAATACATATATGTATATATGTAAACAACACATATATTTATACAAGGGAGATTTTTTGTTTTTTTTTTTCATGTTTAAGGCTTCCCTGCCCTAAAAAGTTCAACAGTGAAGGTCACAGCCTACCAAGCTTTGGAATTACATAAAAAGCCCTTAAGGCCAAAACAGTGTTTTCAAATTAGATGGCTAGCAATAAAGACATAAAATAAAGAAAAGTATCCAGAGATTTAAAAGCTAAACCAATCAGCCACTAAGGATCAAACAATCAACAAAGAAAATGGTGACCAGGGAAAGTGAGGAAGAGGGTGGCTACAAGGACAAGCTTCAACTTCGGGTGAAGAGTTAACGTGTGGGATGCAACATCTCACACACAGGTGCACACACGCGCACCCTGCCACTACACACAGTAACAGAAAGAGTTCTCTTTTAAGGGACTGTTGATATTTTGCTTTGTTTCATGTAACTGTCGATTTTATAATGCTCGGCAAAGTATAAAAATAAATAGAGCCAAAAAGAATTTGAGAAAGGTAGATTTTGAAGGCAGGTTTAAAATGATGGAAGTTTATGACAAAAGTTGTTATAATTCCAGATACTCCAACACTGAGTAGAACCTTGAAGGCTCTTAAAACTGGTATATTTTTCATGGAAATCTCAAGATAAAATCTCTACTTGGTTACAGTCATTTTACGGAACCAGGAAATCATGGTTACCTGTTTCAGGACCACAGCTTTTCTGTTCAACACTAGCCAGAAACTGCTAGACCTTGGCTTCTAAAATTTGGGGGACAGGCTTTTAAGATTTCAATATTTTAAAACTATCTTACTAATGTTTTTTTTAAAAATATTCTTATGCAAAAGAATTGGGTGCAAAAGCATAGCTTAAAGATTGCTGAAATTTTTAGGAATTTGTAAACTGGATTTGCCTACACCAAAGAGTAAAGCAAGGAGATTCTGCCAAAATACCCTTTGATTGAGATAGTTCACCAGTGAAGGTGTATTAATCATGTGTAGTGAACTCACAATTTTAATTAACAATCTTCATCAATGTTTATGTATTAAAGATATTGCCTATGGGAATTTACCACAGACAAAATAGAATTATAGATTTCTACAAGTAAATAAAATGTCAGACTTTTCTGTTTTCAGTAATTTCAATGGCATTAAGTGTCCCCGGGCAATATTCTTGTCTGTCAATCAGCATTTTAGAGTATGTGATACGCACAGGTAAAATAATTTAAAGAATATATGTGATTTTCACAGTGCAATAACAGAAAGATATAAACTAGGGAAAGATCATCAACGGGCTAAAGTAGTGATCAGACTGGCACACATTTCAAAAAAATCCATGGTGTGACTGCCCAGGCGAGGTGCAACTGAAGACAATGTACTTCCGGTCAAGGAGCCAGTGAGGGAGCCAGAGAGTGAATGGGTCTCAGGAGTCACAGAGTCGAAACTGGATCTTGGTCTGTGTAAGCCAGCAGCAGAGCAGGAGCGCTGAGGTGTTGAGGAACCAGACCTCTGTTCCACCACCTCATCTGAAACGGACCAAAGAAGAGCAGTTTATCAGAAAGGTACATTTTCCTAAGCCCTTCCTATGTAAATGCTACATTCACAATATTTAAGTACATCTAGTAAAGGTGACTTAGCAATAAATGTCAACATATGATTCAGCATTAACCTTGAAATCAAACTGATATCCTTGCATATGAAGAATGCCCACCCTTGAAGGCTTATTTTCTTTCAGCATATCAACAAAATAAAAGTTACCATCACACAGTGATTCTGAACCTTTGGTGCACATTGAAATTACCTGGGGGGAGGGGGAGGGAAGTATTTTTTGAAAATTCAGATTTCTACTTTCCCATCACAGAGACTCTGACTTAGATCTGGGGGCAGTTCCCAAGAACCTGCATTTCAATAAGAACTCTGGGTAATTTTAATGAAGGTGGTCTGGCACCATATAAACACTGCTATAGATAATGTTAGTTCAAGAACAAAATCTAGCCCTTGGCTGGGTGGTTCAGTTGGTTGGAGCACTGTCCCATACACCAAAAGGCTGTAGGTTCAATCCCCAGTCAGGGCACATACCTAGCTTGCAGGTTTGATCCCCAGTTGGGGTGTATATGGGAGGCAACCAATCAATGTTTTTCTCTCACGTAGATGTCCATGTTTCTCTCTCTCTCTCTCTCTCTATCTCTCTCTCTCTCTCTCCCTCTTCTCTCACTTTTTCCCTCCCTCCCCCTCTCTCTCTCTAAAATTCAGTAAACATATTTTTGAGTGAAGATTTAAAAAAAAAGAATTTACAATAATTTAAAAGCTCTGTTTAAATCAATGTCCCTGTGCCTGAACTCAATTCTTTTCTCATTCCATTCAGCACCTGACCTTCTATTTTTATCCTACTTTGGCCTATGAACAAGGCGAGCACATCCGGTTCGCCCAGGTTTGAGTCTTGGCACACACTACATATCTGGACGGGACCTCCTTCCCTGACTCCTTGGCTCCTGGGCAGCCATGGGCACCAAACTCTAACCTAAATCCCAAGCAGGACGAGAGAAGCTGATGAAGGGGAAGGTTAGATATTATATTGCTAACAGCAACAAAATATGAATGAGGAACTGTGACAAAGAACCTGACAACATCAGCCAATTTTAGGTAAAAATTGCTTCCTCGTGTTTGCTCCACAGCCAACATTTGGAATGACTTTTTTAGGGCAAGAAAGCACTTCTTTCGGAGAGATGCTGGACTAAGAGACATTACAGGTGTCTTTGATCCTTTTCATTTCACTTACATTTTTGACTGAATCTAGATGACTTAAAAACCAGTATAAAAGACCTATCCACCATGCTTTTGAGATGATTTTAACATCCTGTCAACTACTGCCAAGTTTTATCTTCTCAGAGTTCATGCCTGCATAGCTTCCTTACCATCAATGCTTTTAAAGTCCAAGAGATAGCTTCTGTTGTCAACCAGGTAGAGCTGTAAGCTCATTTTCACATAATTGCCAGTCACTGGATTTTTTCTCCTTACACGAAGATGGTATGCATTCACTACCTAAAATGAGAAATCTTTGTTAAGGAAAATTGCTAAAAATGACAAACTATAAAATAACTCCCTATTATTATTATTTCAAAGACTATCAAAACAAATCATTGATAGAGGTAGAACAGGGAAGAAATTCCTAAATTATTCTTTTTTTATATTACATGGTAATTTAGTTTTTTACCCTCACGTGAGGACATTTTTTCATTACTTTTAGAGAGAGGGGAAGGGAGAAACAAACCGATGTGAGAGAGAAGCATCGACTGGCTGCCTCTTGTATATGCTCAGATCAGGGATCAAACTTACAACCTAGGCATGTGCCTTGACCAGGAATTGAACCTGCAACCTTTCGGTTATGAGATGATACTGCAACCGAGCAACACTGGCGAGGGTGTAATTTAGTCTTTTTAATCCCTACTAACACTACTGTTTGTGTACAGCAGTTAAAATTAAAGGGAACTCGGAGATTATATAGAGTCTAGCCTTCATTCTAGATATGCTTTGCTCCAAAACATAAATAGTAATTTTGGCTGCACAGATTCAACTTGAATAATTTTACCCATAAATATAGAGTAGAAGAAATAAAGGGTAACTAACATGTTACAGGTCTGCACCAGGCACCGTAATGGGTACTGTCACAAAATTTAAGTATCACAAGAAATACTATGAGAAAGCTATTACCTGCCTTTTGAAGATAAGAAAACTGCAGCTCAGAAAAAGAAGATTCTTGGTTTGCAAAAGCGTCTACCAAATTAGCTACAAAAACGTTTCAGTAAGGAGTTTTAAAGATATGAACATCTTTTTAATAAATAGTACCTGCTTCAAAAAAGAGAAATCTGAGTATTAAATGGTTTAGGCAAGCCCTGGCTAGGTAGCTCAGCTGGTAGAGCATCATGCTGATACACCAAGGTTGCAGGTTTGATCTCCAGTCAGGGCACATGCAAGAATCAACCAATGAATGCATAAATAAATAAGTGGAACATCTAATCAATCAGTATTTCTCTCTCCCCCCTCCCTCCAAAAATCAATAAAATAAATAAATGGGCTTAAGGAAATATTTTATTTATTCATTCCATGTACAAAAATGAAATGAAAATGACTGATTTATTTCACACGTCAAGTGAATATTTACATGGTATGTTTGAATGTTTTTCTTCTACCTTTAAAAATGCATTCACAGTTCTCAAGAAAGGAACAAGAGTTCAAGGGATACTGAAATGAAACAAGTGCTCCCCTCCACCACAAATAAATACAACTGATCTGAATTTGAGCACTTATTTTTTAAAAAAGTAGAATGTGGGCTGAGAGTAAGAAAAATATACCATACTTAAGGATTAAAAGCGCCACCCAAAAAAAGAGAAGCTTTCTCAACTTAGAGAAAAGTATTTGTTGACTGAATAAATATATGCTGATGGTAGAATTTGTATTGACTACTAGCTGCACATACTACTGGCAAAAAGAAAAACACTGCTTAAAACAAGAAAGGGAAAAGTAAAATCATACTATCTTTAAAGATGCTCGACTTTGTATTGCTATAATGAATGCTGAAGCAGGTAGACTCTCCTCTCAGGTGATTTCGAGTTGATTACTTTTTGTTTCTTTGGCAAAAATGCTATTTCATAATTCAAAAATATGTAGGTCCCCAACAGCAACATTCTTCTTCCTTGAACAAGTTCATTTGTTCTGTTTTGAATGCAAATGGCCTATTACTGCAAAGAATGGCGCTTACAGCCAGGATCATCAAGACCACTAAATTTGTATCTAAATCAAAAACAACTTTTAGACCTCAGTACTCAGCAGCTCAGAGAAGCTTATAGAACAACAACAACAACAAAAAAAAGGCTTCTACAAATGATCTTAATATACAATTTCCTACCTTCCATTCAAAATCCAGCTGCTTCATAGCTCGGTAAACTTCAGCCATAATGTCATATGGTTTGCTTTGACTTCGGATTCCAAGATGCCATTTGGCTTTCTTTACAGCTAAAGATTTGGGCTTGGTTGTATTCAGTGCATCCAATGGACACCTTGCTTTAGGGCTGTCTGCTATGAGAGGCGGCATTCGTTCTGGATGAGGTTTCAGGCCTGGGGGAACAGGCAGGGCACTATCCTCCATGAAAGAACCAGTGGGGGGACTAGAGGCGAGGTAGAACTCACTGGCTTGGTTCATTATTCTTCGATTGTCAATGATAAGATGATAAGCCACTGCAAGCTGGTCTTGAGGGTCACCACTATATAAACTGTTCATTACTTCTGATTCTGTACACTCAAATTTTTCACACACTTCTTTCACAGCCTCATCATCAATGACATTAGCATCATAGGAGGGGTCTTCAGGAAATAAGTAACTGGGCAAATCTTGTTTAAACCATTCATGCTCTCTAGGAAAAATAGCACAATACACTATTGTAAGAACATGCTTTGGCAAGTCCCAAATAATTTAGATATGGGGCAATACAACATAACACAATCAGAAAGACCTGCTCTCTAGTTACTTCCTAGCTATGCGACCCTGGTTAACTAACCCTTATATCAGTGAATAACTACCGTTATTCAGATTTGAGTACTTGACTGACATTTTCTCAAAAATAAACAAAATGAGACTGTCACTGTGAAGGAGACAACAGGAAGTATTTTATGCCAATGATAAAATCCAAGTTTTCAAGCAAAATTTTAGAATTTTATGTAATTTGTGTCTATCTCCATAAGCTGAAAAACTGCCCAGTATTTAGACTTTTCTAATAACTCTGTAGTGATAATAATGAATATGATTTTTGATGTTACACAATAAAATGTGTCACCATTTGGAGAAGCCCTATCACTCAAAAACCCAGTATTTTCCAAATGACCAATGCATGATGTTACAGAATTATACATGGCCAGAGATGCACTCAAAATGCAAAACAGACCCATAGGTTTCAATATAGTAAAGTACAATAGTTAATTAACATGTTTTCTGATTTGATGATGCAGCTAACATGTTCAGCTTTGGTTTTACATTAAAGAAAAACACCTACGATTACCTGGAAGCTATTAAAATGCTCTCTCTCCCACCCCTTATACGAGCGAGGTCAGACTAAGTGCACAGACTCCAACTAACGCCACAGGCTGCAGCAGCCCGGATGGCGGAGCAGACGCGGGGACCCAGCTGCTGCCTTTGATTGAGGTGAACAGGAAGAGGACTCTAAAAGTGTAAATAATGCCGCTGTCATCATCATTTTTTTTGTTTTTGGAAATAAGGTTATTTTTCATAAAAGATGTTATTTAGGTTAATGTGTACAGGTTTATTATTTTTAAGTAAGGTAAGTAATTTTTAAATTTCTCATTTTTAATCCCTAAAATAAGGTAAATATTACAGATATACCTGCATTAAAAAGAAAAAAATTGGAAACTCTTTGGAGATCTCAACTTTAAGAGGGTGAAGGGGTACTAAACCAAAAAGTCTTACGGTCCCCCAAATCTTATTTTCTCACACTCTGGGCTTTTGTACGTGATGTTAATATTGCCACCCTAGGACATCCCATCCCCTTTCACCTAACATGTACTATTCCTCCAAGGTTGTGTAAGCATTCCTACATGGGGGAGTGGGGCTCTCCCTAAGCTTAAATTCAGATCAATATATATTTTGACTGGCTACCTTCTATTGAATGATTCATTTATGCATATTTACTAAGGACATTCTATGGCAAAAAAACACCCTCCTTCACCTCATAGAGATTATATTCTAGCCAGATGAAGATTAAACAAATGCTCACAAAAATAAGTATAGAGTTATAAATATACAAACATGAAAATCATATGATAAAGATTCTGAGTGAAAAACACAAGGTAAAATGAGAAAATATAATTCAGAATGGGAAGCAAATGATTAGGGAAGCCACTCTGGGTAATATTTAAGCTGATATCAGAATGATTAGAAGTCACCTAAGCAAAGAATTGAGGAACAGGTACTCCCTGCAAAAGTAACAGTATACACGAAGACTCTGAGACAAGAGGTTGCCAAGTTCAAGGAACTGCACACAAACCACTATTGTGAGAGAATAATGAGTTATGGCTTGGAGTGGCAAAAGATATCAGGAAGTTCTGATAGCTGTAGGCTATAAAAAAGGTTTGGGGATTTGGACCTATAATTAATGAAAATGCTGAAAGATTTTAAAGAGAAAGGGGTGACAGGATGTAATGTGCGTTCTGTACATGTTTTTCTGCTTGTGACACAGAAATTCAATGGAAAAGACAAACACAATGGTGATGGTAGGGAAGCCATGAGTGCAACAGTCCAAGTGAGAGACGACGGGGCGCCAGGCTCCAAAGACAAGACACACCGAGACGAAACCTCGGCAGCTCCCAGTGGATCTTCCTCTACTGACACTCACACTTTGTTACAGGTGCCAGTTTTCCTTAATCTTCCCCCCGAACTCGGAACTCCTTGAAACAGGGACTGTGACTTATTTAACTATACTCCAGGACTCCACAGAGAGCAAACGCTCGAAAGTGCAGAATAAGGAAACGATGACACAGGAGGCGTAAGGACAGAAATGAATTCAGTGCTGCAGTCATTTGCTCTATCGAGATAATAATAAGCATCTAGCAAACGTTAACTAATAAAAATGACTGACAGGATTAACTTTTTCAGAAGTAACAGAAGATAAAAAGTTACACTGACTAAATCAGGTTCCAGTGTCATGTCTGTACACAGGTCGACGAGCTGCCTATGAGCAGTCGATGCAACGAGCACCCAGCAAAATAGCCCGTATGCAATGACTATTCAATGATTAGCAGTTCTTTCCCTGTGAACTGTACTTCATCGGATCAAGAATTCCCAAACATTAAAAACTGAATTCAGATAAATAAAAAATGATGAAAACTACTAATTCAAGGTATTATATTAAGTGTGGAAATGAATGCCACTTTTATACCACCTATATGCCAGTACACTTTTACTTGCATTTTTTATTCTAAAGCATGTACACAAACATCTGTTTTAAAATAATAGAATCAATACTTTACTCTTCTAAATGTGCTGATACAAACAGATACAAGTATATATATCAGCATATCTAATTTCCTTTGTAAAGAAAAGCCAACTAAATGAACTACATATTCTAAAGAACTGTGAACACAAAAGGTTTTTTCCCCCACTAAATTCATTTCCATAACTAAATCTGGGGCTGATTTACAAGTTTCCAAGCTTACGCACAAGGCCTGGAACACTGAAGAAAGGCTGGGGGAAGAAAACAGCACAGGAATATAAAAGGAATCAGTGCTTTCAGTCACGTAAACAACAACCTCAGCCATCATTTAAATATTCCAAGAGTCCCAGGTCTTTAAACAGTCATCCTGGCTTATGAAGAGAAAGAATATTCTGGAAAGATGTCAAAAGAATGTGTGTGTAAGCACATACCTGGTAAAATGTTAGGTAAGGGGGATGAAACCTCTAAGAAACATGACAGAAGTAAAAGTAGAAGGCAATGAATCATCCTGGCTGTGTGTACTATATAAAAGTCACATCCACAGTAACACGGCAACGGCACTTTCCAAAGTTTCTCACATAACAAGAAATCCTTCACGGCAAACCCACTAGCAGCTATTTCTGGATTCAAAATCTTGCAAAACTTTTATTCTTTATTTCATCGACCATGTGTAAAATACATAAATCTCACCCGGTTTTTCTATCTGAAATTTATTCAAGTACTTTCTGAGCATTTACTGTATCCTAGGCCTTCCAGCAGTGCATTTACAAAGATGAGGAAGACTCTCTCTACCCTTATTTAGTTACAATTTAAGGGCAAGAAAGACACACTGGAAAATGGCGACGAACAAAATGAAACTGAAAGAATAAAAAGCATGAACAAAATGTGGAAATCACAGAAGTGGAAGCAACTAATATTGTGTAGGGAAATCAGAAGTGATTTCACAAGGGAGGCGATTCATGAGCAGGCAGGGGTGTCCAACCTTGTGGCGTGTCTGGGCCACACTGGAAGAAAAAGAGTTGTCTCGGGCCACACATTAAATACACTGTAACATGTAGTCCCAAAAAACAATCTCATAATGTTTGAAGTAAATGTACGATTTTGCGTTGGGCCGCGTTCATCGTTCATCGTCATCCTGAGTAGCCTGTGACCTGCAGGCCGCAGGTTGGACACCCCTGATTAAAGGATGAACAGAAACCTATCAAGTCAAAAAAAAGGCATCAGAGGTGAAAGGAATCATATTAACAAAGACAGGAAAGTATCAAATATGTTTGAGAAACAAGGAAAAACTCAATGTGGCTGAAGCCCTGGTAAAGGGATGAAGCAGTGAGTGCAAGAAATGAGACTTCAGAAGAAGTAAGTAGAGCCTTACTGTGAAGGACCTTGTATGTGTTGCTACCTAAACTACAAAGTTTGGGAAACAATCTGAAATATTTAAAGATGAGTGACATGATCATATTTGCATATTAAGGGAAGTAAACTTTGTATAAAGTGTTATAGGGCCCAGAAAAAGGAAGGCATTCAATTACTGATACTATTATTAATGCCAGAATATGTACATAATAGTAGCAAAAAAAAGTCACCTTATGTCTTTGATAGTTGCTCGTTTCAGGGGGTCAACCTGCAGCATATGCATCAGGAGAGTGGCCACAGAACGATTGAGATACTCCGGGATATAAAAAACACCCCCTCGGATCTTCTTAAATAATGTGGGCACGTGCTCATCATCGAATGGGAGGGTGCCACAAAGAAGAGCATACAAAATAACACCACAGCTCCAGATATCAACTTCAGGACCTGCATACAGTCTAAGGAGAAAGAGGACAAGCAAACCTGAAATGCAAGGGTCACCTTCTCACCTACACGTGCCCTGCTTCTACACACACACAGTACAGATTGGGTATATTTTGCTTTCAAGGTTTTTTATTTTTCTTTTAAATCTTCACCTGAAGACATACTTATTGATTTCAGAGAGAAAGGAAAGGAAGAGAGGAAGGCAGAAAGAGAAAGGGAGAGAGAGAGAGAGAAACATCGATGTGAGAGAGAAATATTGATCAGCTGCCTCTCATATGCACCCCTACCAGGGACTGAACCCCCAATATAGGCATGTTCCCTGACCAGGAATCCAACCAATGACCTTTCAGATTTACAGGATGATGCTCCAACCAAATGAACCACACAGGCCAGAGCACTTTCAAGGTCTATAATGAACTCCATAGTCACTCTCCAACACTCAATGGTTATTCCCTAGGGAGAATAATTAATTGGTCTAAACAATTATTATTCAAATTTTCCAAGACAAAATAGTATTTTTATTTTTTTTTGGCATAAACTCATTTCACTGAACTTATTCACTGACTAATTAAAAAATATAAAACTTTTGCCCTAGTCAGTGTGGAGCGTCGTCCTGTACACCAAAAGGTGGGGGATTTGATTCCCAGGCCCCAGGTTGGGGAGTCTATGGGGGCAAGCAAGTGATGTTTCTCTCCCACATCGATGTTTCTTTCTCTCTCAAATATATATAAAACTTACTGTGGCTGACTTTTTATAGAAACATCAAATTAGATGAACATAAACTTGAAAAAATAAAAATAAAAAACAATACTATAGCATATACAGGTTAAATCTTTTTTTACTAAACTATTACAAGAAAGGATATGCATATATAATAGAATTTCATCCCTGTACACTTATTTTAAAAACTATTTGAAGCAGTAAAGTACCCAACGAGTCCTATGGCAATGTCTTTGAGAGTATTTACCCTGTATCACATTATCCTGAGTACTTGTTACTTTCTTTCCAATTACTTGATAGCTCAGGGGACTAAGATTAGCTTTGCTCCCAAAAACCTGTGCCTAGAAGGTTATACCTTTTTTTCTATATACAATATTAAAATTCCCAACAGCACATTACCAAACTCAAACCTGGGTCTGAGGTAACAAAGTAAATCTCTGCAATTTCAATTAAAAGAATATAATCCATTTCAATCAAAATTGCTGTCTATCATTTACACGGTTGTATTGTCCAAACTCTTGTACCTGCTACTTGTGATAATATCTTTCCTGTCTTTTCTCTCATAGAATTCTGTTAATTTTTTAAAAGATTTTACTTATTTATTTTGAGAGAGGGGAAGGGAGAAAGAGAGGGAGAGAAACATCAATGTGTGTTGCACACTCCCTACTAGGGACCTGGCCTACAACCCAGGCATGTGTCCTGATTGGGAATTGAACCAGCGACCCTTTGGTTCACAGGCTAGCACTCAATCCACTGAGCCACACCAGCCAGGGCAAAATTGTTAGCTTTTAAAATCAGACATTGGTCTCTATAGAAGACTTGGGTTTACAACTGCAATCTGTATAAATATTTTAAGAATGCACCAATGAGAAAATTACATGAGTAATTACAAAATCTCCACCTGTGTAGTTGAAATCAAGAAAAATGACATACTGTCCTCCCCAAACCTCATTCTTCCAAAAACAAAATATAAAATACTCTATATACTTTATAAAAGAATTTGTTAAATATCATGAAAGGATCATGTCTCATAAGTAAATAATAACACTAGCTTAAATTTAGCAAATGATTACTTTACACTTTTTTAAATGAAAAAAATCAACATTTATTTCAGTCATTTTAATAGAAAACTTTCTTAAATATATTCATAACAAAATTAAATGTTTAAAATATGTTTAATATAACTATTTTCTCTTCAACAATGAAAAAATAAAAGTACAATTTGTTTCTACTATATTAAAAATCTTATCTTGTAAAGAGAATATATAATTAAGTATTATCAGAATGAACAAAACATTACAAAAAGCTTACCCTTCACCGATATATTATTACCTGCCTGAGATCACTTCAGGTGCTGCATAATTTGGAGATCCACAACTAGTTCGCAGAAATTCGCCATCTGACATCATATTAGATAGTCCTGAAAATAAGAGTCATGTTTACCTGGTGCTAGGTGCTTCCAGAAGCAGGTATTAGTAAGTGCATGAGGAAAAAAATGCCAAGTCTTTAATGCTCCATACATCGTGTGTTTTAATGAACAAAAAAGGCAGTGGAAAGTATTTGTTACACTAGAAAAAGACCATTTCAGAGTGCTGTTACATTATGACAAAAAAACTAAAACATCACATGTGCGACTGAAATTGAATTCCTCTTCTAAATAAAAATGCTGATTTGCTTCACAAATATGAGGCTGTCCTAAACTACACAAATTTTTCTAAACATAAACACATTGAAATATTATTTATCTACTTTTACAGTTGAAAGAATAAAATAAAGACTACTGCTTTTTATGCTATGCTTTCAAAAGCCTTTTTTAAAAAGTAGCAATAAAAGAGACTCCAATTTATAAGTTATATTCCAAAAGTTTGTAACTTGGAAAGCTTTAATTTAACATAGAAAAAAAATAATCGATTGAACCAAAAATCTAGTCGAACTATAAAACTAAATGAGTTCTGCAATTTAGTGAAGAGAAATAGGAAAACTAGTTTCCTGGCTTACAGATTAAAGTATTGACAAAAATTTTAAATAAGCAATGCTGAAGTCTGGCACACTTCCATCTCTTTCTATAATCTCTTACTTCCTAATCCTTTTCCCAAAACACCCTATTTCGGTAGCCAGTCCAGGTACGTTTACCCCAGAAAGTGTATGGTGCATAGAAATTGCATGATGCATAAAAATTACAGTTTGGCTTTTATTTTACCCCTGACAAAAACTTCAACTTTTTTATCAAATGGTAGTACATCCACTGACACCACCCCCACTGATTCACAGGACTCTAAAGCTCCAAAACTGCCTGCAAATTTTCATGTACCTCTGTTCAAGTGCACTCATCAAAGAGAGTGCCCTCATTTTCAAAGGAGTTTGCAACGCCCACATAAAACAGTTAAGTTTCATTTCCTTCAGAAGAAATGCAGATTGAATGGGTTTACTTTGACACTTACCTAGCCCTGTAACTTCTCTAGAAGTATCTGTTGCATTTTAAATTTTTATTCTTTTTCTTCCTTTTTATTGAATTTATTGAGATGACATTGGTTAATAAAATTATACAGGTTTCAGGTGAACAATTCTATAATACATCATCTGTATATGACATTGTATGCTCATCACCCAGAGTCAAGTCTCCTTCCATCACCATTCATGCCCCCTTTACCCCTTCTACCTCCCCCATTCCCCTTTCCCTCTGGCAATCACCACACTGTTGTCTGTGTCTATGAAGGTTTGTTTTTTAAGTATGTTTAAATAAACAGAACCAGCTAATCAGAAGACTGCTGCAACTAATCCCTTTTCATGGTACAGGATTTACAATGTTGAAATGGAAAGTTCTTAGTTCTATAAGCATTGTTACTGACACTTTTGAAAGGCAGCTAGTAAATTTCTGAACAGCTCTGAGTTACATACCAAAATCAGCTATCTTGGCATTCATGTGAGCGTCCAATAGCACATTCTCTGGTTTCAGGTCCCGGTGAACAACCATATGCCTGTGACAGTAATCCACACCAGACAGGATCTGCTGAAAGAGCCGCCTGGCTTCCATCTCTTCAACCTATCAATGTAAAACAAGCTGCACTAAAAATATTTGGGACATCTACACAGCACGAGTTTCAGTTTCAAAATCAGCCTAAATATAACTGAGAAAGCTCATTAGATTGGGCTAGAATTTTCAGCAAATCAAACCAAAAGCTTGCATTTAAAGCTCAACATGTCAAGCAACAGGTTTTTCTTTGCTTGTAGGCAGTAATATTTAATTCTCAATTAATATTACTAAATGTGCACACGTCCTGGGGAATCAACAAGAAAAACAACCCAAAATAGAACTTATATGAAAGGGCTAAGAAAGAAAATAATTGAAGCTTCAGTATGATGTTAGGGAAGAGATTTTTCATTTTGAAAAGCACAGACATCAAGTTGGCAATTAAGTGGAACTTACTCCTTGAAATCAGTATTTCAAAAGTTGTACTTTTTAAGAAAGAAAATATGTCTAATAGCCTGTATGTTTAGTTGCGCATTATTACCGAAGCAACCCCAACTTTAAAAATATCTTTGTGGTTTGCTATTTTCCACTACTTCCCTCTTTTTTAGCTTGGGAATGTTAGTGTTACTCACCCGTCCATGTTTACAGATGTAGTCAAATAATTCACCTCCAGACACATATTCCATTACCATAAAAAAATCTGTTGGAGTGCTGATCACCTGGTATCTTTTTTGTAAATAAGAAAAAAATAATTTAAAAAATGTTACTGTAACCACAATCAACCTTTATATCTATTCTTGCTACAACTTCAAATTCCAGTGTTTTACAATATATTAAAATGGCAACAAATTTATCTTATCAAAATGATCAGAGACCTATAAACATAGAGCTTAACAAAATTTAACTACTTTCTGAGGCCTATATAGACTTCTCTCCAGCTTCTTCCTTTTATGTTTACAAATATCTTTAAAATTCTTCAATCTTAAACAACTAAGTTAAGCATTAATTTTCCACTTAAATAAAAACTTGTTTACAGCATATGGAGATTAGGTATAATATATATTTAAACATAAGTAAACAGTATTCTTGGAAAGGTTAAATGATACCATAGGGATACAATTGACAGATTTCAAAAAGTAGTCAAATTATTTGACCCTTTATTCAACAGGTAAACCACAACAAAAAGAAAGACAGGGAAAGCTATAGATTTAAAGTAATTCAAGAGACATACTGACCATTTATACTACATACACTTGTTTTGATTCTGACTCAAACAAACCAACTTTAGAAACCATTTACAAACAATCAAGAAAGTCTTGTCCTGGCCAGATAGCTCATTTGATTAGAGCATTGTCCCAACATGCAAGGTTGCAGGTTTGATTCCCAGTCAGGGCACATACAAGAATCAACCAATGAATGCATAAATAAGTGGAACAACAAATCGATGTTTCTGTCTGTCTGTCTCCCTCTTCTTCTCTCTAGCTAAAATCAATTAAAAAAAAAAGACATGTTTAAAGAAAAAGTCTGAATACAGACTGGGTAATATTAATTTTTAGGTGTTATAATAAACTGTGCTTAAGTTACAAAAATGTTAAAAAATTATCTTTATTTCCCAGAGTAGATACTAAAAAATTTGCAGGCTAAAAACGTAATATTTAGAATTTGTTTCAAAATAATTTAGGATGGGAGAAGTGGAAGGAAGTGGATAAAACAATCCACTGACAACTGTTGAAGCTGAATGAGATGAGGCTTCCATACTTTACTTTGTATATATTTAAAAAATTCCACAATAAAAATTAAATAGAGGCATGTATTAAAATTAATTAATTTATTTATTTATTGGCATTCAAAGCTAGGCATATTAAAAAAATAACAAAGAACCTGACAGAAAACTGTACTTGAACAACAATTAAAAAAAAAGAACCTCAGCTTTATATGACAAAATAAAAATTTTCCTAAAAATTACAACTTCCCCCATGTGCAAAATTTTACAAAAACAAAAAATCTGAAAACAAGTTAAATATAACAATTACTGTTTTAACTGAAGGTTGCATTTAATAACTATAAATGAACAATTGCTCTACTTTTTAAAGTAGGTTTGCTTTGTTTATAAAGGATTATCTATAATCTGGTGGATGGTGAGCAACATCTAATTTATACTAAGTTACTATGTAAGGCCACTAATTAGTTGTGTAGTTTTTGCATGGCTTAAAGGCAGCCAAGTAAGAGCTGAAAAGTGGTCCAGATGCCACCCTTCAAGCAGTACACCTTGACACAGGATGTGTCAGAAGCAGGGGAACCTTTTGGTAATAAGTCCACCCAGATGGGGCACCTTTTATTAAAGTGCACAAAGTCAAAT
Organism: Trachops cirrhosus; assembly: GCA_028533065.1. Lineage (NCBI taxonomy): Eukaryota > Metazoa > Chordata > Mammalia > Chiroptera > Phyllostomidae > Trachops > Trachops cirrhosus. The sequence goes on along the minus strand of CM052542.1, from coordinate 35,937,083 downwards.
ACTATTCTCTATTAAAGAGTAGGGGGAAGTGGCCAGGAAGTTCATGATATAACTACATACTATATATTAAGAGAAGACATGTCATATACAAACACTTGGAAAAGTAAAATATTAAAGCTATGGCACTGCAAATGATAGATTTTTCACAATAAATGTTTCTAATAGCAATTTCTAATAGTAAGCAGTCATTGAGATGGAAAATGACAAGGTACCCCCACTTCATATAAAATAAACTAGTATTACTGAGGAATAATGTTGAGACTATTTCAAATGAGGTATGGAAAGGGAATTTTACTGAAAACTCTAGAAGTCATCCTAAAAGCCAACTCTAAATATAGCCATAGAAGTGAAATCTAGATTAAGTCCTTTTTGCCCTCACAGAAACAACTCAGCTTCAGAGTATGCACCTCAATTTTTAATTATACATTTGTGATGATGATTAGATTAATGAATGAGTATGCACCCAGCAAAGTATCTGTAACAAAGTAGATATTTAAATAAATATATGAATTAGCACCTTAATCTGAGACTGAATAATCTGAAAAATTACAGTAAAATTACCACAAAACCTTAAGTAATAAAATTTCAGTTAACCAGAATAAGGCAGAGATAAAGGGAAACGTGATTTTTAAAAGGAAAGGTCCTAAGAAAACAGCTTTATTTCAAGGATTTTGTGGAAAAAAGCCAATTCTAGGATATGTTCTAAGCCTGGCCAGAGTAGGCCCAATCTTTTGTGCCCTCTGAAGCTATTCACCACAGAAGCATTATAAGAAATTCAGTCATGATAGCCCTGGCTGGTGTGGCTCAGTGGATTAAGCGCCAGCCTGCAAACCAAAGGGTTGCTGGTTCAATTCCCAGTCAGGGCACATGCCTGGGTTGTGGTCCAGGTCCCCAGTAGGGAGTGCATGAAGGGCAACAACAAACTGATGTTTCTCTCCCTCTTTCTCCTCCTCTTCCCCTCTTCTCTCTCAAAAAATAAATATTTTAAAAAATAAAAAGAAAACCAAAAAAAAAAATTCAGTCACGAATCACTAATACAATAAGAAACTAATGTGCTTCAGAAAATTTTTTTAGAAATACTATTTCTAATTAAGAAAAAAAAATCAAGCATCCAGAAAAACCTGTAGCATTCCCCAAGTGGCCAAGTAATGTGGGCACATTTCTGGCAATATCCATTTAATAGCATACAAAACTCACACAAAACACCTTCTAAAGTTAGACAAAAATCAACATTCATATCTTTTTGATGGTTATAGCTAGAGATTTTAAAATATTCTTTATATAGCAATATGCACAAAATAATACTTTTCTTGAATTAGAATTCAGCTACAAAGAAATAAAATAATCATCCTTGGTTCATGGCACTTATTTTGATTAGTCCACAAATGTTCTGTTTTTATTTATTATTTTAATAATATAAGTATCTACAAAACCATCACCCAAACAAAGCACCAGGCCCTTTGTAATACCTTCCATCTAACCCAGAGGTGTCAAACTCATTTCCACCAGAGGCCACATCAGCCTCACAGTTGCCTTCAAAGGGCTGAATATAACTTTAGGACTGTATAAATGTAACTACTCCTTAACAGTTAAGTGAGAGCTCGGTGCTGCCGCCGGGTAGAAACAAGGTGCCAGGCCGGATAAAACACAGTGGAGGGCCGGATTCGGCCTTGAGTTTGCCACCTGTGCTCTGACCCTGCAGTAGTCACCCTCCCATACCACTGCTTGTGCTCACCCAAGGGACCCATCATCCTGAAACCCTGTTCATCCTTCCCTTGTTCTCTTTTATAATGTTATTTATGTATCTACAAATGTGTGTCTATGTATCACTCTTTCTTTCATAGTGTTATTTATATAACTATATATATGGGTATGTGTATCACTCTCCCTTCATATATATGTAAAGCATATATTCATATGTGTACTGTTATTTTAATTTTTCTTAGCTTTTAAAAAAGGTATCATTCTATATATTATATTTTAGGACTTGTTTTATTGAGATTCATCCACATTGTTTTGTTTACTATAGTTATTTGATTTGACTTGTATAATATTCCTTTGTACTTATTCATTAAACTCTCCTCTCAGTGGAGAGGCAATTTATTCATCCAATCTACCACTAACGGGTATTAAGGCTGTTTCCACAACTTTGCTATTATGAACAGGACTGCTGTGAACACTCCTGTACATGGCAAGATTTTCCCCTTGATCTATACCTGTGGGTGAAATTGCTAAGTCATAGTTAATAAGAATGTTCAATTGTAGGAGATAATGCCAACTGTTTTCCAAACAGATTTTAGAAACACTAAAATATTTAAGAGGCTGTGGATTTATATATTCTCCAGACACCATACACATTTCTTATGAAATGCTTACTTGTGCCTTTTGCCCATTTTTACTAGATTAATTGTGCTTTTATTATGTGTAACATAGAAATCTCTATTTTCTGTAACATTCTATAGTATAATTAATATGTTCAGGTTGTTAATTTATAAAAGTATATATTTTCAATCATCGATTCACATTGAATTTGGCTTTCATTTTCTCTGTAAATAGGTCTGTATGTAGCTCTAAAGGATAGTAACTTTAAAAAATATGTGTACATACTTATGCAACAGTGTTATCATGCATAAATTTAACATATTATGAAGGCATCAAATACTCAAACAGGTTTCTTGATTAGCTTATAATGCTTTTTTTTTAATACTTTCATTGAATTAGGATTCAAATACAATCCACACAGTGCATTTGGTTGATATGTATCTTACGTTTCTTTTCATTTACAAATTGCTCCTCCATCTGTTTTTTTTTTTTTTCTTGCCTTCTTTTGTTGAAGAAACCACTCACATCCTTGGTGATCTCATCCAGTCTTAGGGCTTTAAATATCTCAAATACCATCTATATGATGACTTCTGAATTAATCTCTAGTTTACATCTCTCCCCTTAATGTCAGGCTCACATATTCAAGAGCCTTATATGTCTACCTGGATGTCTAATAAGCACCTCAATTTCATAAAATCAAAATCAAATTATTGATACTACCCCTCAACACCTCAGCTCAAACTTCTTTCTCTTACAACCTTCTTCACTTCAGTTAGTGGCAACTCCATCTCTTATTTGCCCAAGATAACCCTGGAGTCATCCCTGACTTCTCTCCTTTCACAATCTACATCTAATCTGTCAGTGAATGCTGGTATCTCTACCTGGAAATTAGATAGAGAATTTACTTATTTCTCAATACCTTCTACGCAATGCTGTGTTCCAAGTCACCATCTCTTTTACCCAGAATACTGCAATTAACTCCTATCTGTTTTCTGTGCTTCAAGGGAAGTCAGATTATATCATACTTCTGATCAAAACGTTGCAGTGACTTCCCATCTTAGAGTAAAAGCCAAAGTCTTTATGATGACTTACACAATCTGGCTCCCTTTTATGTCTCTGAAATCATCTCTCACTCCAGTTCCCTTAGATCACTCTGCTCCCTCGATCTCTGGCCTGTAGGAATCTCCTTCTCAGAGCCTTTGTATCTGCTGTTCCCTCGTCTGCTGTTCTCCTTCGGGTATCTGCATGCATATTCCCTCACCTCTACACTAACATACATGGTGTTTTACTAGTATAGGGTTTATGGTCCCTCTCCTCACTGCACTCCATAACAGCAGAAATTCTGTTTTCATGTTTTTGTTTAATGATGTATCCCCAATGCCTAAATGGTGCTATTTGTTGAACAAATAAGCTAACTTTCTGGCTTTATTTTCCTCCACTTCTTTACATATACTCTGTGCATCAGCCAAACCAGACCACACGTTCCTAACACACCAAATGCTTCATACTTTCATCCTCTTGTCCTTGCCTGTCCTCCTAGAGCCACTGGGACCTTGACTACATGCCATCTCTTATATGTGCTACAAGTAATTATTAACACCTGACTGCTATGCTAGGTGCTAGAAAGATAAAGATGACACTTGAAATCTCAATTTAGACGTCTACTAACATGGCTGAAACAGTACCCTTAATGTTCACACATAGCCCAGTATGATTCTCTTCCATTCTTCTATCTCAGAAAATGACATTATCATCACTACCTTTTGGCTTGGCCGAAAGTCTGTTTAGTTTTTTCTGTAAAATAAAACACACGTTTTTCATTTTTAGGAATAAACTTTATTGATTTGGGTATTTTGAGTATGTCAGCTACCTCCCCTGTGATATAATGTTGATTTTTCCCACTTAATGTCTCAATTTGATCACTCTCAACTTCAACTGGTCTACCTGACCTTGCCGTGCAGCATCGTCCAGTGATAAATATGCATGAAACTTCGCAAACCACTTTTGACAAGTTCAATCAATCACAGCACCTTCTCCATATACTGCACAAATCTTTTTTGTTTCCCCTGTTTTTACCTTTCTTGAAATAATAAAACAAAATATGCCAAAAATGTTGCTTTTCTTCCATCTTCAATATTAAAATGGCTCCACAAAAATTCACCAATTTAAAAAAATTTTTTTAATCTACACTGATATGACAGCTGTCACAATACAATCTAACAAAACTGTTTTGAATGAAGTTAAAGACAAGTAGGTGCTACCAGAACCATCTTACAGAAACAACCAAAGGAACTTTTTGGCCAACCTAATAGTTACTCAAGCCAACACCCCAAATACCAGTTGCTCACAGGGGAAAGTAGGGATTCCTTCCTTTGTTTTCCTCAGCAAATCATTAATTCTACCTCCAAAATATGTATTGAATCTATCAATTTATTTTGATCTAGACCAGTGCAGTCAAACAGAACTTTCTGCAGCGATAGAAATCTTATATATTTTCTCTGTCCAGTATAATAGCCCCTAGCCATATGTGGCTATGAAGCACTTGAAATGTGGCTACCATGACAAGTGAACTAAATTTTTAATTTTAATTAAATTTATGCCACATGTGGCTAGTGATCACTGTATTAGGCAGCACAAATCTAGACTATGGTTTTGGTTAAAGCCACCATAACCTCTCAGCTGATCTATAGTACTAGCTTCCCAACTGGTCCCTCTGACTCCACTTCTGCCTTCATATCCATTCTACGCACAGTCATATCCTGTCACTCCCCCAACTCTCTGAAAGCTTCCCATTTAGAACAAGTTCAAACCTCCCAGCAAGGCCTTCAAGACACTACAACATCTGGTCCATGTCTACTCTTTGATTTCATGAACTACCTCTCTTCCCCTGACTCACTCCACTCCCAACATTATAGAAATCTTTTTCCTGCAACACTGAAAATTTGCTTCACCCCATTGAGGCTACTGGTCCCCTTACTTTGTCAACACTGTCCCAGATGTTCAAATGGCTAGGTCTTTACCATCCTTTAGGTGTTAGCTCATACCTTACCTCCTCAGTGAGGCCCTCCCCACAACCTAATCTACATTAACACTTTCTCCCTTCCTAATTACACTCTATGACAGTACTGTGAGCCCTGAAGACTAAGAAGGGCTCCTGGTGGCTACCTGGGCTGGGGGAAAAAAAGAAGAAGAAGAGCCTATCAGCCATTTTTGCACAGGGACCTCTCATGCCAACTACACTTCACTGAGGAGCCTCTGTGCGGCTAGACTGCCTGCCTGCACTGTATATCCGCCACCTGAGCCAGCCCTTACAAAAGAGTTCTTGGAGTCCTATTTCAACCAATGGGACTGAGGCTTTCCCCATCCAATTGGAGGTGCATAGCTCTGACAAACCAGAGTAGCTCTATTCTGACCAATCAGGGTCCAGGGGCTGAAACTTCTGTCTATTTAAGCCAGTTCCCCTCTTGCTGGTAGAAGCACTTTCCACCAAAGGCTGAAGACTGTGTTTCCCAATCTGGGGCTGAAAGACTGTTTTCACAGCAGCCACGCTGTAGCACTGTTGAGCTGTTCCACAGCAGTGCTGCTTTTGCAACCGTGCTGCATTACCATCGAGCTGTTTGCACTAAATACAGTTCCTTCCTTCACCAGACCCCAAACAGGGGATTCCTGCTGGCATTTAAATTGGCACCAATGACCATCAGTTGACAGTTCCATGTTTCATTCTCTCCATAGTACTTATCACAGCTTAATATTATTAATTTGTTTACTATCTTCAACTGCTAGAAAACGGCCAGAACATAAACTCCACAAGAGCAAAGACCTTGTCTGTCTTTCACCATTGTATCTCCAATGCCTAAAACAGTGCCCATCAGATAGCGGGTAGTCAATAAAATTCTGTTGAAAACAAACAAAAAGAAAATAGTTCCTGCTCCTGAAGAATTCAGCCTTATGGGAGATACTAGCAAGAAAAAGAGATGTTACAACATAATTATGTCAAGGGCTTTGGAAAAGCTGAATGCTGGGTGCTATGGGAGCAGAGAGGATGAAACCTAACGTGTTCTTAAGGAATTAAGTGGGTTTTCAGAGATAAGTGTATTTAAAAGCTGAGACCTAAGTGACAAGTTAGAATTGGAAGCCTAAGGGATGGGGAATGGGGGTAAAGTTTTCTAAGTACAGGTAACAGCTGAACTGTAATAAGCAAGAGAAGATGGTGACCTTACAGTGAGAGCAGAAAGAAATGAACAAATTCAAAGACATTGGGACAAAAGAGCTGGCATAATTTAAAGATTAAGGGATGAGGGAAAATAAAAATGATGGTTAACTTTAGGCTCAGAAAATTGTGAGAAAGGTATCTTTATTCATTTAAAAACAAGAACAACAAGAAAAACAGAAAGAGGAGTAAGGGAGTAAGTTTGGGAGAGAAACAAAAGTTCAACTTAGTTTCAGATGACTCTGTGACTTCAGAATGAAACTACCCAATAAACAGTTTGATAAGTGTGCTCAGAATTCAGGAGAAATAATGACGCAGAAACATAGATTTGGAAATCCTTAGCATACAGATGACAAATGATGCTCAGAAAATTATAATAAATCAGAAGCTGAAATATTTACATCAATATTTAATGGCCGGTCAGATAAAGAAGGGCCCGTAAAAGAAAGCCTTAAGAAGAGGCAAAATTAAAAGAAAAAAAACAAAACAGAAAACTGTACTGTCATAGAAACCTGGAACTACAACATTTCAGGGTGGTGGTGGAGAACAATGTTAAAAAGCTGTCCATGGATTGAAAAAGATAAAAACTAAAGAAAGCAGACAGGCAAAAGCATCACTACCAAATTAGGAAGTATTGATCTTTTGATCAGTTAAAATAAATTTTCCCTAAGAACTACTGGGGAAAGACAAGGATAAATATTATCCAGTAAATTTTAGTTCATGGGAAAATTTGGAGTTTTCTTTCAATTCTGCTACACCTCTTCATTTTCTCCCAGTGGGGTGCCCCTCTCAATTTGAGTTAATAAAGAAACCATGAAATAAATACCCTTCATTCTTGGTATTCAGCTTTGAAACTTTCTTGCTAATTCTAGAGGCCCACTCTGTAACAAGGAAACTATTCTTGGCAGCTAGTCCAAGACTGTACAAAACAAACAAAACTACTAAAAGGATCAGGTCTCTCTCTTTGTTTAAATCACTAACATTATGAGAAGCTATGTCAATAACCCTGTTCTGGAGCAAGAATACATGAGAGTGCTCTATTTTTTTTTTAAATTCAGGTCCATAATTAAAGAGGAAATGTAGCTGAATGGACTAAGCTCAAGGCAACATTTAAACATCAAATTTACCTCCCCTAATTACTTTCTGACCAATCCTGAGAACGTTCTATAACCCCTGCAACAAAACAAAATAGCAAATAATTAAGTAATTCTAAACCAGAATGAGACAGTCAAACCAAAATTAAACAATTATAAAAACTGAGGCAAGAAAACACTGGTTGGTATGTCATCAAAAATAAATCCTCATGACAAATGCAACTGCTTACTGACAAAATCTGATTTGTGTTTGTAAGAACAGCACAGCAACTAGGACTCATGCTCTAAATGGGCAAAATTTCCTTGGGATCTTTCAAAGTTGGCATTCTCAGTGATGAGGTCAAGAAACAAGATAAAAACAGATTTCTCTCCCTTCTCCACTCTCACTTTGGCATGTGATACTTTTAGTCTGGCTTCCTAGCTTTCTCCTCTTATAGGAAGTAGCCACTCCGTAAGGAAGAGCAAAAAGACATAGCTTAGAAGTCATTCAGTAACTAGTATAAAGTCATTAATAACATGGTGTCAAAAGCACATATGAACTTTCAGAAAACCACTCAGAGTCATGCAAGAGAATCGGAATCAGCTCATAGGTTGCTAACTGCTGCTTTGGGCCAATGCACATCATACACTAGGCATTATACCACTGCAGTTTTAATCCTCAAATAACACCATGAGGTGCCCCCATTTTAAAGATAAGGAAAAGAAGGACAGGAGAGGTGAGTGGCTGAGCTCATAGGTTGTATTTTAGTTCTTATGATAATCTTAAAAATCGTGTATAGCCCTGGCTGGTGTAGCTTAGTGGATTAAGCGCGGGCCTGTGAACCAAGAGATCACGGTTCGATTCCCAGTCAGGGCACATGCCTGGGTTGCAGGCCAGTTCCCAGCAGGATATGCACAGGAAGCAACCATACATTGATATTTCTCTCCCTCTCTCCTTCCCTTCCCCTCTGAAGATAAATAAATAAAATCTTAAAAAAAAATCGTGTATATACATATTCTGGATCATCTAGAATATAGGTCCTAGATGATAACCTTATAATCGAGTACTGCCATGCAGTTTCAGGAGCCTCATTTCTTGTCTATGTATATATGATTGAGTGCATGCCAACTGAAGATCAAATGACACTGAAGCTTATGGTTAGAATGAGGTTTCCATGGCAGTAGTTGAGAACTTTGTCATCACAGGTTACCCAATGGCACACCAAACCCAAGAAAAGCTTTCTCTGAACAGTCAGGGGCATATTCATATGCTGTTGCTAAGATGCACTGAAGGGATCCCATCATTGAACATACAAATTTGCAAGAGTTCACTAGCAATAAATATAACTAGTGATAGTAAAGACTAAATGCATGTTCCAAATCCCAGCAATAATAGGGTCGGCCACTGAATTAAGGATTTCAAGAATGCTACTTTACTAGTTTCCTAATGTTTCCATCTTTACACTTAGTAACTTTAAACAACAAAAACGTATTTCCTTATAGTTTTATAGGTTAGAAGTCTGATATATGTCTCACTGGGCTAAAATTAGCGTGTCAGGAGGGCTGCATTGCCTTCTGGAGGCTCTAAGGGAAAATGTGCTTCTTTGTACTCTCCAGCTTTCAGAGACCACCTGCATTCCTGTCTCATGGCCCCCTTCCTCTATCTTCAAAGCCAAAATCTTCTCACATCTTATCCCTCTGACCTTGCTTCCATCTAAAATCTCTATGACTCTTTTGACTCCCCCTCTTACTTTCAAGGACCATTTGATTCCATTAATTAGCAACCTTAAATCTGTGACTAAAAAAGGGTTTCTGTGGAAAGTAACCTCATCAGGTGATCTGATCATAAATTCCTAACTGGGCAGATCAGAGGGTAGTCATGCCCCAGGCATATAACTTCTTTAGCAAAAGGCTTATCTTTGCCTTAAGCAAGCCTTATCCATTGTTTCTGTACATTTAGGGCTACACGCCTTTGAAAATACCTCTTTTCAAACCTCTCCTTCTAAAGAATGACCACTCTCCAGAGAACACATAATCCTTAAAGTAATCCAATCCCTGCCTTGCTTTCTCCCACCTTCACCTAATCTTCCTTACTTAACCTAATCTTAACCCTCCTAATCTCAAATGCATAAAAGAAACAGCAAACTATTATTCTCAGAAGCATTTCTCTCAATCTGTTGAGATCTTGCTTCTAGGACTATCCTCTGACTCAAATTTTTATAAAAATTCTCTACAGGTGTAGACATTCTTACACCGATAAATCTGTAACTTGATTCTCCTTTGTCATGTAATGTAGCACATTCACAGGTTCTGGGATTAGGACATCTTGGGAGCCATTATTCACTTACCACAGGTAGAAACAGTGCAATTACAGGGTTATCAAGATGTTCCCCATTAACACTACTTCAAAGATTGCACAGTAACAATGTGAAAACGAAATATAATTTCTGATTATAATGAACTAGGAAACAAAGCCTTAAAGATATTAAAACTGCTTTGTTTTTAGGAGTACACTTATATAAACAGGCTTTCTCTGCCATGATATTATTTGAAACAAAATAAAAATAGAGTATTAGACCTCCTTCTATTAGTTCTACTATTTAACTAACAGTGATTTGGTTTTACAAAACACCATCATTTGTCACATTACACTATAAACACTATTTTGAATTTCACTGACTTCATTGTTTTAGTTGTAGCTAAACTGTGAATTTATTTTGGTTTCATAATTGTGTCAAAGATATAACAGTATGGCCTTTATATTGAGTTCTTGTTTCTGTATATTAAAGTAACAGTTTAATAACAGGGATGCATTCTGAAAATGTTATCATTAGGCTAATGTGTCCTTGTGCAATATCATAGAGTGCACTTACAAAAACTAGCTGGTATTGCCTACTATGCACCTAGGCTATATGATAAAATAAAGCTTATTGCTCCTAGGCCACAAACCTGTTCAGCATTTTATGGTACTGAATACTATAGTCGATTGTAACATAATAAGTATTTGTGTATCTAAACAGAAAAGGTTCAGTAAAAATATGGTATAAAAAATGGTACACCTGTATTGGACACTTCTTATGATGGAGCTTGTGGGACTGAGAGTTGCTCGGGTGAGTCAGTGAGTGAGTGCTGCATGAGCGTGGAGGCCTCAGGCATTACTGTACACTACTGCAGACTTTATGAACTCAGTCCCACAGCCCGCCCCCTTGCTCCCTTCCAACAGGGTCGGCAATAGAACATCAAAGCTGTTAATGCTGCTTCAGGTACAGGAATGCAGGTTGGAGTAACTGGACATATCAAGGAGAAACTAGCTGGGTGAGGCATAGATCACCATAACAACTGTAAGGAGGAAGGAAAGATGGCCTGAGGACCAGCAGGAATCAGAAATCAAGTGAAGGGACTTACGTGGGAAAGTGATTTTGGCTAACACATGTTGGAGCAGTGGTCAGATAAAGAAATTTTGTAATATTCAATTAAAAAAAAAGAGGGAGTTTAACATGAAGAAGATACAGAGCTTAGGACTGAATATTTTAATTTTGGAAATTTGTTTTTTGTTCCATTGACCCTATCAGGCACAAAGGCCTGACACTGAATTAGTGGAAGAAATAGAACTTACCTTTGCTCTACATCATTACAACCTGAAAATATTTCCAAAGTACGAGGACAGGCTGGCTGCACAAGACCAGAGAAAGCTTTTACTACAGTGGCAGTGGTGCTTAATACTTGTTAAGGTAGCTCCTGTGACCTGTGTCTTTGTACAGGATCTGAGGTCCTTCACAAGCAATATACAACAGTGTGCTCTGAAGACCGTCAAACTAGACCTGGAAAGGTCATAGCACCCTCTGAATATGGACTGTTGAGGGGAGCAGGCACCACTGTGCTGAAAGGTCAGTGACCGACTGACTGGGACGTAATAATGTGTGCGCTCAAAATCAAGGCGCCATGTGTGAGAAGGAATCTACCGCCAATCCCCACAGATATTAATTACTACCATCAGAGAAAACAAAATTCCTCCTGAACAACATATCTTACAGGAAATTCAGCTCCATTATAATCTCATGAGACCGATATAGTACACATGTTCCATTGGTCAAACCAGGGACCCACAAAATTATTTTTCCTTTAAAAGAGATTTATGTAACTCTCGAATTTTGTGAAGGCTGGAGCACAGAAGTAGATATTAACAGCATGGAATTTGGAATCAGGTATGAACTTGTTGGGAACCACCCTGCCTGGTTTCAGAAGCTGTAACCCCCCACCAAGGCTAAGGCTGAGGGAGTGACCTTGGACCGTAAGCCACCAAGGAGACAAAAGCTTATCTCCCTGGCAGGAGCACCGCTTCTGCTCCTTTTACTTCATCCATAACTGGCCTCCAATGCTTGGTCGGTTAGCCAATGACAGGTAAGATTCCCCAAGGGGGGAATGACCTAAGACAGGCATGATCACGTGGGAGGCCCCCAAGGAAGGACTTTGGGGGGTACAGCAAAAGGGGGTAAAGGACCCTCGCCCCTTTGACAAAGCCTGAGTCCTCATTCTGTCTGGGAGAAGTCTCCTAATCTCTCGGCTGCCTTACGTCCCCTGTTGGACTTAAGCCTGAAACAATGACCGCCTTACTTCCCTTGCTCCACCTAAGCCTGAAACAGTGACAGAGGGTGATGCAGCCCTGTGTAGCTATCTGACCCTGACTCAAAACAGGCCCTCAGAGTTCTTTGTTATTTATTGTTTGATCCTTACTGCCTGACAATGATTAATGAGCTTTATCTGTAACCTGTGCGAATGAATCCAATACAAACCCATTGAGGAGCAGGCTCCTGGCCCTTCTCCTTTGAGAGATGGGCCACCTTTCCTCCCCAAGCAGATCATGTCTTGGTAGATTTATTCTCATCTGTGGTGGCAGGGGGGCGGGGGGCACTGCAGGCAGAGCCCCCCCACATGAACCCAACTACCAGCCCTGCAACTTACTATGCTAAGCTATTTGAGCTTGGACAGCTGCTGATACTCTTATGCAATATCCTTACCTACAAAATGAAGGTAATAATACGTAATAATACCTACAGGCTTATCATGAAGATGAAATGAAATTTTATATGTAAAATGCTCCATATAGTTTCTAGCCAGGATCAGGTACTTAATAAGTAACATTAACACTTATTTTATAAAATTGTATCCAAACTTTAAGACAAAAAACAAAGGCAATTATCAGTGTTTGGCATATCATATTTTTTCAGTAAATATTAAACTATAACTTCTAATGATTTAAAGGATTAATGTATATTTAATGTCTGAATTTTCTATGGGTCTAGTTGATTTTAAATTATCTTTCAATTTTATTAATCAGCTTATTTATTAATCTCTAATATTTACTTATCTTTTAAGTTTGTAACTTGTCTTATCCCCCCAAAATTCATTTGCCTTCCTAAGATCTTTATTATCAGTAAGGTAACATTGCAGTTTTGCAAATAATATATTATGGTGGATAATCTTTAACAGTTACTTTTTACCTTTCCCAAAAAGAAAATACCCTGATACGTTAATGAAAATTATCAAAAAACATTACAAAATGAATCTAGGAATATCAAAGCCCTAAAAGAACCTCGAAGTGAATGTTAGAGGCAAGAGTCAACTTCCAAGACTGCACTCATGACTTGAAAACAGCACCAATTTTGAAACAGTAACTTAAATTCTACACCAAAAGCATGCAGAAAAAAACTGATAGAAGTTAAATAAATTAACCCATGCTCAATATAAATATGAAAATAAGTCTTTTATAAAAGGTTAAAGATAAATTATTTGTAAATTCATAAATATCAAGATAGTTTATCTTTTATCAGGTACAAAAATACTTACAGTTTGATAATATGAGGATGACGAAAGAGTTTTAGATTTTGAATTTCCCGTTTTATTTTTCCAACAACATCTAAACTGCGAATCTTCTGTCTATTTAAGATTTTGACTGCCACTTTATGGCCTGTCAACTGATGTTCACCAACTAAAAAAAAAGAAAAGAAAAAAACTGCTGTCACAGTAACATAATCATTTATTCATACTTCCTTCCACTGTAACGCCAAGTTTTGTTACTCATATACACCAATTTTACATCATTTATTTTATAGAACTGAAGTTACCTCTCTTCACTCCATCTCTTCTACTGGAGTATGCACTCCTTGAAGACAGAAACTGTATCTTAGTTTCCTCACTATCTAGCACTGAGATGTTTGTTCACAGTAGTTGTGAAAGGGATTACTAAATTCTATATTTCTAGATAAAAATATAATCACATTTGGAACACCTTGGACAGAAGAGAATTTACAATGTTTTGTTAATCTCTTTATTTCTCTTTTCTGGTTAATGCCAGTCATTGTATTATAGAAGAATATATGACTTCTGTAAACTTAAAAACTCATAACTAGTTTCACTACTATTTCCTCAGAAAATTCACACATAGCCCTTTTTTGGTCTTTTCCATAAAGCCCCTACTGGAAGAAATTCAACATTTGTTTTACCCCTTATTTGCTGGGATCTCTACTCCTTTCAAACTCTCACAATATACTTATAAAGCTCATGTATCATCATTTTTAGGCTATTATAAATATATGCTTTTAATTTTTTTCTTTTATTGATTCTAAAGCGAGGAGAAGGGAAGGTGAAAGACAAGGACAGAAACATTGGTGTGAGAGAAACATGGATCAGTTGCTTCTTTCTTGCACACACCCTGACTGGGGACCAAACCCGCAACCCTGGCATGTGCTCTGACTGGGAATTAAACCCAGGACCTTTTGGTTTGCAGGACAATGTCCAACCAACTGAGCCACACTGGCCAGCGCTAAATATTTGTGTTTTTGACAAATCATAAAGCATGAGCTACTAGTTCATATCTTCTTTGAATGAGACAGTAAGTATTCATCTGAATCTCCCAGGAATTACATAGCACAGTGTTTCCTGCATACCCAATGCTAAATAAATATGTCGCATTAAATGAAATAGTCTTTCCCTTTTCATATAACATATTCATAATACCTCCACTACTAGGGATATACTTAAATACTCTTCAGATTTTTTTGAAATCCCTCATGCCCTGGCTGGTATGGCTCAGTAGCTGAGTACCAGCCTGCGAATCAAAGAGTTGCTGGTTTAATTTCCAGTTGGGGCACATGCCTGGGTTGCAGGCCAGGTCCCCAGTAGGGGGCATGTGAGAGGCAACCACTCATTGATGTTTCTCTCCCTGTCTTTCTCTCTCCTTTCCCCTCTCTAAAAAATAAAATAAATAAAATCTTTAAAAAAGAAATCCCTCATTTGAGGAACAAATATTTGAGCCCCTCTCTCTTATTTCCTTCAATTACTATTCTAAGCTTTCACCATTCTCTTCATAACACCTACCCCTACCCCCTTTCATTTCTCTGGGGAAAAAATGTAGTCATGAGGAGTGATTTCCCCTATCTTGAAGGTTTATGTATGTATATCCATACCCTGTTTTCCTCCAGCCTCAGATGTTTTGACCCTCCTGTTCAAAGCTAATCTGATCAACTTATGCCTTTGAATCACATCTTTTTCTTTTCTAATAGTTCCTTCTCAGCCTATTAATATCCTATTCTTACCCCAAACCTTCCATTTACTTTGTTATCTTCCTATAGTTCCCAAGATCTGTCTCCTCGACATTTCTGAAAACAGTAGTCTGCATTTATTGTCTTTCTCTTCCTCCCCTATCACCATGCCTACATTCACTGTCTGGCTTCTGCCTCCACTCTTCTACTAAAACCAAAGGGTCACAAAAGACTTATTAATTCTCAAGTCATTTACTCTTTTCAGTTCTCAGATTACTGTGCAGTTGACCCTTGAACAACATGGATCTTAACTGTGTGGGCCCACTTATACACAGGTTTTTTTTTCAATAAATACTGTAAATAAATATATATAAACACCCCTTCTCTTAGGATTTTCTTAACATTTTATAGCTCACTTTACTATAAGAAATAGAGTATATTGTTTATATAAAATACAAAATGTATTAAAATACCGTTTGTGTTATTGACAAGGCTTCCAGTCAACAGTAGTTAAGTTTGGGGGAAGTCAAAAGTTCTATGTGGATTTTCAACTGAGCAAGGGGTCAGCACCCTAACCCCCACGTTGTTCAAGGGTCAACTGTAATTTCTGTTACACTGGACAACACTGATCACGCTCTCTTTTTGGTGGCTCTGCTCTCCCCTTATTCACCTACTAACTCTCAGATGGTCTCTTTCATGGCCTGTGCCTATTCTTTAAACATCAGTGTCCCCAGGTTTCTAACCCTGACCAAAGTAGATCCTTAAAAGTTATCTCACTCTCCTCACGTAGTATTAATTACCACCCATATGGCAATGACTATGCCCCCTCTTGAAATTCATTTATTTCAAGATTAGCATCCAACCCATGCCTCAAATTCGACATGTTCAAAACTAAACTCAGCATTATCCCCACTTCCTCCCCCAAACCTATATCCTTTATTTTACTTGGTCACACAGCCTATATGCTAGAGACCAAGGAGTCAGGCGACATTCTCCCCTAAATATTTCTTGGAGTCAAGTTTCAAATCATTATTACAAATATGGAAATGACAATGACATTTATTAAGTGTTTATTATGTACTAAGCATTATTCTAAGTGCTAAATGCCCTGCTCTCTCAACCCCGTAACTCTGCACCATTATCCTCCATTGTACAGATGACAACCCTGAGGCACAGAGAAGTTAAATAAAAACCAATCCAAGCTGACACAGTATGTGGTAGCACAACAGGTGATCTCAAATGGTCTGACTTAGTTCACATGCAGCATGTTTAACCACAACATAATGATGTTCCCAGTCAGAGCAATCCAAATATGAAATGGGCTAACCTAGGAAGCACCGAGTTTCTTGTGACGCTGGAGATTATTTTGACGTGTGTAACTTTTCAAGTAACAAATTATCTCAAAATCATTAATAAAGATTGAAAGTCACTTTCCCTACATATAAAAGAAACAAAATGGAAAAAGTCAAGTTCAAGCAACCTCACTTACTAATATTACAAAACATGTTTCCAGGATGCCAGAAAACACTGTTGATTTCAGGGACTTTCTACTCAAATAAGATAACCTAAATGGCTTGTTGATGCCTGGGTTGTTTATTACTAACCTTTGGGAATTTTATAATACTCATACATTTGCCTGGGTGGCCTAACAAGTATGTCTCTCTCCTGAAATCCCTGATAGCATCAATAAAAGTAACCAGTGCTGCAATTTCCTCATCCATACAACAGGAAAAAAAAAAGAGTTTAATTCTTCCATTCCCATTAAAGAATTAAAATTACTATATACTGAGAATATACGGAGTCCAGAAGAAGTAACATCTGCTTGAGTGTGGTAGTGTGGTTGGCAGGGTGATATTATGGGTGTAATAGTTTATAGTTTTAATTTGAACAGTTCACCTGAAATGTCATATGCTGTGCTTGAGTGTGATATTGTTATGTTACAGAATTACATGCTTATGATTTTTTAATAAAGATTTTGTAATAAAAGGGGGGCATATTTGTGCCAGGCTCTGTATGTCATCTTTCCAGATCAAAGAAGTAAGACCAAGTACTCTAACAGCCAAATAGATAAGTGTTTGTTTGTTTTTTACCATCATCCAAGGACATGTTTTTATTGATTTGAGAGAGAGAGAGAGAAACACCAATATGAGAGAAGTATCAACTGGTTGCCTCCCATACACACCCCAACCAGGGATCGAATCCCAACTTAGGAATGTGCCCTAACAAGGAATGAAACCCACAACCTTCTGGTGTAAAGGGGGAAAGGGGAATGGGGGAAGGAGGGCGCAGAGGGGATGCTCCAACCAACTGAGCCTCCTGGCCAGGGTCAGTGTTTGCTTTTTAAGGACACATGCACCAAAAAAATGACTGATTTCACTCAGAAAATAATATAATGATAAAGTATTACTTTATCAACAAATCTGATAAAGTTGCAGGATACAAAAATCAATATACAAAAACCAGTTGAATTTCTTTCTATATGCTAACAAAACTGTCAGAAAGGGAAATTAAGAAAATAATCCCATCTACAACTGCATAAAAAAATAAAATACTTAGAAATAAATTTAACCAAAGAAGTGAAGATCTATACACTAAAAGCTATAAAACAAGGGGGAAATGGAGACAACTGTGCTTGAACAATAAATAAATAAATAAAGAGAGAGGGAGGGAGGGAAGGACGCTATAAAGCACTGATGAAAGAAATCAAA
>CM052542.1:35903472-35918729 GCA_028533065.1 Trachops cirrhosus | reverse complement strand
AAGAAAATAATCCCATCTACAACTGCATAAAAAAATAAAATACTTAGAAATAAATTTAACCAAAGAAGTGAAGATCTATACACTAAAAGCTATAAAACAAGGGGGAAATGGAGACAACTGTGCTTGAACAATAAATAAATAAATAAAGAGAGAGGGAGGGAGGGAAGGACGCTATAAAGCACTGATGAAAGAAATCAAATATGACAAATAAAGGAAAGATATTCTGTGCCCATCGACTGGAAAAACTAACATTGTGAAAATGTCCATGCTACCCAATGCAACCTACAGATTTCATGCAATCTCTATCAAAACTCCAGCCCTGTTTGGTGTGGCTCACTAGACTGAGCATTGGCCTGTGAACCACATCACTAGTTCGATTCTCAGTCAGGGCACACACCTGGGTTGCAGGTCAGGTCCCCAGTAGGGGGCGTGTGAGAGGCAACAACACATTGATGTTTCTCTCCCTCTATTTCTGTCTAAAAATAAAATAATTAAAATCTTAAAAAAAAAACCTCCAATGTCATTTTTCACAGAAATAGGAAAAAACAATCCTGAAACTTGTATGGAACCACATAAGATCCTGAACAGCCAAAGCAATCTTTTGAAAGAAGAACAAGGTAGAGGCATAATACTTCCTGATTTCAAACAATATTACAAAGATATAGTAATCAAAACAGTATGACACTGACATGAAAACAGTCATGTAAGTCAATGGAATAGAGAGCCCAGAGATAAACCCATCTATATATAGACATTTAATTTACAACACAGTAGTCCAGAATATACAATTGGGAAATGACAGTATGTTCAATAAATGGTGGTGGAAAAACTGGACAGCTACATGCAAAAAGAATGAAACTGAACCCTCATCTTACATGTTACATAAAAATCAACTCAAAATGGATTAAAAACTTAAAATGTAAGACCTGAAACCATAGAAGTTGTAGAAGAAAACAGAGGGGTAAAGGTCTTCACAGTGGTCTTGGCAATGATTTTTTAAAAATTTGACAGCAAAAGCAAAGGCAACAAAAATGAAAATAAACAAGTGGGACTAAATCAAATTAACAAACCACACAGCAAATGAACCATTTAACACAATAAAAAGACAACCTACCTACTGAATGGGAGAAAATATCTGCAAATCATATATCTGGTAAGGGGCTAATATCCAAAATATATAATGAATTTACACACATCAATAGCAAAACAAACAAAAAAACTTCTAGTAGAAAATGGGCAAAGAAACTGAATAAACATTTTTTTTTTAAAGAACACATACAAACGGTCAACATGTACAACTAATCATCAGGGAAATGCAAATCAAAACCAAAATGAGATATCACCTCACAGCTGTCAGAATGGCTATCTTAAAAAAACAAACAAACAAGAAATAAGTGTTGGAAAAGATGTGGGGAAAAGGGAACCCTCATACACCATTGGTAGGAATATAAATTAGTGCAGCCACTGTGGAAAACAGTATGAAGGTTCTTTAAAAAAATATAAACAGATCTAATATGTGATCCAGCAATCCCACTTCCAGATAGCTACTGAAAGGACATGAAAACAGGATATAAAAAAAATATCTACACTCCATATTCACTGCAACATCATTCACAATAGTCAAGACATGGAAACTATCTAAGTGTCCATCAACAAATGAATAAATAAAGATGTGGTATATACATATACAATAGACTATTCAGTTATAAGAAAGAAGGAAATCCTGTTTTCAACAATATGGATGGACCTTGAGGGCATTATACTAAGTGAAATAAGCCAGACAGAGAAAGACAAATACTGTATGTTATAAATGTGAATATCAATGTATATAAATGTGGAATCTTAAAAAAAAGTCAAATTTTCATAGAAACAAAATCAAAAAGTGGTTGCCAGGGGTGGTGGAATAGGGGAAATAGGGAGAGGTTGGTAAAAAGGCATAAACTTTCAGCTGTAGGATAAGTAAGATCTGAGGATCTAATGTAAAACATTACATGTGTAGTCACATGGTGACTACAGTTGATCACACTTTATTGTATAGTAATTAAAATTTGATAAAATAGAAAATATTCTCACAAAAAATATGTATATAAATATGTAAAATGATGGATGTGTTAATTAACTAGTGAGAAGGATCCTTTCACAATATTTATATACATCAAATAATCATGATATACTTTAAATATCATAATTTTTTCAATTATACCTCAATAAAGCTAAAATTTAATTAAATTAAAAAATTTAAAGGTATTACTCTATGATATCTGAGGAAATATGTGAGTCATTTATCTTTATACCTAAAGAAATTTTTCCACATGAAACAATGGAAAAGAAATTACATTATCCCTTGAAAGAGTTAAGCACTCTGATAAGCTAATTGTGCATCTGACGTCAAGATTCAAATGGATTAAGAATATGACCTCATTTTGCTGAACTATATTACATTAGCCTCTATTGCTTAATAATTTTTTAAATGAATTAGCACTTAGTTATAATTAAATACGAATTGTTGTCTCCCAGTGACATTCCACCTGATACCCAATGGATGTTCCTAAAAATCATGTGATATAAACAGATTTAAAATTGAGAATTTTTCCATGTGTGTTACAGACATTAACTTTTCTAGGCAATTAAATGAAAGAAAAGGCTTTTATTCATCAAAGTTTTATTCCCACTTACTTATTCAATGTAAAAACATTTTACTGAGTATCTTCAACACACTAGGACTATGTTGATCAAAGACATCGTGAAAAAGAGAGGTTTACTAGGTCTCTATTTAGTGGAGGGGAAAACATCAGCAATAAAGCAGCTGAAATAAGTTTTATATGGTATTAAACCTGTCTGAAGACTGTTAGGACTACCTTATCTGTGAAGGGAGAACACAGATGAGAATGAACATTAAGAAATGCCAAGGATGGCCAAATTTGCCATAATTTATCATGTATATAAGTTAATATTCCAATCAATACCTACTCTCGAAGGAGCACTAAGGAACATTCATCCCCAGAACAACTATTTAATGAATGCCTTCTATGGTAAGCACCGTACTAAGCAACTGGGATTAAGTGGAGAACAAAGGAGTTCTGTCACACTGCTAGTGTCCCAGTATCTATTTCACTCTTCCTTCCAGACATAAGACTCCCAAATTACGCCTGAGCACTTGGCTATCCAGAGTAAAAGACTGTATCCTAGAATCACCTGTAACTAGATGTAGTCATGTGACTTTGTTTTGGCCAATAACATCTAAGCAGAAACATCCCTGGCAGCTTCTTCTTCATCCTTTCTTCCATCCTGAACCCTGGAATTCCAAAGCCACCATTTTTCACCATGAGGACAGGATTAAAAGGGTGGGAACAAAAGGAGAAAGAAGTCCATGCTTCTAACACTACCAGGCATGACAATCGTCTAAACTACCTGTTCAGATTGTTATAAAGCAACAAAATAGCATTTTGTTTAAGCCAGTCTTATTTTGAAATTTTTTTGTCATTCACTAAGTCTAAATAATACACTATTAAGAGTACTTTAAATCTCAAAGGGCTTGAACTTCTTAAAATTTACAATTTTGCTGAACTACCATCCATGCATTAATGAAAATAAATTATAATTTACAGCCCATGCAATTTCTTGGATTAAAGAGTTCTACAAACTTATCATCCATTAATGGTTCATCTTGTTTTTCCTAAATTATAGACAAATTACAAATAGTACTCTAAATCTATGGACTTTTATGGAAAAAATCCACACTTATTCTATGCCTTTTAGATTTTTACATTTTATAAGGTAAAGAGCTGTCATACAGAACAAAGAATGAAACTGATTTATATTGTTCTAGAGGTAGAACTGGGAATAACAGAAATTCAACTGAGTCAATTGCCCTGTGAGCCTGTACTTACCTCCTTTTTCACTACTGCAGCCTATACTGAAAATTTCCTTTCTAATGTAACCACTGTACCTTCAGTATACTTTTTTTCACAGGACATGCAATGCTAACATTTACTTGATTCTCAGTTCACCTCTCATTACTAGATGGTAGAGGGTTGGCGGTCAGGTCCCTGAGGTTAAGAACTTGCCCATGGTTTTTCAGCTATGAAGTGGTAGGGCTGGGATTTAAACACAGCACTGTGCATCATGCAGTATTTAAATAGCAGAAGCTCAGTCATTTGTCAGGATTACCATAAGATAAATTCCCACGTTAAATAACAGATTGGACTAGATCAAGCCTAATTCCCCTTCCAACTCTTAAGATTTTTCTAATTCCATCCCCAAGGATCATTCCATACTGACAGGTATAAGTCTTTTAAGCCACTCTAGCCTCTTGATGATTCCAGTTGCCCTTTTCCAGATGCTTTCCAGCTGACACATTGTTCTTGATGCGCAAGAAGCAAGATTTCATGTAGCTGCATTGTGTAGTTGTAAATACATGACTGTTTTGCAAAAAGATTATATTTTTCAAATTTCCAGTAGCATTCCCAATAAAGTCTAACATTTTTTTTACCACAAGTACAGACCCTATATTTTTATGAAGTATAATTTAGAACACTTTTCTTCTTATACATTATTCCTTATTAACTCATATAAAATACTTCCTCATTCAACTTTAATATATCATATAATTTAAATTGTTATATCTAATAAAATTAAAAAGGAACAATTAAAAATAAAGCACTGATTATTTTAGGCCTAAAATATAATAGGTATCATCTAGGCTCAAACAAAAAGTTGTCAAAATATCCTTCGACTACAAAGGTTACAGACATACTTTATTATACATAAAGTGAACTATGTCAGGAAAGAGAATGCTTTAGTCCAAAAAAAATGTTTAATTTAATATGCTCCACAGGACTAGTAGTTACATGTGGTATTTTCTATGCCTAAACACAGTCCACCTAGGTACAAAATTTGTTTGTAAGCAACTTTTTTGGCAATTGAAAAGACATCTCATTGGGATATAGCATTCATAATGCCATGCTGCCAGGAAATCATTAACCTACATAAGTAAAATCAAGCCTATCACCATATTACCGAACATAGCTGGAAGAAGTTTCTTAAAATTTTCAGGGTATATTTGGGATGGTTTGGCTTAAAATTTAGGCTACAAAAATGTACACTAAACTGCTCATGAAATTCTCCATGTGAAACCACAAGGAGATGGGCATCGTCCTTCCGAGTAGCAACACCATTTAATTTGTCATCCAGACGTTTCTCAGAACCATGTACAAACTTCGGTAACAAGCTCCAGGGTCCTTTGTGGTGGGGGTTATGTAAGGATAGTTAATGGTTTTCCCACAAATCTAGGAAGGACAAGTAGCAGGTGTATGCACATATGCTAAATATTTTATATACATTTTCATTTGAACCCTATAATAACCCTGAGAAGAAAGTTTATAGATGAGGAAACAGGCCTAAAATGACAAGTAAGTGATAAAATCAGTATTTAAATCCAAGTCTCTCAGATTCTAAAGCCTAATTTCTTATTGATTAAATTATGCTGCATCCTATGACTTCCCAAGCAAAGATTTAATTTGTAACATCTAAAATAACACTATAATGATAAAAAGTTACATGATTTAGAGTTGGGGGGAATGAGACTCAGAATTTCATGTTGAGATATAAGAGACACAGCTCTTTCAGTTACAGTGAAATTCTTTACCACCCCAGTTTAAAGCCTCCTGTTACGGTTCTAACGATCTTACAATGAGACCTTGAAATTGGCCCTAGGTTTAAGGAGTGGGGGGAAAAGTTGGAGAGCAGAAATAAGAGAAGCAAGGAATGAGCATGGATAAGTTTTAGGCCCTGAGGTAAGGCACATTTATCAGTCCTCCACCAACTTCAAATTTTCTTATCTGCAGACTCCAGAACTAGAAACACTTCTCTTCCCACTGCTAACTGCTTTTGACCAGGTGCCCATACATCATAAACTACTTCAGTAGCAAAAAAAATATTAGTCTTCTGCACACCCTCCAGTTACAGATAAGGCCAGCTGATTAAAATAAAAAGCAAAGGGAAGACTCCGGAAATTTTTAGGATGGTGTTGACAGAGGCTCTGGGAGCCAGGTCAGATTATGGCACCACACAGAACGGCGGCTCACTGATGTTGGGAAGATGGGCCCTATCCTCTACTTATAGAATGTTCTGCAATTAGTTGGAAAATTGAAATACGGAGGTACTTTGATTTACAGTATATTGGAGGCTTCATATAGTTTTATAGATTATGCATATAGTATTATGTAGTACATACTTAGGTACTGCCTATCTTTCCAGGATCATCTTTTGCCATTCCCCGTACTCAACTGTTTACAACTAGGTTAAGTGAAACTAATCTGTGATTAGCGGTTATCTTTAGTGGGGGCAGAGGATAGAAACTAACTAAAATGAGACACAAGGGGGACTTGTGGGATACTGGTCATTTTCTGTGTCATGTGGTTACATAGGTATGTTCAGTTTGTGAAATTTCGTTGAGAATTTGTGTCAGAAAATCACTTAGAATGCATGTATCTGTATATGTGGTATATTTACACATAAAAAGTTGAAGAATGTGTGGACAACATTATACGCATACCAAGGCTTTATAAGCCAAGGGCACCATATGCGTCAGCGAGCGGGGCCTTGTCAGGCGTTGGCAACCTTTACTCATTTATACCAAGAGCTTCCACGAAGGAGTCTGGAGAATCATCTGACTCACACGTTCTGACCTCTACCATCACCAGGTTCCTGCCAAAGGAACACAAGGCTCCTTTCTTCTCTACCCATGGTGAAACAAAACTCAGTCTCATTGCTTTTCTCCAAATTTCCTCTTCCTGAAAGTCCTTTAAATTTTAAATTTCTCTAGAGAATAGGTCTGAACAACAAGCAAAAGACTTTATTCCTTTTGATCTGGTACTGATTAAATAAATACTACCAGAACTCTCAGGTAAATACTGGGTTGGCCCAAAAGTCCATTATTTTTTTTCCATATAATAAAAGACACATTTTTCATTTTCACCAATAACTTTATTGACTGGGATATTTTCAGTATGTCAGCCACCTCTTGCTATTTGCTTCTAGTGAGTAGAGGCCAGGGTTGCTGCTAAACATTTTCCGATGCATAAGACAACCAGCCCCACAGCAAAGAATCATTTGGCCAAAATGTTAATAGTACAAGAAACTTCACAAACCACTTTTGACACATGTGATCAGTCATAGCACCTTCTCCATACACTGCACAAACTTTTTCTGTGTTTCAATTGTGTTTTCACCTTTCTTCAAATAATAAAGCATAATGTCAAATATGTTATGTATTTTCTTTCATCTTCAGTATTAAAATAGCTGCACAAAAATTCACCAATTTTGGTAAGTTTTGTTTTAAATGCACACTGATATGACACTGTCACAATACAATCTAACAAACTTGTTTCAAATGAAGTTAAAGACAACTAAGCATTACTAGAGCCATTGTATGGAAAACATGTTAAAGACTTTTTGGCCAACCCAATATTATTACACACAGTTCACGGATGAGGCAACTAGGAATTAGAGATCAGTGATCGGGAAGATAGTATATATATTTGCCTCCAAAGCCCAAGCTCAAAACTCAAGCTACTTTACTTCCAATGACCAGACTCTCTTGATTGTAACATAATGGGAATGCTTACCTGCATGTTTGTTTATCCTTTTACCTGCAGCACTTGAGTTGGGAAATTAGAGCACTGTGGAGGGATGGAGTCTAACAGTGACAGGCTAAGGAAAGAAGGACAATGGACAAGAGTAATCAAGTAAGGACAACTGCTGTGTTCAGTTAAACCACAGGCAGGGGAGGGCTGTGCCCTTTGCTCTGGATCAGATATACTAAAGTTATTCATCAAGAGCTGCCAAATGTCGAGAAAATAGAACGTGTTGAAACAGTCCCATAATATAATATGTAACACGCACTCAATTTTTATTGCAAGAACTCTTGTACCCTTGACTTTTTTCTCCTGGTTGCTTTTACCGCCTTTGGTGTGTGTACTTACTTGTTCATTCGTCCATTTACTCATTTAACAAATATCTGAGTGTCTACTGTGTCCTAGGCATGGCTCCAAATACTGAAAACACGAGTACTGTAAAAATGGAACTTGACTTATGGTAGAGAATATAAACAGCAAACAAATATGCAATGGTCACAGATGATGGCAAAAATAAAGAAAGCACAATATGTGTCACAGGGGTGGAGGTAGGGAAATGGGCTATTTTACATAAACTGCTAAAGGTCTGAAGATACAACTTTTCAGCAAAGATTTTCTCTACATCTTACTTCTTGGAGAAATGATTATATGTGCTGCATTCCACTTTATTTTAAAACCTAAGTTTATACTGGCTTTAGATATTAGCTTGAAAGAATTTCTTTAAAACGAAGTCAATCAGGAATTCCATAGGAGAATCAACTTACTTTTTATATAATCATATAAGATGAATAATTTACATAGAGACAGAACAGGTTTTCCAGTATAGAAGTAATTATTTTAACACTGCTAGAAAGAGGATTAGCATTAAGGTCAAACATAAACGATTTGAAAAAATGTTCATAGATATCCTCATCCCTTCTCTTATGTCTTCCCCTCTCCGGTCCTTATGTGTCTGTTTTCTGTCTGTGCTTATCTTATTCTATCATGCATGCTTTGTCTCCTTCAAACTCTGTTCTTTTCCTATCCCCAAACATCCTCCTTTCCATCCTCATTAAGAGCCCCTAATGAATATATTTACTAAATAAAATTTTATGTTCCATACAATTTCTTTTTTAAAAGATTTATTTTTAGAGAGAGGGGAAAAGAGGGAGAAGGAGAGGGGGAGAAACATCAGTGTGTGGTTGCCTCTCATACACCCCCTATTGGGGACCTGGTCCACAACCCAGGCATGTGCCCTAACTGGGAATGGAACCAGCGACCCTTTGGTTCCCAGGCTGGCCAGCACTCAATTCACTGAGCCTCACCAGCCAGGACCATATTGTTTCTCTTTAAAGGAGAACTGTGAAATGACATTTGAGTTCTTTCCAAAATGAGAAACAAACTGTTTCCTATCTGTAGGGCCTTTAGATTTTCATTTTAGTGGTTAAACCCTAGAGATTACCACAGGCATCCCTGACTAGGAAATAGTTTCACCATTTCCTAGACAATGCAAGGACTTTAGCACACTTTAACTCTAATTTCTCCTCTCCCATGTTTTCCTATTGTATTTTATTTCTACATATATTTTAAATCTCACAAAACTATTATTTTGTATACCTAATACCTTTCTGCCTGAAGAATTCTCCTTAATGTTCCCTTCACTGTGGTTCTGCTAGTGACAAATTCTCTCAACTTATGCTTCCCTGAAAATGTGTTTTGCATTCATTTTTACAGGATATTTTTGCTAGGTAAAAAATTATAGGTTGGCAGTTCATTTCTTTCACCTCTCTAAAGATACCATTATACTGATTCCTCACTTTCATCCTCTGTTGTTGAGAAAGTCAGCTCACTGTTGTTTCTTTGAAGACAATATACATCTTTCATCCTCTGGCTTCAGTAACATTATCTCTTAACATTTTCTCCCATCTCTGCAGAGACAGATGGAGTCTACTCCAGGATAGGAAAGCCTCATGCAAACAGAACTGGTTTTGAGCAGTTTTCCAATGATGTGCCTAGGAATGGTTTTCTTGTTTTTATTCTGCTTGGGGTTCATAGAGCTTCTGAATCTGTGGCTTGATGTGTTTAATCAGTTTTTGAAAATGTTCTGCCATTATCTCTTCAAATATTGATTTTGTCCCATTCAGCCGCGCCTCCCCTTCTGGAATTGTTGAGTACCTACTCTGTATGATCATCAATGTCTTCGGTTCAAAACAACATTCACATTAACAGGACACTATAGGTAGTAATCTAACACCAATTTTACTTAGGTTTTTAGAAGAATTTAGGAATGTAAACACACCATATCAATATGGTAGAATCAAATACATCTTCATCAGGAGTCCCTAAAATATCTAGTTGCTGCTTCCCAGACCCCTCCCTCATCACACAGGGCAGATTAGGTCGTGGGGCTGAAACCCACATGCATAAATACAGTATATCCCAGTACTCATAAGTCTCAAACAGTAACCACATCATAAAACTGCCCACTCATGCAACTTCTAAGCCCCTCACCAGGGGTGCACTGATTTAGAAGAGACATTATAAGGGAAGCTGGAGGTCTGTCTCCCTACAAATTTTATGCTGGTAGAACAAAGGAGTATAACGTAGTCCTTTAGAATATTAGTATGTCTTTTCATAATCCTTCCAGTGCAGATGTAATTCACCAATCACAGGTCATTTTCACGATAAATACTGGTGTTTGGTACAGAGGAAAAAAGAATAACATTTGAGAAACTATTAATATAAGATATACAGCGATCTTCTTTCCACAGAAGGAGAGAAAAACTTAAGTCTTCAATTAACTTTCTCTCTACAGTTTCCAAAATACGTATGTTCAACTTTTCACTGCATTCCCATACATCTCTTTCTTTCTATCATTTTGTCTATCTATGCTTCAGTCTGGATATTTAAATTTTTTTCCAATTTATTGATTTGAAAGAGAAAAAGGGGAAGGAGGAAGACAGATAGGCAGACAGACATCATTTGTTGTTCCACTTATTTATGAATTCATTGGTTGATTCTTTTATGTTCCCTGACCAGTGATCAAACCCATAATCCTGGCATATCAGAACCACCCTCTAACCAACTGAGCTACCTGGCCAGGGCTCCAATCTGAATGCTTTCCTTCTAGCCTGTCTTCCAGTTCACTGATCCTCTCTTCAACAGAATACAATCTGCTGATAAACTACCCATAGTTCTAAATTATTACATTTTTCAGTTACAGAATTTCCTTTGAGTATTTTTTATAGATTCTACTTCTCTGCTAAATTCTTCCATCTTGAATATATTGATTCAAGTTATTTTAAACTTCGTGTCTGATAACTTTGATATCTGAATCACCTATGAGTTTGCTTCTACTGTGTTGGTCTTGTCTACTGGAATGCTGAACACTGTGTGTGAAAAACTGTAGAGGCTCCAGCTGATTTAATTTCCCTCCAGAGAATAAATATAAGAGACAGAGCATCTTAATAAGTCTAGGATTAAGCTGATTCTAGGAAGAATTTCAGTCTTCAGGTAACTGCAATAAAAAAATTCAGCTTTACCGGGATCCTCCTTCTTGATAAGCTGTAAACTCTGTTTTAAGTCTCCAGGACTTAAATTCTACTTAGCTTTTCTGTCCTTAGCCACTGCTCTCGGTTCAGACTCTCACATTTACTACTTTTACACATTAGCAAATGACTCAAAAGCCAAATAAAATTTCAGGCTCACTCCAATGTATTTTTCTTCTGACAAGGATATTGACCATTCAAGCTCTGTCTGCCTTCAAACAGACTTTTAAATTTTCTCAAGAATGATTTCCTAATCATTCTTGACTAAGGTTGATTTGATACAAGTTAAAAGTTATAGCCACGTACGAAAGTCAACTGCATGAGAAAAATGTATATATAATAATAGAATATTAAGATTAAAAAGGACTTTACAGATTATCTCTACCTATGCCCAACTTCCACTCAATCTTGAAAGATAACCATCACCTACCTAAGTAAATATGTCAAAGACAGACTCTAACTGATCTGTGGCACAAGTTACACCACTTCCAGACAACCTCCTTGATAGTAAGATCCTTGTTTCTCTAGAGTATAACCTGCCTCCTTCAAACAGTCACCCAATAGTCATTGCTCTGTCTTTCAAAGCATTATTGAATATGGTAACTCCTTTTTCCAGATGATGGTATTTTAGCTCTTTAAAAGCTATCACACTTAAAATACATCTTCTCAGAGAATGAAAAAATTTGTATATCATGTTTCCTTTACCATTCCCATATGGAATACTTTTTGGGCTACCGTAATAATAATGACAGTTCTCTGAATGAAATATAATTGGGTAAATTTTTTCCAAATTGTAGTGCAAAAGACCCAATATTCAAAATTTAGTTTAATCGAAAGTACAGCAGAACTATACTACCCCTGCAACTACTAACTAAAGCAGCCTCTATACAGCTATCTTCCATCCTATACACGAGAAATTCCTACATCTAAGCATTCATAACATATACTCTGTAAGCTTGTGGCCAGCTAAAACTTCACCATCTTAGCAACTACTACCAACTGTTCTACTGTTTTATGAGCCTGTTTTTGTATGTTTTACAAAAGTGCTAGATTTGACACCTGTCCTTATTAAACTTCACTGTACTGTTTTTCACCTAGCAGTCCAGTCAATACAAATTTAAATTCTGATTCTGTGATTGGTGTATTAATTATGTCATCTAGCTTTCCCAAATAGGAAATCTTACTATACAATTTAAACAGAGTCAGTGACTGAGATTGCCCTTCAGGAAGACACCTAACTTCTTTGGGAACAGTTGTTCAGCAGCAACGAGCCATTCAGAGCAGATTACTTCATCTTATCCACAAAGCTACCATAACACATAAAATCTAATTTCTTACTGAAACCAAGTATACAGCATATAATAAAACTGTTACACTGTCTATGAATTAGTAGAGCACTAAGGGGGTCTGGTGTAACTCTGGGTAAAAATGTGGCTTCATCATATCATATCTGACTTAGAACTCAAATGTCAGGCATTTAAGTAAATTCTGTGAATAGTTCCGACTGGTTTAAATTAACAAATTATCTTTTGTAATCCCATTGCCACATTTTTAACACTTGTGGAAATATTTGCTTAAAATCCAATATAACTAAACACAGGAAATGCTTAGTTTATATCTATTATTTCATTAACTGAGTCTGGGAGAATGGAAGCCAATTACAGAATACAATATAGTACCAAGTTATACTCAAACACATTAAGAAAAAGATACAAAATTAACTCACACTTATGGTATTTATCAAGTTAAGGTGAGAATTTATAAAATTATATGGTATATTTAAAATATTTTATTCCATTATTATTTTTTCATTTTTATTGAATTTATTGGGGTGACATCAGTTAATAAAACTATACAGGTTTCAGGTGTACACTTCCATTAATGCAATGCAATTACCTGTGTACTGCATTGTGTGCTTACTACCCCAAGTCTCCTTCCATCACCATTTATCCCCCCATACCCTCTTCTAACTTCCCCCACCCCTTTTATCCCCTTATTTTCCATTATGATAGCTGTATAACTACCTTGTAATTAACTTGTAATTTAGAAATACAGAGATGTTAAGAACATATTGTTCACGGTGTTTCTAATAGTATGAATAGAAATGATTATGAAAAATGGTATTTCAATAAACCAATACACTGGTATTCAGACTAAGACACATAATATAGCAAGATCAGACAACTGTCTTTAACCACATAAAAGGTTGTCTTAAAACTCTAAGGATGAATAAATAATTATTAGCACTTTAAAAACAAAGGCATCACCAAAAGAAATACAGTAAAATGTATCAGAGGCAAACACTGTTAAACACAAGACACTACTCAAGCAAAAATACTGTTCCCTTGAAGGGGTGAAGAAGGTTTCTATTATTAGCAGAGATAAGAGCTGCCTGAAATTCTTTCCTTAATAACACCATACTAAAAATAAAGTGGTTCACAACATTTCAGAATAAACACATTGCTTTACATATGCATTTCCATCACATAAACTATAGGTAAATATCTACTCAAACCTATGCAAGGTGCTTTCTCTTAAATTTGCATCTAATAAATATAGTAGGGAGATTCACCCTCATTTTTATAATATTCAATATTTTAGAGGTATTGTACTTACTCATTAGCTCTTAAAGGATTTGAAATTAGATCTTCTGCTAAATCAAATTATCTGTTTGCCTTTAAAAAATTAACTACTTTCTCTACAAAGCATTTTTCTATCATCAAGAAAACCACAAAAACCTCAAAAATAAATGGGGCAGTATTACCATTAAAAGTAATAATACCAAATGCTTTAAGGAAAGCTCACATGATCCACAAGATAAGTGAATATTTTGTTGTGTTAAACACACACACATGCGCACACACCAACCTAGTTGAAAAGCAGTGGCTGTGTCAGCACGGGAAAGGGAGAAAGTCCAAGGAACGGAGGTAATTACCTCAGTATATGATCAAACTACTAAAATCCTTTCTAATTTACATAGATATGTTAGGACAAAGTCTGTAGGAGGGCATTTACAGATCAGTCTGTATTTTCTATAATTTCAAAATAATGAACTGTATTACTTTGTTTCTACTTTAATGAGACACAGCCTTAAATATGACCCATACATGAAAACTGCCAGCTGCTGCTCACACCCTCCTCCCTTCCCCAAGTTTTGCCTCCTTCCTTGAAGAGTTCTATGACTGCTACCGCAGGATCTGGAATATGAGCGTTACAGTGTTTGTACACATGCATTGCAAGTGGTGTACAGGAGAGGGTGAGGAGCACCATCCAGAGAATTAGAGTTTTCTGTATACATTTGAATGAAATATAAAAGAAGACCTAGGAAAAACAAAACAGATCATAAATACTTCTTTCCACTCATCAAATAAATTTCTGGTCTCAGAACCAGATCCTAGATTATTCTCAAAATTCAGCCAGAAATGAGTTTAAGTACACAACAGGTCCTAAGTACATAAAAGTACATCAGAGTTAAGTACTTCTGAGTATCTTCTATGTTTTCTCATATACTTCTCACAACACTGTAAGGGAACATATGGTATTATTCTCCTTTCTTTATTGATCAAGTGGCTTTAGCTTAAGGCTTCACAGCTGGCGTATAACATAGCAAAAGTTCCACACCAGGTCCTCCAAATCGAATGTTCTTTGTAGTATATACTATGTTGCCTTTTTGGGCTTACTCTGAATCTACCCACATTTGTAACATTGTTTCCTATGAGAAATACTTTTTGGGAGTCAGTCAACTGATTTCACAAAATGAACAAAATCCATTCAAAAGTTTAGGGCAAAATTGTCTACGTCAAAACATATATGGTAATATGACAGCAAAAAAAATCTAAATAGCATATCATTTACCTGTTTAAGAGAGATGACTGAATTAATTTTGATTCAAACACTAATCTTCTGGTATTTGACAAGAGTGTAGCTTCATTATTTAGAACCATCTTTTTTTTAATGTATTTTATTGATTATGCTATTACAGTTGTCCCATTACTATCCCTTCATTCCCCTCCACCCTGAACACCCTCTCCCACCCACATTCCCCCCCTTTAGTTCATGTCCATGTGTCATAAGTTCTTTAGCTTCTACGTTT
>CM052542.1:35650653-35902972 GCA_028533065.1 Trachops cirrhosus | reverse complement strand
GGACATGGCACATGGAGAACATTCTTTGCTCTCTTCAGTCATCCTCCTCTCCGTACATTATAATCAGTTATTCTGTCCTAAAGGTGCAAGACACTCTGTCCTCCCGAGGTTCTGTTCTAATTTACACAATGTTCTCCAATGAATCACAGCCACAGCATTTGCTCAACCGTCCCCGAACACATGCTTATATAAATAGTGTAGTAATAGTTTGTGATAGAGCTGCGCGGAGATGGTGAAAGACATGAAAAGGGAGACTGAATGAAGTGAGCATAGAAAATGATATACGTACGGAAAAAGAGGGGTTGTGAAGAGCAAGAGCAATGTAAGAGCACAAACTAAAGAAAGAATAAATGTGATAAAGATAGGAGTGGGAGAAAAAGTGGGGACAGGTGAGAGGAAACTAGAAGCGTGATGCCCAGATACAGTATTAAGGACTGACAAGAATTTAGTAATGAAGTGATTATGTATTCCTCCCTCCCCTTCTTCCTCCCTCCCTCCTTTTCTTCATTCCGTATTGTCCTGTTCTTTAATGTTGCCTTATCTTTCAATGCTTAAAAATTATTTGCTGTTTGATAATCAATGTTTAAGGATTAGTTGAACATTTTTAATACTGTGCATGATAATAGAGTTTCAAGGTCACATTCCTCCAACACTTATCACACTTTATATGTAAAGAGAGAAATGGATTGATAGAAAAAAATAAGATGTACCTAAAGTTTATTTTCTGAGAAGTGATAAATACACAAATGACAAACATACATCCATCCTCGTTTAGACACCAAAACAATCTGAGAGCTGATCACAGCTTATAAATTATAGATATCACAGCTGTTAACAGAGGCTATTTTTATTCATTCTTGAGATCATCTTTCTTGCTGACAAGAAGTATCATTTAAGAATCACTCTACCTAGCTGGCAATTTTGAGAAAATAGCCAGTTATTTCTGATACTGAACCTTCATTTGGTTGAAGGTCACTTCATCAGTATTCATTCAAGAGAGTAAGAAAACAAAAGACCTATTCACCTTTGAGATACAAGATGTATGTCTGTCTCTTGTTCTAATGTCCCATTACAAGATGTTGAAAAGTCAATTGGATTGCTTTCTTGAAGCTACATGAAGACAGACTATAGAAAGATACTTTAACATATTCTGCACTGTCTTAACTATTTGTTGACAATTACAATTTAAATTATTGTATATTTCATAACTATGATCCTCGCCTAGCTACTATGAACTAATTGTAGCTTTATTTTTATGCCAAACAAGTGCATAACTTGTTGATTAAAAAGTGCATTTAAACATAATCGTCTCATTTAATTGTCATAAGGAAAACATTATTATCCCTATTTTATAGATGATAAAACTTAGTTTTACCCTTTCTGATTTGCCCAAGGCTGATCAGCTAAGTGGCAGAGTCAGAACTCATACCTAGTTCTGACTTGTCCTTTATCTTTCTATTATACCACAGCTGCCTAATAAAAACATGGTGCTCGATGAAAGTCAACAATGTTCCCAATTACTGGCCCATTCTCATATTTTTATTATTTCTAGGACAGGCCAATAATATACCCTTTAAACTTTTTGTATTTAGCTCTTTTACTGACTTTTGTTTAGAGGAAAGGCTGAACATTCCAAGGATGAGAAGAGCGGGGGTTGTGGGGGAGAGGACAACTCCGGTGGCAGCCTCAGCTTTTGCTTGCCCTGAGCTTTGCAGCTTTGCCTCTCCCTACCCAGCAATACAAACCTGAAAGTTACTCAGATCAAGCCTCTTTAACAGTCTAGCCCCTTGGGGGTTTCTCTCCCCCAAGATGTTCTATTCAATACAATATTCCCCATTGTATTATTTTCCGATGATGTTTCCATTCTTAACCCTAGTCCAACTGTTACTGCCTAACCCTCCTAGTGCTGGGTAAGGGATTATTTCACTTCAAATTTTCTAAAGTGGGGCCTGAATATGTGGATAATGGCATACCACTGACCTGATATACTACACTGGAGTCCACCAGTATTATCGGTACCCAGTTCCTCCAAGTCTTTGTGCAGGGTTACTATGTCAGTGAGGCCTGCCTACTCAGACCAACCCTGTTTACACTGCAGTTTTATCTCACCTGTACTGCTTAGCTTCCTCAATTTACTACTAACATACTAATACTATTACTTGTTTATCATGTTTTTTGTTTTGTCTATCTCTCCCAACTAGAATGTAGCTCCATAAGAGAGTTTTTTCTTTATTTTGTTTACTGATATATCCTCAGGGCCCAGAGCAGTGCTTTACAAATTACAGGCACCAAAGTAGATTCAGGTTCTGTGACATTTGAAGTTTATACAATGTGGGGACTTCTTTATAAAAAATAATTTGCAAAATTGGGTTTGAAAGTGAATATTTATTTGAAATGAAAAAAACTATCTAGAAGTAATTGACAACAAAAACTTCCTCAAATTCAGAAAAACAAACCTTTATAAATTAACTATCTCACATACTTTTGTAATGTTTGTTTTCTACATTTTGGGGCTGCATATTTTTTATTGTCTCTTCATATTTTATAATATTTTTATAGAGAGAATAGAAAGATAATGGTGTCCTTCCTCTATGTTGATTGAGCAGACTTTTGATCACATGTTTCTCTTCAGGATTTCTATAGCACTTTTTATAAAGATTTTCTTTATTTATATTGAGGGGGAAGGGAAGACTGAAAGAGAGAGAAACATGGATGCAAAAGAAGCATTGATTGT
This sequence comes from Trachops cirrhosus, assembly GCA_028533065.1. Taxonomy (NCBI): domain Eukaryota; kingdom Metazoa; phylum Chordata; class Mammalia; order Chiroptera; family Phyllostomidae; genus Trachops; species Trachops cirrhosus. Next base: position 35,900,238 of record CM052542.1, on the reverse strand, counting down.
TGCCTCTCTAGGTGCACCGACTGGGGATTGAACCCACAACCCAGGCATGTGCCCTGACTGGGAATTGAACCAGTGACCTTTCACTTTGCAGGATGATACCCAACCAACTGAGCCATACCAGTCACGGCCCCAGAGCACTTTTTTCATGTAGCTAATACAGCATCTATCAATTCTATTATTATATATAATTATATATCTATATAATTATAATTATCATAAGATGTGTAACATATCTTATGTTTATGTATACTTCATATATATAAATGAAGATTTCATATACTTATGGATGAAATAACATAATCCATCTGCTATTCCTAGGGCCTAACACAACCTGGTATGTCATTCCAGAAATACTTGTTGAATTAAAATAAAGAAGATAGTCACTAAGCTATGGAATCAAGGAACAAGAGTATAGGGAAGAACACTCTAAAAAGAACGCAAAGTTAATAGCAGATTCATTTCATTCATATATGGGTATGCATTAAATACAAAGCATAATATTCCATCTGTGTGTGGTAGTCATTAGTGAGGCTGGAGATGGGCATAAGCCAGGGCATACTGCACCTTATAGATTTATAATAAAGTGTTCCTGTATTGTAATCCAGTTTAAAATAAAAAGAAATCTGGATACTCAATGATTAATGAAGTGTGTTGATGGAATCTTATATGTAATACAAGCCAAATAATTACTTTTTTTCATTTTTATTATGAAAATGTTCAAGCATACACTATAGTATAAATAATCTCCACTTTCAATGATTATCAAAATTGTCAATATTTACCAATCTATCTTTGCATTTAAAAAATTTGTTTGTTTCCTGGGGTGTTTTAAAGAAAATGACCAGATCAATTATCTCACTGGAAAGTACTGGTATATAGTTCTAAGAGACAAGAACTTCTTTTCAGCATAACCATACTATCACTATCACAGCTACCAAACTCAACAATAATTCCTTACTATTATGGAATATCCACTATGTCACATTTTCTCTGATTGTCTTAAAAAATACAGTTTTAGTTTTGGTTTCTTCTCAACAGTACCAAAAAAGTCTACAGTTACCATTTTGCTGCTATAGTTCTGATGTTTCTTTTCATCTGTAATGGTTTCTCCTCACTCTCTTTTTAAAAAATTTATTTGCCGAAAAATCGGGCTATTTCACCTGTTGAATATCCCAAACTCTGTTGGTATTAGCTCAATAACTATTTCTTATAACAACAGGTATATAGTGATCAAGAATAATCATTTAGAAGCAAAACGTCTGGCTCATGTTCCACCTTAGCCACTGAGCAGTGTCTTTAAACAGGTCATTTCACACCTCACTGGTAAAACTAGTAGTGTTGAACTGGATTATATTTAAAGCTCTTCTCTCCTTTGTTTAGAAACTCAACTCCCAAATCCCACTCCCTATTTTGGAATGAAACTATCAAAGGAGAAAGGTAGGCTAGGCTTTGGTCCAAAGTGTCTCAACAAACTAAACTTGGTACATTTTTTTTCCTTCACACATTTACTTCTTGACATTATTATGTGGTTTGTAAGGTTGAGAGAATAATATTACCTGGTCTGACCCCTTCAAAAACATCAGTAGAGGCAATACTTAAAACCCTTTCAAGGAAATGTTATACATAATTTTGAAATGTTATTTTTAGCAGGTACCCTAGTAACAAATATTAAACCTAACGTAACCCATTTTTATTTTGTAGCTGAGTACATTGCTAAATTGCTTCAATGTGAGTCAACATTGTAATTTTCACTGTAGCTGAGAAAAAAATAAAACATTTTGGATCAGATTTCCTCCATGAGCAGATACATTAATTGGAATAACAAAAGTTATTTGCTTTGCTATGTAAACATTATGGATCTAACAGTGTTTTTAGAATCTTGCTTTCATGTGTGTGTTGACAGCTTGTCAGAAAAAAGTTCAAACACACTTTTAAATCAGTTAAATCAATTATTTCCCCCTGGCATGGATTCGGTGCCCATCTATAACATACTGAACACTTTAAACTAGTGAGGTTTGACCGTGGAGATACCAATGTCACCTTGAATTGATTAGCATTTTTGTTATGCTTGTGCTTTGGAATGAAAACAACCCTTGACAAAACTATACAGTACAGATATTATTTGAAGTCTTCAATAACACACTCTTAATGATCTCCAGTGAGTGTTAACATTGTGGCTGTTGGCTCCATCCTGTTAACATCAACTACAAAGCTTTGATGTGATTAATTAGTGCCAACTTAAGATCAGTTAGGTAATTTCAAAACTTCCAAAGGCTTTGTAAATAATAAAATAATTCTCCCTCCAAGAATAAAGATCTTTAAAAAATAGCCAGAAAATTCAATTTTTTTAAAAAAATTAAAAAGATATTAGAATACTGGTTTACACTATGTGCTGTTTAAAGGCTCTTAACTCTGGAGTTCTGATTCTCTGAAATTAAATGTGTTAATACATTTCTTAAAATATTGATTAATAAACTTTTCACTCTTGAATTTTAAAATATTGAAATATTTTAAAAAGTGGTATAAAACTGACTATTCTGCCAATTAAACATTCCCAGATTTTCTCTCTCTCTCTCTCTCTCTCTCTCTCTCTCTCTCTCTCCGTGTATTGTTCCTTGTTCTAAATATATTGATTCACTGAACAAAGATGTATTGAATGCCTGCTGAGTACTGGGCACAAGCTTAGGCACTGGAGATGCATACAGCATGGCCAGGACAATCATGGCAGTTAATATGTCTTGTTTATCACAGATGTTAACATGTGTTAAAGGAAAAAATTAAACATGACACTTATTAAAGATGGTAAGGCATACCTTTTGAAGGACTCCTGCGATAGGTACAGCAACTACTGCAGTGAAGATTTGCAGTAGGGGTGAAAGGTCAGTCTTAATTCCGAGTCAACAAAGGAAAGGGGAGATTTATAGCCCAGGAGCAGGGTGGGAGGGTCAGTGGGTGGAAAATCAGTAAAAGGATAGGGCAATTCTTTGCTAAGCTGACCTAACAGGATTCTTGCTGAAGGCAGGCCAAGTATTAAAATAAGGAATTTTGCTGGATATCAAGAATGATTATTTTGGCTACACCAACTTAGCAGGATACTTGTTAAAACTGGGTTCTTGAAGGCATACCCAAAGATGGACCCCAGCGGGGTTAGCGGAGACTGACAAGAGTAGGTCAAGGAGAGAGTCTTTGTCGCATTTTATTGGATGAACCAGACAATAAACAATCAATCAAATATGCAGTTGTCCCCACCTTATCCATGGAGGATATGTTCCAAGACCCCCAATAGATGTCTGAACCACTGGACAATACCAAACCCTACATATACAATGTTTTTTTCCTGTGATAAATACATACCTATGATAAAGTTTAATTTTTAATTTAGGCACAGTAAGAGATGAACAATAACTACTAATAAAGTAAAACAATACACTGTAGTAAAAGTTATGTAAATATGATTACTTTCTCTCAAAATATCTGATAACTGACCTGATGCCCTGGACAGATACTAAGTAACTACTGGGTAGACAGGATATACAGCTTGAGTACATAGACAAAAGGATGATTCATGTCTGGGGCAAGAAAGAGCAGGAAAACGCGAGATTTCATTAGGCTACTCAGAACAGTGTGCAATTTAAAACTTACGAATGGTTTATTTCTGGAATATTTCATTTAATATTTTTGAACCATGGTTGACTCACCAGGGTAACTGAAGCCACAGAAAGTGAAACCACTGATAAGGGGGTGACTACTCAATAATATAATATAGTGTTAGCGGCAAGCGCTATACAGAAAAATAAGCAGAACAAGTGGATACAGAGTTGAAAATGGGGGAAGGGTAGAACAGGCATTTTATATAGGTTATTAAAGAAAGTCTCTCTGAGAATGTAGAGACCTGAAATTGGGACCTGAAATCATGTGAAAGAAGGAGCCATTGAAATATCTGGGGGAAGAGCATTCCGGAGAGAAGGAAGAGCAAGTGCAAAGTCAGACACAATAACAAGAGCATGTTGGAGGAATAGCAAGAAGGCCAGTGTGTCCAGAGCGGTGAGTACAAGAATGAGAATGCAAGTAGACTGCCTACAGCCAGATCATACTGGATAGACTAAATTTAAAACTTTGGGTTTTTTAAATATTGTGATTACATATTTTTGGAGGGTTTTTGAACAGGAGGGATGTGATGTGAATTATAAACTCAAAGGATTTCTCTAGATGAGTGGAGAAGAGTCTTACAGTGATAAGAATAGCAGACCATTTCAGTGCCGATAGTAGCTTACACTAGAGTCGTAGCAGTGAAGATGGTGAGAGGCATTCAGATTTCGCATATATTTTTCTGCTAGCACCAAGACGATTTGCCAGGGGTTGGATGGGAGGTGTGAGAACAATCACAAAGGAGGAATCAAAGCTCAGATTTTTGGCCCATAAAACTGGATGAACAGGGGTGCCATGGATGGAAATGCAAAAGACGTCATGAGGAATAAGTTGGGAGGAAGGGAATCAGAAGGAGGGACAGAATTCTGCTTGCCTTTGGTAAGTTTGAGATGTTTAATAGAAATTCAAAAGGACATGTCAAGTAGGTAGTTGACCACAAAAGTGTGAACTTCAGGGAAGGGGTTCAGATGGAAAATGCAGGTTTTAAAATCATAAGCATATGTATCATGCAACTGAAGATCTCTTAGGAAGTGAGTTTAAACAACAAAAGAAAGATGTTCTCAGACTAAGAAAGCCCAGATTTAGAAATCTGTAAAAAGCAGAGGTGTTAGCAAAATATACTGAAAAGGAATATCCACTAAGGTAGGAGGAAATTTAAGGAAGTATTATCTGGTGGAAGGAGACAACTTGGGGTGGGGAACAGACAATACAGTATACAGATGATGTAGTATAGAATTGTACACCAGAAACCCATGTAAGTCTATTAGTCAATGTCACCCAATAAATTCAATACAAAATAAAAACAAAATAGAAAGTATCTGTATTTCAAGACATTATTATCAGCCATGTCTATTGCTACCAATATGTCAAATGAGATGAGAATAAAGAGTTGACCATTGGATTTGATGCCCTAGATCAGGGGTGTCAAACTCATTTTCACTGGGGCCCACATCAGCCTTACAGTTGCTTTCAAAGGGCCGAATGTAATTTTAGGACGGTATAAATGTAACTACTCCTTAACTAGGGGCAAGGAGCTCAGCACCACTACCGGGTAGAAACAAGGTGCTGGGCGGGATAAAACATGGTGGAGGGCCAGATTTGGCCCACGGGCTTTCTGTTTGCCACCTGTGGAATGATGGGGATAAAATTTGGAGTGGAGCAGGTTTATGAGAAAATTACAGTGAAGAAATAGACTAGGTGATTCCATATAATTCCTTTAAGTTTTGCTATGAAAGGGAGCAGAGAAGTTTTTGAGTTTTGCTGTGAAGGGGGATGTGGAGACAAGGGGGAATGTTTTAGGATGAGGAAAAATACACCATGCTTGCAAGCTGACTGGAATGGTCTAGTAGAAAAGGACAAAGTGATGGTGTTAGATGGAGGGAATAACCACAGAACGTTTGGCAGTGAATCCTGATTTGACAATCCTTCAGGAAATCCCATACCTGCTTTCAAGGGACTTATTCTCTAATGGAAAACATGTACAGTTAGATTAATAAATTTCAAAATGGTGCAATAAAATGATATGAAAATGTTGTGGCTAGGACAGAAAACTGTGGAGTAGTAAGTTAGAAGGCTCTTGTATTTTATGAGGGGAAAAATGATGAGGACCCAAACCACTGGCAGTTCCAGTATGAAAGAAAGGGAAGGGATGGATTTGATAGCTACTTAAGGAAAAAAAATGAGTGGGGCTTAATGACTGCTTATTTATGAAATAGGAGAGAAATGGAGTGATTTTGTATGACTTCCAGATTTCTGGCATGGTAGGGTGGAAGAATCTTTCTTAGCCTATTACTTCCTTCCTTAAAAATGTTCAAAGACTTGCCATAGCTGGTGTGGTTCAGTGGATTGAGTGCCAGCCTGCAATCCAAAGGGTCACTGGTTTGACTCCCAGTCAGGGCACATGCCTGGGTTGCAGGTCAGGTCCCCAGTGGGGGGGGTGCATAAGAGGTAACCACACATTGATGTTTCTCTCCCTCTCTCTCTGCACCTCTGTGTAAAAATAAATAAGTGATCCTAAGAAAATGTTCAAAGACTTTACATTGCCTAAATATTAATGTTTAACATTCTGGAACCCCTAAAATCTGCTATTTTGGCATACCCTTTGCCTTCCTGAGATACCTCCTTGGAACCAATGATTTAGTGGAATCCAATTTGAAAATACTGGTTTACAGAATTATGAAGTCTGCATTCAAGATCCTCTATAATCTGGGCCCTGGTTACCAACCTAATTTCTTGCCTCATTTCCTTCCCCAATACTCTAACCATGTCAAAAGTATTTCTATTCTGTGTCCACACCCAGCTCTAACAGGCTGCTGTACTTTTTCTCCCATTGTTCTCACTGTCTGGAACTTCTTTATTCCTTGGTACCCTCAATCACAGTCTGCCAAAAAAATCCCCCCATGTTTCAAAATTCGCCTCCTCTGTGCAGCCTTTCCTTAATTTCCCAGATACATTTGACCATCCTGTCTTTAATAACGCTGTGTACATTATACTTACTTAAATCCATCATTTTATTTATTTATAGTTCTGGCCCACCATTTGACTATTAATCCTTTGAGGGCAAGCATTATGAACACAGTAGGCATTTAATACGTGTTAGTTGAATGAGTAACAAATAAATGAAATCTCAGTTCAGGCATAATTTTATCTTAATTTAATTATCTCCTCCCAGGCAGCACTGAAGGCTTCTTTCTGTTCATTCCTGTAAGGCCCTGGAGGACTTCTGCTCTAGCACCACAACACTGTATTTGCTTTGAGGCATCATTTCCCACCCCCCTTTTGTGATATATATATCCCCTGCCTGAAATATTCAAGGGCATGGATTTTATCCTGTTCATCCTTGTATCCCAAGCACTTATGTTCTCAATAAATGTTTTAATCATGTATTGTTTAATAATTAAAATGCTATCTTACCTTTTAAAGTCTTATATCATGTAATCATGCCCATCTTTTTCCACCTTCACAAAGTATTCCCTAATCACCCTTGGTTAGAATTCATCTTTCATTCTGGCATTCTATTAAGCTATAGCTATTTTGTAATTACCACTTTCTAGGACAGTTATTGATATAGAGCGACTGCAAAAGCCTAAGAATAAGAAAACTTTTATTCTTCATTATATTCCATGCTGTATGATTCTCAACTCTTCTTCTTCTTTTTTTTGTATACTGCTATACTTGAGTAATGCACGCACCTACCAATTCCAGAGCACTTGACATGATCCTGCCTTTTTCCATTGGCGAGTCATAAAAGCAACACTTGAATCTGATATTACTTATTTCGTCAAAATAAACAATTAATTGTCTACTGAATATATATCATTAGTAACTTTTTCTAACAACTCTTGCCCCACTGAGCCTTATACATTATAGGCTTTAAATACTTGATGAATGAATAACAGAAGGAAGGAATACTATTTCACTGCCAAGTTCAAAGGGAATTCAGACTTTTGTACAAAATTAGTCAACTCATTTCATTGATTACTGTTTAGAGCCAGAAATAATTTATTTATATGGGCTAGAGGAAAATGATACTGTCCTTCACAAACTGAAATCTAGCTAAAATAGTAGTTTTACTTTACAAAAAAGTAATAGGTTTCTTTCCCCACCCATGCTAGCCTTGACAGCAAATAGAAGTGTTACAGGAACTAAGTTTTCCCTGAGGTTTTATCGAGTTCTCACCTCTCCATTCCCTGTGGAAACAAAGTGACCCACACTCTTCTCCATTTCCCAGGCTCCTCAGCGCTGCTTGTCAGTGCAGTGCCCTCTGTAGTCATTGTGACCTTCCAAATTTAGGAGGGTGGATTTTTGGCTTATTTTCTTCTCCCAGTGACAACTACTCTTCAATAATTGAAAAGGATTTTGTTCTTTTAGATAATAGGTTCCTTACAAAGCAGAACTTGAAACAAAATTCTCAGGAAAAGGACTGAGCAACAGGTGGACGTCCTACAAATAAAGACATCCCTGCAAACCATAACCGAGTAGCCCGATTCTAGAGCACCGGTCTTTAGGCTTTCATCTACCACTTGGCTTCTCTGGGAACATCTTCCACTTTCCCAGAGATTGGAGGCGGCTTTATTTCCCCACTTTGTTTTTCCTCTTTGTGTCATCATCCCAGTGCCCCAGAAAGCTTCTCCTACTGGGGAAAGGGAGGAGGGAGAACAAAGCATGTTGGGAGGAAGTCTCCCTGCAAACTTGACACCTTGGGGCCCTTGCCAGAATCTGGAAAGTGAGCATGTGGTTGGCATCTCACTATGATCCTGCTCTTATACTCTTTCATTATGGGATCCACCTGCTGTCTCACATAGATTATGTAATAAGTTGTACAGAATTTCAGGCTTACTTGGCTACAGACATACATTAGGGAAATGATCAAAATTATAACGTATAATGAAAAATTTGTCACAGCATCGCCTCTGAGTTAAGCAGGAAGAAAAAGGGGGGCCAAAGCCATCTTCAACTATATTCTTGGAAATGGAGCTTCAGAATTTTCCTCATGAGGAATAAAAAGAAACCACCTTAAGTGTCTTGCTTTATTTTTTAGTTATATTCCAAGTCTTTTATAATCTATTTCAAATGCTGTTTGGGGAAACAATGAAGAGAAATAAATTAAAGGCATTCTTTTTTTATTAACTGATTCTAATCCACTTTTTATAAAACTTGCAACTACTTATAATATTATAACTTTTTCAGATTATTATTTGGCTTACTATGAAGTGCAATCATTAGAGAAATTGTTTTTGGTAAGTCAAATGCTAATTTTTCAGAATGCAATTCAAGCCTCAAGAATTTTTAATGCCTACCATACCGGATACAAAGAAGTATCTCATGAACAACACCCAAAGCTCTGACTTTCTCAAGGAGAAGACTTGCACCCATGAAACCATGTAAAAACAAATTGCTTCAAAAAATTTTTAATTGATTTTAGAAAGAGAGAAAGAGAGACATTGATTTTGTTGTTCCACTTATTTATGCATTAATTCATTGCTTCTTGTATGTGCCCAGACTGGAGTTTGAACCTGCAACCTTGGCATATCAGGACAACACTCTCACCAACTGAGCTACCTGGCCAGGTCACAAGTTACTTATTTTTTATTGCATGGATTAAAATGACACTTCATTATATATTTCTGTCACCAAACTCTCAGAAAAGTTCCTTAATTTTTCTTATTTATTTTCATTGCTTATGACATGCATATCCTCAAAACCATAGACTTGTAAAAAAAAGTACAATTATGTATCCTTTCTACCAGTTTCTTACTCCTCCATTCTAAAATCTAATGGTATTTTTATGATGCCCATGGGGCAAAAGCTAAATCGAATGTTGATTGTTTAACGAAAAAAAAAACTTCAAGGCAAGGAAAAAAAATTTTTGAGACAGAATTAATCAGACCTATTCTAAATAAATCTAAGTCCCAACATTGGCTATGTCCCTTGAATCCAAAACTCAGCTTCAACCCTAGTTTATCGCTGGAAAGCCTCTCTGTTGGTGGTATAGACACCTGTTGTCAACTCTCACCAGCTGTTCCTTCCTTTGCTTCTTAGTTTGCTGGTTAAGTTTGTTCTACATTATAGATATTTACCCCTGTTTTCCATTCCTGCTTCAAAGACTAAAAGTCTCAACAATCTCTTGCTTATTCCCACCAGTCCAAATTCATTCTACAAAATCTGAACACGCTCTAGCAAACTCCAAGCTTTCACCAAGAAAAGGTTGCCAGTATCAATTAAACCAGAAATATACAACTTTTTTTGTCACACCAACTAACGCCAAAGTTATCAACTAGAATTTATCAACATTGAAAAGCTTTTTCCTCTTCTTCATGAAAGAGGGTACCATAAACACTTATTATTGAGCTTTATTTAAAAAGTTAAGGCTTTTGAGAGGTATCAGGTGAGGAAATATTTGGGTTGATAGTAGAAGGAATGAGCAGCTTTTATAAATTGGAGAAGTGAATTCTAAGTTTAGTTAAAAGAACATTCTATACCTATTTCCTGTTCAATAAATGAAGCATTTTTGTGGAAATAAGCCAAAGGTTTTATGAATATATCCTTACTTTTCCCATGAATTAGAAACATTTTTTTCTAATATAAATTAAAAAATAAATCCTTACAAGAATTTGTGTGTTCTCACTCCTTTGCTGTTTGGAGCTCAATGTCATAGCTTTATGTCATGAGTTTTAGTGAGTTTGTATCTGATAGAATCCTTAGGATAGAGTCAAATATTAGAGAAAAACAACTTATCTAATTGTATGGCAAATATTTCTCAGCATTAAGGAAAGAATTTTGAGATCTCAAATGTTAACTATTTTTAATTACTTTCTTTCTGCCATGATATGTCTAAGTTCCTAAATTAAAATCTTCTAAATATTAATTACAAATCTAATATTTCATGAGGCAAGTTGGTTGTGCTGTATAATTTAATTCATTTCATCTCTAAACTTTTTTCACATTTTAACCTATATTTAAAAACTCGACTTCCTGTCTGCATAGGCAGACATGACTCGCCTCTTCACACAACCACAACGAAATTATAACTAAGGTATAGAACAACCATCACTCATAACTGACAGAGTCAAGTTGACTGAAAGTCCGACAACTACAGAATTAAAAAAACCACATCTATCCAGACTGGTAGGAGGGGGCGCAGACATGACATGGGCTGGTCCCACAACCATCTGTGGTGGATAGAAATTTGGGAAGGGTATCTCAGGAGCAAGGGTATCTCCAGCCCCACACCTGGCTCCCCAGTCCAGGCTGCCAGTGCCAGAAAGATAAGTCACCACAACTTCTGGCTGCAAAAACCAGCAGGGATTGAGTTGGTGGAAGAAACTACTGAAGCCCCAAGTAGTTCCTCTTAAAGACACCACACACAGACTCACCGACTCAGAATCACTCCCTCTGGGATCCAGCAATGGGGTGGCAGTGGCAGTTTGAGGGGCACCAGTGGAGTGCAGGAGAGGCATCTGGCATCAAGGTGAGCAGAAGCCATTGTCCCTTTTCTTGGTCCTACCCCCACAGAGCCAGCACACTGGTGCTGTATCTAAGATTCCATCAACCTGGCTAGCACTATTAGTCCTACCTTGGAGATTCCACAGAAACTCTGCCCCAACCAATTTACAGGCCCTCCCAAGCTGCTTTTCTGTACAAATGGCTTTGGCTCATGCTTCACAGCTTCTTAAATCCTCTCAAACAAGCAGCAGCTGGCCTCAGTGAACTCCAGGCCCAGAACTAGCAGCCTAGATTCACAGCCTGGCTTCTCCTGGGAATCTCCAAGCCCAGCACAAGTAGCAGCCATCTCAGTTGCTTTATAATTCAGGAATGGGGGTCCTGGGAAAACACAGGTGAGGGTTGACCTTGACCTGCACCACCTGGAGAACCCTAGGGGCCAGCGTACCCAGTGGACAGCTACAGACCACATCGGAGCACCACCACCCTGCCCCTGCACAGCTGATCCTCCATGGAGGGCAGAGGTTGGTGGTCAGTGGTCACAGCCAGTTCTTGCAGCTGACTGGCCTGGGTAAATCCCTCCTATTGATCTGCAGTAGCAACCAAGGCTCAACTACAAGAGGAGAGTGTACTCAGCCTACATGAAGGGTACACCTCAAGTACTCAGCTTGGGTGATAGCAGATGTTGTGCCTCTGGATCCTCCAGGATACCTACATTAGGCCACACTACCAAGACATGGAGTCAAAGCAGCTCTACCTAATACATAGAAACAAACACAGGGAGGCTGTCAAAAGGAGGAGACAAAGAAATATAACCCAAGTGAAAGAACAGATCAAAACTCCAGAAAAAGAGCTCAACAAAATGGAGAGAAGCAATCTATCAGATGCAGAGTTCAAAACAGTGGTTACAAGGATGCTCAAGGAACTTAGTGAGGATCTCAGCAGCATAAAAAAGATCCAGTCAGAAATGAAGGATACCCTAATTGAAATAAAGAACAATTTACAGGGAAACAGAAGGAGAGTGGATGAAGCCAAGAAGCAAATCAATGATTTGAAACACAAGGAAGCAAAAAACAACCAATCAGAACAAGAAGAAGAAAAGAGAATCCAAAAGTAATGAGGATAGTATAAGCAGCCTGTGAGACAACTTTAAGCAATCCAACATTTGTTCATTGGGGCTCCAGAAGGAGAAGAGAAAGAGCAAGAAATTGGAAATCTATTTGAAAAAATAAATCTATATGAAAGAAAATTTCCCTAATTTGGAGAAGGAAACAGACAGGCAAATCCAGGAAGCACAGAGACTCCCTAACAAGATGGCCACGAAGAGGCCCACCTCAAGACACATCATAATTAAAATGCTAAAGGTTAAAGATAAAAAGACTGGAGGGTGGATGTGCAAGAATGGGTGAGAGATGAGCGGATTAAGAAGTACAGATAGGCAGTTACAGAATAGTCACGGGGATGTAAAGCACAGTGTAGGAAAGGGAGCGACCGAAGAACTTACACCCATGACACGTGCACATGAACAAGGGTGGGGGGACTGCCTGAGGGAGTGGGGCTGCTGGGTTGGGGGGCACAGGGGGGAAAGTCAGGACAACTGTAATGGCCTAGCCAATAAAATACAATAAAAAAATAAAAAGCCAAGTTCACTTGAACTAAGCAATCATATCCATTTGAGTCCTCAAAACTTTTGTGATGAATGATTAAGATCCCATAGTACAAAAATATATATATGTAAAAATTATGAATAAATTTTGTTTCCTCTTGTGCAGCTACATTAAAATAACATTTTCTATTCTTGTCACATACTTAATCTATCTAAAACCAGTTACAGAATTGGAAAGTTGTGGTTTGGGAAAGCAGGACCAGTTGCACAGATATTATTTCTGGATGACTTGCAAAGATGCAATTTTGTATAAACTTTATTTTAAAATATTTCATGACTTCTGTGTGAAGTTCAAATCATGATAATACACTATTGAGCCAAGTGAGTTAAACAAAAATTTTATAGAAATTGAAATGTTTATCATATGTGTTAAATAGTAATAGAAACCAGTTTGCACTACACTTATTTCCATTTATTTTTTGAGTTATCAACTTTCTCATTGCTTTAGATTGTGGTCTGCTATTTACTATGAAGGCACTATATTATACAATCTATTTAAAGTCTTTTTAACTGTGTTGGTATGGTAATAATCCTCCTGACAGGCTCATAACTACATAATGTGAATCTCTGAAGTTTTTGCCAGGAAGCAGATCACAAAATAAAGTGTGGAAAGAACCTGGTTCAAGAACTGATTTTTATCAGTAGTATAGTAAATGAATGGTGAATACCCTATAGTTTTCTCCAAAGTGTATAAAAACTATTTGCATAGATCTCTCTCTCTCTCTCTCTCTCTTACACATACACATAGGCACGCATGTGCACAAAGCTTACCTGTGAGAAAATATTTGAGTTATATCAAACCAAGTATGTTCAACTTATTTTATTTAAAATAAAATAACCTCACCATGGAAAGGAAAAATGAAAGGTCCCAGATAGAGGAAACAACACAAAGGTGAAAATAAAATGTTAGTTATCTTATGTTATAAAATAGAAATAACTTCAGGAAAAAAAGAAGCAATAAGAACAACATACAGTAGTCCCTCTTCATCTGTGGGGGATCCATTCCCAGACCCTCAAGGGACACCTGAAACCACAAATAGCATCGAACCCCATATATACTATGTTTTTTCCTATACATACATACCAATAATAAAGTTTAGTTTATAGATTATGCCCAGTAAGAGATTAACAATGGTAACTAATAATAAAATAGAACAAATAATTGTAGCAATATACTGTAATAAAAGTCATGCAAATGGCTTTGGGACCATTATTAAATAAAAGTATCACTAACCATCAGAAAGATGCAAATTAAAAACACAATGAGATATCATCTCACACCTGTCAGAACGGATATCATCGATAAATCAACAAACAACAAGGGCTGGAGAGGATGTGGAGAAAAGGGAATCCTAGTGCACTGTTGGTGGGAATGCAGACTGATGCAGCCACTGTGGAAAACAGTATTGAATTTCCTCAGAAAACTTAAAATGGAACTGCCTTTTGACCCAGCAATTCCACTGTTGGGATTATACCCTAAGAACCCTGAATCACCAATTCAAAAGAACCTGTGCACCCCAATGTTCATAGCAGCACTATTTACAATAGCCAAGTACTGGAAACAGCCAAATGCCCATCAGAAATGAGTGGACCAAAAAACTCTGGTACATTTACACAATGGAATACTATGCAGCAGAAAGAAAGAAGGAACTCCTACCTTTTGCAACAGCATGGATGGAACTGGAGAGTTTCATGCTAAGTGAAATAAGCCAGTCAGTGAAATACAAGTATCATATGATCTCACCTATAAGAGGAATCTAGTGAACAAAATGGAACCACAGGGGTGGAAACATGGAACAGACTGAAAGTGACCAGAGGGGAGGGGGAAGGGGGACAATGGTGGAAAGAAGGTGAAGGGACTAGACAAAGAACATGTATGAATGACCCACGGACATGGACAATGGTGCAGGAATTGACTGTGTGAGCAGGGGGTAGGATGAGCAGAGGAGGGCAAAGAGGGGAAAATTGGGACAACTGTAATAGAATAACAATTTTTAAAAGACTAAAAAATTAAAAATTAAAAAAAGAAAGTATAGTAATAAGAAACATCTTTGAAATAAGCACAGGTGCCACAAGAGCCCTAAAGAGGGATGGATATGTTTTGCTTTGTACTTTCTTAAATTTAGTCACTATATCAGATTTCCTTCTCTCAGCTTTCATTCTGGCTCCCATACAATCAAGTCCTTTGTAAGTAGTTGTCCAAAGGAGTATTAAAATTTTAATAAATTTGCAATAATAGTTTAGCATTTAACTCTTTTTGTAATTCAGGGATATACTTGGGTTTTTAATCTGTAGTCACAATAGATTGTATTATTTCTCAACTAATTTTCTGTTCTCCTATTCCTCCCTCCCACTGCATTCGTAAGAGAAATAGCCATATGACTTGCTTTGGCCAGTGAAATATGAGCAGATGCGACGTGCGCCCTTCCTTGCAGAGGCGTTGAATACCTTGCATGGGTGGACTTGGGCTCTGAGTTTCTTCTGATTTCTGCCAAAAGCAGAGCTTTCCTCAGATAGTCCCACAGTGGAGAAAAAACAAACACATAGAGCGCGTCAGAGTTGTAGGCAACTCACAGGCCTGCAAGCATGAAATAAATCTTTATTAGGATGAGCCAATGAAATTTTTGGGCTGTTTGTTACTTCAGCAAACAATGACTAATCCAAGAGTCAACCTTATAAGTACACTTGTGTAAAAACTGTAAGCAATATAAATGAAAGGCAGGATATTTGAAGTGACTTTCAAAACAAACTAGATGCAAACGTTCTATGCAGAGTGTGGAATATGCACGTTTGTATCATCCTTAACACAATGTCTGCCTTGCGGTACCAAGTGCATGTACAGAATGCCGATATTTAGAAGCCAAGCAATAACCTGCAGGCATGCCTATGTGTCTGTGGGTTTATATTAATAATTAACAGTTATGTGTCTGCCATGACTCCCTTTACACTCTAAGGTTTAGAAGGACAGCAACTCATTTTTACAATAAAATTTGTTGTCATTATCTACTTCAATGCAGAAAGTTACATAAGGAAAAAGAGTTCCATCCTAATTAAACAGAGGTTTAGACTTATTAATTACTTCAGTTTTTACTATCCACCAATGACCAGAGGAAACAAAACAAAGAAAGGAAACTATGTTATGGCAACAATGATATATAACTACACACTCAGATATATAAATAATATATTAAATTATATGTATATAATTATATATATCAATATAAAATAATAATACCAAACAGTAATCTCCTCATTTAAACAAGGTTCTAGTTCTAACATGAAGAAAGATTTTCTGTTCAATGTAATACATTGGTGGTAGATCACAAAATTTTTAAATCATCTATGACTAACACTCATCTTTTTATTCTCACTACACAATATTTTCATATGATCATTAACTGGCTATCTCAAAGCATCCTCCACGTTCTAAAACTAATTCCAATGCTGTAGATCTCTATGTGTGAGTAAAAAGATTATAACCATATAAAACATAATAATATTATTCCATTTCCAACAGGAGTACTTTTATATACTGTAAAAACAATCAAGAAAGCATATTTTTATAAATTGAAAAATGTTTTATAAACCCCCATGGGACATACACTTCCTTCACAAAGACACGTGTTGGCTCATTCCGGGACTATCTGGTATTTTTCATCTAAATGAAAATTATTTTTACAACTGATTTTTGCAGCAGATTTTCACTGTACCCTGCAGATGTATTAATGTGCTTTTATCATGTCGACATATGATTATAAACAAAACCATTTTATGTTAAACTTATGGTGTTTCTCCCATATTTATATTAGGAGGAAGTGAGGACTCATTTGAACCAAAATAGGTATGTGTAATGCTTCTTCCAGGAGGAGATACAATCATCTAAAATATAAACAAAAGTGTTTTCTCAAACTTCCTTAAACCAGAAAGAAAAAAAAAATATTTGGTCTGTACTAGACAAATTCATTTGAATTTCCTTGTCTATTCCAAGAAAACCAACAGCCAAACAAATGAAGCTTATCATTGTACAACTAGAGACTTACTACTTCTTCATTTTATACAAATAAAACTTCAGCTGGGCCCTTGCTAACGTGGCTCAGTGCATTGGGCATTGTCCTGTGAACCAAAAGGTCGCTGGTCTGATTCCTGATCAGGGCCCATGGCAGGGTTGTGGCCCAGGTCCCCGGTGGGGGGTGTGGGAGAGGCAAATGGTAAATGTTTCTCTTGCATATCAATGTTTCTCCCTTTCTTTCTCCCTCCCTTTCCCTCTCTCTAAAAATAAATAAAATCTTTTTTAAAAAACTGCTGGTGATTGTGTATCAGTTGGTCTGAATTTGTACATGTAGCAAACAGGTAATGAATTGCTTTCTCCAGGTACTGAATAGAAGCATTTATCATGAATCTGCCATGTACTCAATGTAGGAGACTAGATAGTACCAGCTGAAAATAACTTTTTGAAAGATCATTTTGCCCATTCATTCCTTGATTTGTTCCTTTGTCCTTTACTTCACTTATTTATTCATCTAACAATAAATATTTATTGAGCTCTTCCTGTGAAGTCGGCACTGTGTGAAGTTCTGAGAATACAATGGTAAATAAATAAACACAGGAGGAGCTCAAAAGACAATTCCAGATCCTTCTCAAATTCACTCATCCATTTATTCACATTCATTTCCAAAACACAGTACAATGAGAAGAGTCCAACATGGATTTAATTTGCACTTAACAGCTGGGTGATCTCTGGCAAGCTCTTTTAAGTTCTCAGAGCTTCTGCTTTCATGTCTGCTATCTACGTCAAACAATGATAGAGTGGATTACAAACATAATAGAGAAAAATGCCTGACATTTCATTCTCCCCTCACCCACACCGGATCTCACCTGTTTCCCGCATGACAGGTCCTAGGCGGATGTAATGGATGAGTGCATTTCCTAGCACTGTGCTTAATTGTAGCTAAGAATATAGAGAAATATCAAATGTGGACCCTGCCTCCCAGAAAATTAAATTTAGAATAATAATGAATAACATCTAATATATACCAAGCATTGTTCCAAGCACTCTACATGAATGAAATCACTTTTCTTCACCATATACTATGATATAGAAATTATACCTATCCGTTTTCTGAGTGAGAAAATGGGGGCACAGAAAAATTAGGTCACTTGGCCAGTCACATAGCTAGTGAGCAGCAACGTGGCCTTCAAACCCAGGCTGCCCACCTCTGGAATCCAGGTTCTCAACCACTATGTTGTGTTGCCACCCAAGGGGAGGCTAATAATATAAGAAAATGGATAATAACTACCCTATGAGTGGTTTAAGCCATTAGGTGAGTGAGGGGAAAGAACTTGGGGGCTTTGGGTGCAAAAAATTTAAATTTAATAACATTTCCAGCCCTGGCTGGGTTGCTCATTTGGTTAGAGAGTTGTCCTGATACGCCAAGGTTGCAGGTTTGACCCCCAGTCAGGGCACATACAAGAATCAACCAATGAATGCAAAAATAAGAGGAGAAATAAATCAATATTTCTCCATCCTACTCTCTTTCTCTTTCTTCCTCTCTCTCTCTCCAAAATCAATAAAGAAAAATTAAAAAGAAAGAGAAACAAATAAAATTAACATTTTAGTTGAAAGAAATGTGAATGATGATGAAGAAAGATGTGGGGCGCTTCAGGAAGGTTTTATTTTATCTCTGTAGGAAATGATTCTTCTATATAGCTAATATAAATATGCTGTGCTGAAATGTAAATCATTCTATTTAGTGAAGATGGAAAACTTTAAAATTTTTATTGTTTCTAATTTATAAAAGTCATGCATGCTAATCATAGAAGCACTAATCCAATGGCAAATATAAAGGAAAGCACTTTAAATTTCACTGCTAATTTCATCAATTAAAAAATCACTTTAATCTTTAGCAGCATTCCCTTTGATTCTGTTTTCTATGTGTATTGTGTTAAATGTACTTTTATGTAATAATAGACAATGAACTTACATGCCATTTTCAGTCCTGTTCTTTTCACTTAATATTTCATCCTGAGCAACACATATTATATTTTTTCACTGATGTGCCAACAGTCCCTATTATCCTTCCCTGCATTGCTATCTTTGTAATGCTTCTCACCGTTTACATACTATATTGTTTTACTTTACTTTTTTTTTTTAATTTCCTATTCCTCCCCTGCCACCCCCACAAGAACGTAATCTTCATGAGGACAAGAATACGTATATTTGTTCTGTTCTCTACTGTGTCCCCAGCGACTACAGGTGTGCCTGGCACACTGTGGGCGCTCTATTTGTCGAATGAGCAGTGTCAAAGAGGAAGGTAATAAATGCAGCACACAGGAAATCCTTAGTCAATCACTCTTACCCTTTACATCAGGCACCCGTTTCCACTTTTTTGGGCTAACAGATATAGATAACAGAAGGGACAATTTCTCATGAATAATTAAATGCACGGTTGCACCTTCCATGTAGTTGTGTTCTCATAAGGAGTTCTCAAAACGCTCTTCTCCCCAGGCTTTCCTCTTTTACCATCTTTGTCCTGACTTTTTATTGCGTCTGATGCCCTCCCTATAATCCTGTGTTGCTAATTCCACTATTTTCTAAAATTTGGGGTTTGTTTTCATTGAAAGCAATTTGTCATGCATATGTTTTTCCTTTGAAACTAATTTCACTTTGATTGATGTTTTGTTGGTTTGTTCAGCCAGTCAGATCTTGTAATACATATCTATAGCTTCAGTGAAATCAATCAGCTCCCTACATTACCTGGATGTTAGGTGGTCAGGCCTGAACTCCCACCTTCCTGCCTAATTAAAATCTGGGTTATTGGATATGTTTATATTCAATAGTCCCTTCTCTCATTTTTATCCGTAATGTTTGTTTTTTTCTCATCTTTTACATACGTACATAAGATACCTACAACATTTACACTTTTAACTCTGCACTATAAAAATTATTAAAATGAGATAATGTATATGGAAGTGACTGATAAGCTTTCAAACACTGTACAGACATTCTCCCAAGGCAATTGCCATGAACTCATGACATCTCAGACTATTCCGCATGTCACATGCACACATCAGCCTCTGCATGAACGCCCTTCATATGCTAGAAGGCCATCATCAAATCCCCATTCTAATTTCTAGGCTGAGTAGCATAGTTTGTTTAAAATTTCCTTCTTACTCTTTCTCATGCTGGTAACAATCGTTGTGTTTTGTGACTCTTCTCTGATGTATCATCTATTCTATCTTTGTTACCATGACACTCTTACAAGTGAATCTCACTTTATGGACTACAGCTATGTAAAAATAGAATTTTTAAGTAAATTGTGTCATACGACAAATACACTCAGAGTGCTATAAAGTTATTTAAAGGCCCTCCATACAGAAACAGGATTTAGAAAAGGACTTGAATATTGAGTACCTACTCGCTGCTTATCTGTAGGGTGACCTTGTTCTGTATCTTCTCTAAGCCCTAGTTCCTCATCTGTAAGCTAGGGGCTTACCATCAACCGCTCCTGCAATGGTTCTCAATGGTTGAGGCACTGGGGCACATTTGAAAATGTGTGGCAGTGTTTTCAGTCCTCTGGGGGTAGCAATTGCTGTGCAGTGAAGTGAGGTGGGGCAGAGACGTAAATATCCTGAAGCATCTGGGGCAGCACCTCATAACTAGAAACTGTCCTGTCACAAAATGTTGGCAGTATTGAGACACTGTTGGCCATTGAGACACAGGCAGAGCCACCCCTTACACATTTCCCTCCAATAAACTTGTGAACACTAGATGGCAGGACAGGAGTGCTTTATGGTCCAGACCAAAAAGTCCGCACTCAAAATCCATGGCTCTCTTCTGCTCCGTTAAAATAACTTAAAAATTGTTTCCTGAATAATAAGTCTGCCCAAAGCAAATCTCAACTTCTCCTGCTATATAAAAAGCATCTTAAAACCTCTGATCAGCTCATCACGCAGGTTAGAAACAGCTAGTTGATTTCCATTTTTGCCTGTGTTTCTAAAGTTTTTTCTTGTCTTTGGTCAAATCAAGTAAGCTATATTCCAAGCTATAAATTGTATCAGATATATCTTTGGATGTATCTGTCCCTCATCCCAGCTGCTGCTGGGCCAGCCAGCTCTGTAAGGGCTCTAAATTCACACAAACCTAAGGTGAAGGCACTTCACCTTTTAACTCCACCATACGGCATCTCCCCTCCCACCCCAGAGCTTCTAGATATCTGCATGCACCCAGGCATTTACAACCTGGAAATTCAAATCATAGCCAATGGATAAAATCTTCTTCTTTTCTACCCCCTTCCTTCCTAAGTGGGTAGTCCTGAGATACAGCACATCCTAATTCTTAAGAGCAAAATCTTTCAAATCCAGCAACCATTTGCACTTTGCAACAACTAACAGAACTTTCTCAGCTTCCTTGCTACACCCTCCTTGCCCTTCAGTCTTCTTCCCTGGAATTGAACTCCTTAGTAAAATAAGAGCACAGAAGCCCTCTGCTTTAGGTTCTGTTATGGGAGATCCCGGCTAAGACATAAGTGGAGAAATACCATTTTCTGGTTAATTCAGACCAAACTCTTGTAGAAATCAATTTGGATTAATTTGCAAGACAGGAGGGTAAATACAGAAGAACAGGAATATTGTCAGTTGACGAGTAAAATGAGCCGTCAACACTGTCCAACCACCATACTACGTTTGCCTTACGAGCTCCCTTTTGCATTCTCTGAGATATCTGTTTCAAAGGCTCTCTAGCCTCATACTTCCTAGCACCATCGCTATCACCTTCAACTGGCAACCTCACTTCTAATTTAATTGGGAAAATAGAAACCATCAGATGGGTACTCTTTCATGATCTTATCACTAGATCAACAAACCCATCTCTGTCTGCCCTCATCTCCTCCTTCTTCCCTATTTTATCTGATGAAGTGACCCTTCTACTGTCAGCCAGTTTCTATGAATAAATCCGATTCCCACCTGGCCATATCAGGGGCTTGCCTCCTCATTTCCCTCTCCTTCCTGCGGTGATAATCTCTCTACTATATCGATTCCATCAGCATTCAAAATGCCCTCCCACCTGTAAAAGTCCTCTCTTCACTGCGCTTTGTCATCCAGCTCTGTTCGTACTTTTGTGCTTCCTCTCCCAGGCAAACGTCTCTAAAGAGAAAGCTGTCTCAACTTTTTCTCCTTCTAGTCACTCCTCAGCTCACTTTAAATTGGCTTCCACCTCCACCACGTCACTGAGACTGCCCGTATAGAAGTTTCCAATGACTTCTCTGTTGCTCAGTCTAACGATGATTTTTTTTTATGGCTTCATTTTAACTCAATCTCAAACAGCAATCTACACAAGTAAGCATTTTCTCCTTGATACATTCTTTTCCCTGCTTCCTTTTAACCCTGCTCACTTGTTATTTCTTTCCTACATTGGTGTGCTACTTTTCCTCTTCTGGCTATTAGTGTCAGTCCTCAAGACCTGGTCTAAGTCACTGCCCTCCTCATTACATACCGAGGCATTCTCATATACACCCATGATGTCATTTGCAGATGACTCATACATGTATAACATCAACCCAGTCCTTTCCTCTGACCTTGATTTCCATCAGGTACTTACTATCTAATCTTAGAATCTCAACTGCAGCTCAGTCTCAACCTGTTCAAAAAAACCCAACTCATTGTTTCCACCCTACCTTCCTCGCTGCCCATTCTGGCTGTCTTCCCGTGGTTGGCATCACTGTCCATCAAGACACAGAAGCAGAAACAACATGAAGAGAAACACTTCCTTAACAATCCATCATTAGGCCCTATTTGTAGAGATTTTAAAAGATTTTAATTAATTTAATTTATATTCAATCTTTAAAAAAATATTTCTTGAATCTGTCCACTGTGCCGCCCCCCACTGCTGCCAAGGTGCCTCAGTATCTTCTACTTGGAGTCCTTCAGCATCTGGTCACCCAGCAGCCAGAAGGACCATGCTGGCACCCTGATCTTGAACTTCCGGTCTCCAGAACTGTGAGAAGTACGTTTCAGTCCCCAAATCTGACCATGTTACCCTGTTGTTTAAAATCTTTACATGGTCTCTATATATTTTAGAATAAAATAGAAAATTCCTAATCTAGCCTACAAACCTGCATGTTCTGGCCTCAACCTACCTCTCCAGTTTATTTTCTTTCACTGGTTATACTTCTAACTCATTGGATTTCTTTCCATTCTTCCTACCCTTTGTACATGCTCTTGCCACAGTACCCTAACATATGCTTTCCCTTTGCCTACAATAATCTTTCTCTGGTAAATGGCTGTCTGGTCCTCAGATATAAATTTAGGAATTTTTTTTTATAGAAGCATTCCCTGACCTTCCAACCAAGTCATATCCTCTTACGTACTCTGCCCTATGTACAAGGCACCAAGAGTTCACAAAGGTTTACATTAAAATAGTGGCTTCAGGGATTAAAAGTCAGAACTCAATTTGAAACATCCCTAGAAGGCAAATTATTTTAATTTTGTGTCTACTTTGATGATGGCAGGGAATAAAAGAAATGTTGAAAGAAATTTCAACTGTCTATCCTGTTTGATTGGAAAGAGTCAGGCTCCTTGAAGGGAGATAGCAAATTAAAGAGCAGAAATGGGTTTAATGGAAAATTAAAAAATGAATGTCTCAATATCTAGTAAAATCACATATTTATTTGTTCTTTGACTTAGCAATTATATACTTCTCAAATTCTATTCTAAAGATAAACTGATAATATACTCTGAAAGCAACCCTATGTCATCAATAGAGGGTTAGATAAACATGCTACACACATTCATATAATAGAATATCAAGCAGATGTAAAAAAGGAAGAAAGATTTCTTTTTATTACTATAGAGTTATTTTTAAGATACAGTGTTAAGTATAAAAAGCAAGAAGGAGAAAGCATGTATAGTATGTTACCATTTATCTAAAAAAGGGAGAGGAGAATTCATATATGTATTATATATAAACACATATTTATTAGTATTTGCACATATTTTTTAAAAAGACAAGCCATAGATATTTTGATTGGTTACCAACAAAGGGAGGGCATAAGGCTGCAAATGCAAATCTGACAAAGCACCAGAGGCTAGGTAATTCATAAACTCTGACGGAAATTTAATTGTCACAGGTCCGGAGACTGGAAGTCCAAGATCAGGGTGCTAGCATGACTGAGTGAGAATCCTCTTCTGGATCACAGACCTCATGCCATGTGCTCATTTAGTGAAAAGGACTATGGAGCTCTGTGGGGTCTCTTATGGGAACAATAATGCCATTTGTGAGGACTTCACCCTCATAACCTACGAAGCTCCTCTTCCTGACCTAAGCCCCACCTACTAATACTATCACATTGGGCATTAGTATTTTAACATATGAATTTGGGGGCACACAGCTTTCAGTCCCTAACATACATCCACTCTCTGTAGCCATTGGCTTGGGGTTGCCTGAAAGAGTAAGGACTCAGTTCAAACACCAAAATGAATCCTGAAGGCCCCGAAAATGGAGGCCGTCTTTGCAACTGTAGCTGGACAGCAAGGCCTCCCATGGAGCAATGGTTAAGTTGAGTGGTGTGCCTCTAAGTGGCTAGTTCAGTCCACCTGTGTGCCATGTAGTCCATTTCTGCCTAAGGAGTGGATACTTAACCACAAGAAGGGTTATTTGAGGATTTCAAATACCTGATTACGCAGTTTACTCATGCCCTTTGGTTCTTGTTTGACTCCAGAGGTAGCATTTTTATCTTGAGTGCCATGCTGAGTGCATTGCTAATGGGAAATGGGATGTTAGTAGCCCATGCATGCAATGGCTTCACAATTAATTAAGCTGTGGTTGATTGTGATAAAATGCCAGCGGAAGTCTGTGCCTTGGAAGCTTAAGTGGCTACTGTGTTTGACCTCTATGGAGTCAGATTGCCTGTAAGGGTATGGTATGGGATGAATTCTTTTGAGATCACTCCAGTACTTACAGAAAAATAGATGACAAACTCAGGCCCATTAACTCTCAGCTCCCTTACCCATGGAAGTCTCTTTGTCCTACACCCTGTGCACAACCACAAGTTGTGGCTTACCTATGCCCCAGAGGGGTACTTCCTGCTTGCCCAGTGACTATGGACTAGCTCTGGTCTGAAAAATCAGAGAATTTTTCATCATCTACTGGACTTCTATACCTTCTCCAATGAGCTCTGAAGTCTTGACCATGTTTGCCCTTCCTTGATTATTCTCCTCAACCCCAAGGTACATTTATCCCTTATACTTACTTTTTTATGATAGCTGGATAATGTTTTATATTGGATTTCACTTTATAATCACAGTGTTACTTCTGTCTCCTGACTGGACCCCAACTGAAAGAGATGGAATCCAGGTTTGGTATTTGGCACAGGCCCAGAAACGAAGCAAACAATCATAAACTTTTATTGAAGCAACTGTTCTCAGTCCCTTGTTTATCCGTTCTTGCTTTGTTTTGATTAGAGATAGAGCAGTACCTTTTTTATTTTTGACTGCTTATCTACTTTTCCCCTAGAGACACAGTGTTCTAGCAACCATCTTCACAACTCTGTGGGTCAAGTCCTCTTGGATGACACATCAATTTTGCTCATTACAGTTGTGAACCCTTGGCTTCTTGTGGTTAGAGATACCACTTGGCCACATCCCCCTTCCTCCAATAAACCAAGTTCTCCTACCTGGCCTAGAGTCAGCCCTGGCCTTTAGAAGAGAGCTACCACCAAATTTCCTAGTGATGCTAATGTCTCTCTCACTGATATACATCTGAAGACCTTAGTCAATTGTTTGATCTTTGGAACCTTCATGAAACAAAATCCTCTCATGGGTCTTTGAGTCTTACATGATATGTCTGCTCCAGCATGCCCATTGCCTGAGCGTTTTATTCTCTCTGTCCACTTACTTGGACACTGGCAAGCAGTGTCCGCTGCATTGTGGATGAGATACGAGACAAATTCACATGGACTACTGAGTCCTGTGGAGGAAAAGGGACAGCATGGCCACTCTCTCAAAAGGAGAGCACCCTGACCCTTGCCTTGACAAGCTTTTATTGGGTTCAATTTGCACAGGAATAAAGCTCTTCGATCATTGTCAGGCAAAAATGATTAAACAATAGATAACATTCAAAGAACTCTGAGGGCTTATTCTGAGTCAGAGTCAGATAGTTAAAGGGCCATAAAACTTTGGGGAACAAACTCACTTCCTGCTTGGTCCCTTGTTATTTAACTTGAGGGTATTAGCAAAGTAGGCTTACAGGATTTTATGCATTCTTTCTTTGGCCCGATGGCCCTAAAGAACCCATCCTTCCCAGCACAGGACTGCACCCACCACCAGCATTGTTTCAGGCTTAAGTCAGGCAGGTGAAGTAAGGCAGCCAAGAGATTAGGAGACTTCTTGCAGACAGAATAAGGACTCAGGCTATGTTAAAGCTGAGGGGTGAGGTCCATCACCCCCTTTTTCTGTAGCTCCCAAGTCCTTCCCTGGGGGCCCCCTGTAATCGTACCTGTTTTAACTTGTCCCTCCCTTGAGGAATCTTACCTGTCATTGACTAACCGATCAAGCATTGGGGGCCAGGCAGGGTGAAGAAAAAGGAGCAGAGGTGGCACCCCTGCCAAGTAGATAAGCTTTGTCTCCTTGGTGGCTTATGGTCCAAAGGTCGCTCACTCAGCCTTGGCCATGAGGGGGTTACAGCTTCTGAAACCAGGCAGAGCAGTTCCCAACAGTCCACCATATGCCACAGAAATTCAAGGATTTCCACGAAGCTCAGCATACACCATTTGTTTCTTCAGTCAGCCTTGCAGTGAGTTTCCACTGTCCTCTCAGTTTCTTGGGAGTGCACTAAGTCCAACATCTCAAGAGAGTTCCCCCCAAGTCAATAAACTCTCTTTTCCTCAATCTTATGTTCCAACCCCTTTGATAAAATGCTCTCAAAATTCAGTCCCACATGTACTTCCCTTTGACTCCATCTGAAACATGCTGACTAATTCTCACAGCTCATTTAGAGTACAGACCCTAACCTACCTTACCAGGTCCAAAATGAACCTGGCTGGGTTACACCGTCGCTCTACACAGCTTTTGACTTGGCATCTCAGACTGAGTTGAATGATGGAGGAGAGGTCTCTGGAGTGCTAGCTCTTAGTGAGGAGGGGTAGGCCACCTCTGCAGGCTCCAAAAAAGTCTAGGGGGGGAATTATTTAGGAGCATCTATGCAATTATCCCCATTCCATGTATCAGAATCCCAGATTTTCCCAACCAGGGCTTTGACAGTGGTGTAATAGACTGTCTTTATTTCTGTACTCACTGGTCTTTGAAGCTAGAAACTCTATTTAATTCTGAGTTTGGTTTTTAACTTTCTCAGTACAGGAGATAAGGACATCTTTCTAAGATAACAGTGTTCTCTGGCCTTCACAATTAATTTTCTGTTGTTAACTGTTTTTAGCTTTTCATTAATCCTCTGCAAGACAGAGGATCTGTAAGATACAACTTAGTAACAACTAGCCAATTCCATCGTCCTTGTAAGCATTCCTCTCACTCCCATGGTTGGGTCGTTACACCTAAGGAGTCATCCTCCTTCACTAAAATACTCTTTAAATCACCACTGAACATTTTAGCAAATGGACCACCACCATGTATCAGGGGCAATCTATGCCTCAATTTCCATTGGTATGATTATCTTTTAGCCTGA
The DNA here is from genome assembly GCA_028533065.1 of Trachops cirrhosus. Lineage (NCBI taxonomy): Eukaryota > Metazoa > Chordata > Mammalia > Chiroptera > Phyllostomidae > Trachops > Trachops cirrhosus. Next base: position 35,872,810 of record CM052542.1, on the reverse strand, counting down.
AGAATTTCTTTTATTATTTCTTGCAGTGCAGGTCTATTGGAAATACATTCATGCAGTTTTTGTGTGAAAAAATCTATATTTAACTTCATTTTTAAGGGATATAGTTTCTGAATATATAATTCCAGATTGACTTTCTCCCCCAATTCCTCCAATACTTTAAATATTGTGATACATTTTTATTTTTCTGGCTAGCATTTTTTCCTGACAATGTCCCCTCTGTGTAATATGTCTATTTTCTTCTATGTGCATTTAGATAGTTTTTTCAATATTTTATTTATTTGTTTTTACAGAGAGGGTAAGGAGAGGAAAAAGGGAGGGAGAGAAACATTGATCAGTTGCCTCTCACACAACCCCAACCAGGGACCAAGCCCATAAACCAGGCATATGCCCTGACCAGGAGTAGAACTGGTGACCTTTCAGTTTGCAGGATGACACCCAATCCACAGAGCCACCCCAGTCAGGGGTATATTATTTTTAACACTGGTGTTAAGTAATTTATTATGTGCCTCGGTCTGTTGTTTGTATGTGTGCATGCTAGTGTTTATTTCACTTGGTATTTGTTGAATTTCTTGGGTCTGTGGGTTTATAGTTTTCATCAAATTTGGACGATTTTCAGTCATTATTTTTCCTCTCCTCTGGGAATTGAAATACATGTACACTGCATGACTTGGTATTATCCTACAAGTCATTGTAACTGTTTATTCTTTGTCAGTCTTTTTCTTCTCTGTGTTTCACTTTGGGTATATTTCAGTTCACTACGTCTTCACATTCACTACTCTTTCCTTCTGTACTATCTAATTTGCTAAACCCATTCAGTGAATTTTTTTATTTGGGATCCTGTATTTTTAACTGTATAATTTCTATTTTATTTTTTAATCTTTAGTTTTCTCTGTATTATATTTACATTTTTCTTTAAATCCTTGAACTGATTTAAAGTCTCTGCTACATCTGTCATTTTTGGGTCATTAGTATTAACTTATTTGTCTCCTGGTTATGAGTCACATTTTCCTCCTTCTTCTCATGTGTAGAAATTTTTCATTGGAAGTTAGACCTGGTGATGTTATGGTGTCAGGTATCAATTCTGATGCGTTTTTTAAAAGAGTGGTAAATTAGTTTAATACTCTTGAGACTTGATTTTAAATTTTATTAGGGTTGACCCAGAGTAACCTTTATTCTAGAACTAGTTTAATTCTCCTACTTTGGTATGATTTTTTTCAGGTTTCTACTGTATGCTGTAGATGTTTAATCATGTCTTTTTTCTCTAACTTGTTGGAACTTGAATATCTCCTGAACGTCCTGAGAGTTCTGAGAATTATTCAGCATGCGGTCCTTCATCATTCTTCGTTCAGACTGATGACGTTTTACTCTGTGTATTTACAGCTTAGTACTCCTCAAGTCTCAGTAGGTTTCTGTGTGGGTTACTGAGATCTTTTTCTGTTTAGCTCCCACTGCTCTGGTCCTCTGCTCTGTAAATTCCAGTCATCTCAGCTTCCTTGACCTCTGATCTCTTTTTCTTCTCATTTCGGTGAGACTGCTGTGCTATTTATGCTTTCTCCCTGCACCATATTCTGCAGTGACTTCAAGAACAAAGATGGACAATCACAGAGATTTTCACTTGTTTCTCTTTTTTTCAGTAATCAGAGCTTTGTTATGCCTATTGCTCAAATCCTGAAAACAATCATTTCACATATTTGTTCATTTTTCTAGTTATTTTTTAGGACAGGAGGACAAGTCTGTTACAAGTTATTCCATTATGATGGGAGTAGAAATTTTTTATAATAAGTTTTTTTGATAAATGTGAGCACACAGTTTACCCAAACACACAGGTATTACAGTAGCCTCTCAAAAAACTTTTCAGGGAATGTACTAAATGTTCTATTTTGGGTTTCCCTAAAAGAAAAGCCAAAAATAGAAGGGTCAGAGTATGTTTCACATATGGGACTAGCTTGAACAGAGATAGAGAGGGATTCTAGAACTATCAAAAGTGTAGCTGAAACCTGAGTAAGACTTGCAGGGAGTAGGGGAGAGAAATGTATGTTACAGGAAAGAAAGAATTTGTCCACCGTGCTGGCAGAGCCAAACAGTGACACAGAGAATTGCAGTGGAAAAATATTGGCTATTTTATTGTGAATGGTCCATCCAGGAGAATGGGAATCTAATGCTCAAAAGCTTCAACTCTCCAATAACATGTAGGTTACAGATTCTATAGAGCAAACTCACAAGACACTGTGGTTTAGGGGTTGGGGGTCAGGCTGGAGCTGATTAATCAGGAGTGGGGTAAGGATAATAAATAACTTTTTTAGGTCTTGAGGACAGCTCAGTGGTCTTTTTCAGTGTCCCTTTGACTAGTTTCACAGAGAAGTAGTCAGGGGTTATTCCACCTTAGGGATGAAGAGCTGAAACATAACTTAGGTCAAGATGCTATGTTTAGCCTGCCAGAGGCCTGGGCCACTGTCTTCTGCTGCCCTGGGGGTTGTTGATGATACGGGGGAAGGGCTAGGCCTCTGGTATATGTGGACTGATTCCAGAGCTAGGATTTAAAGCTAAATTTAATCAAAGTCATAAGGACCCTGAGTTTCATATATAAGAGGTTATTTAGGAGAGGATAAATGATAAATATTCTGCTCATGCATGTAATGAATAAAGAGGCCCAAAAAATGATGTTTGATAAAATTATGGTATAGCCACTAATTTGCATACTACAATTTCTTTAAAAATAATGGTTATGAAGACTACATAGCAGTGAGGGGTTGTTTATAATATGTTAAATGAAAATTAAAAATATAAAGTTGCATTTGTGTACATATTATATTTTTAAAAGCCAGATGCATAGGCAATAATATTAGATGGAAATATATAAAAATGTGAAAGTGATTGTATTAATGTAGTAAGATATGGTTAATGTTTTTTTCATTTTTTATGCTCCAGATATTTTGTAATTTGATGTTATATACATATCTTATATGATATACATACATATACATTCATATACATATATACTTATATACATATCATACATGTATGTATGTATGATATACATACAGGTGAGTTTTTCCTTTAGTGCCTTGGTTCTCTACTCTGTAAAACAAACATTTTATATTACTTATCTTACTAATTTATTGGGTGAATTAAATGGGATATAATATATTTAAGTATTTAGCAGCACAATGCCTGAAACACAGTCAGTGCATCATTTTTTTTCTATCAGGACCACTATTGCATTTGTGCATGGCAATTTATTGTGCTGAATTCTGCAGCACTTCTGAGTCCTACACACTATACATACATATGGGGTTGCATGTAGCAACCTCCATGTCTTAGTGACTACTAAAAAATATCATCCCATGTTTCCAAATACTTCTGGTTGAAAATCATATATTTAAAAATTGTGGATTAGGGGGCACAGGAGCAGACATACCGTTAGCAGCAAAATGGCACCAGAATGTTATCGGACCTCGGTACAGCAACCTCAGTACCTGAGTTTGGCAAAGAAAGAATTCAGAACGAAGAAACTCAAATTATAATAGAAAGTTTATCTAGAAAGTCACAGAGGTAGGAAAAGTGAGCGAGTTGAACTGAGAGGGCTTAGAAAACAAGTTACAGAGGCAAAAGATGGGCCCTTGGAGCTTAGGAAAAAGAAAGGCAAAGAGAATGCACCTAGGGGAAGGAGCGGGAAAGGTGCAGCGTGCTCCAGAGAAAGCTAAAACTTCTTAAGGAGTTCTATCTGGAGACCTCAGGGGAGGATCTCAATAGAAACAGAATAGTCTTCAGCTTTCCAGGTGTGTCCTGTCAGGCCTCTCTTAATTGGTCGGCACCTGTGCGGGGTCCTTCATTGTGCTGGTCCTGATATCAGCCAAGGCGTCACCATTCCTGGATCGCTGCTTTTCTGGGCCTGGAGCTGATACACAGCTGAGGCCTAGGTACTGTATCTCTAGGGCTTAATGTTTAAGGGAGTGGTTGTGCTAGGGAGTTCTATGAGACGGTTCTCCAGGCCCCTTGCTCCTCCTCTAAGGGGTCTACCACAGGACTAATTATATGAAAGGTCAGGGGGGTCTAAACTGCGTGTCCAGTGATATGATAGGTTAGTGACATTACCGGAAGGGAAGGTCCCCGTCTACAATTGTCCTTTGCCAGGCACTGGGGGCTTTCTGTTCTGGAGACCTTCTGTACCCAGCGTGTCATCCCTACTCAGCTCCTGTCTGTCTAACTGCTTACTACAGCGTGACTGTAAAGGCTCTTTCTTTCCCCTGATTCTTTGTGGAAACATAATCCTTCACATGCAGGCCGCCCCCCCAAAAAAAAAAAAACACTCAAAGCAAAGTAGAAACAGAAACAATGTGCAGGAGAAAGTACACAGGACGAGGGATGAGAAGATCTCGAATCTTGGTGTGTTTTTTTTTTTTTTGGCTTTTCTGTTTTAAGCAAGCCCCTTAGACTCTGTAAGATGATTTTTAGTATAAAATGAAATCCAAGCTACAATTAAGAGTCCTTTTGGCTCTAACATTTAGAGATTTTAATACATTCAAGAAGTAATTCGCCTTGGCCGGTGTAGCTCCGTGAATTGAGCTCGGGCCTGAGAACCAACCAATGTGTTGCTGGTTCGATTCTCAGTCAGGGCACACGCCTGGGTCAAGTCCCCAGTGGGGGGGTGCTCAAGAGGCAACCACACAATGATGTTTCTATTTCTTTCTCCTTTCCTTCTCCTCTCTCTAAAAATAAATAAAATCTTAAAAAAAGAAAAGAAATGATTCTGTGAGGTGCCTTCTTTCTGTAGCAAAGATGGATACACAGACCAGTTTCGCAACCTGTAAATCACAGAGAGCAGTGGTTCAGAGTCTATCACCCCGTCTTCTTTTTAGATGCTATAAAGTAATCTAGAGGTCAGATTACAAAGCCAAGGAAGAATTTAAACAGTCTCCCAGGCTTTTTCAGGTGAAACGTTTTATTGGCCTACCAGAGTGTGAGTTCTTAGTCTTGCGTTTTTGTCTTTAGCCGTTTCTGTTTAGATGCCTCTCTTTTCCTGATACAGAATACAAAACTTGTTTCCTCATTTGTCTGTACATTCTAGAAACTTGCGCATTTCACTTAGTTACCAAACCTGAAGTACAAATCCTTCATAAAAGAATGTAGTTTCTAAGGAGTAGTCCCATTATGTCACTGAATCATAAAAAGTTACAATGAGTTGAGCATTTTATTTAACACTTTATGTGCAATATTTACTTAGTCTGCATGGGAACCCTATATGCAGGCCAATGTAACTCATTTTACGGATCAGCAAAGTCAAGAAATAGCTTGCCCATGGCCACACGTGCTGGTAAGTAGTACAGCCTATCTGACTCCGCACTACCACAATAAATGAACTGTATCATTTACGTAATTTAAGGAAAACGTCCACTTTTCTCCAAAATTAAACATTCAGAAACATACCTATTAAGGGTTAAGAAATTTCCTCAAACATTAGCCCTAATATTTTCTCCCATATTCCCTGTTCTAAGAGAGTATCAATATCAAATCCTGCAACCTGAATAACCACCAATTATCCCCAGAGAATAACCTAGAAAAAATGCTCAAGGACATGCATAAGATTACCTTGGGATAGTTTTTCTGATCCTCACTCCAACCCACAGGTTGGGGCATTAGACAAAATACTTTGCCCAGATTCCACTGTAAAATAATGTCTTCTTTATCACTATAGTACAAACTGGTTAAAAATGGGGAAAATGAGTTTAAATAATACTGTAGAAAAGAAGGCCCATCTTTTTTTTTTAAGGATAAATAGGTTTATCATTCTTGTAAGAGGCTGAGGGACAACAAAGCCCCTTTGTGAAACCCTTTATTCTTGCTACCAAGGCACTCCCTTTAGTATTGTTAAACTTTCCCAGTAAAGTCACCAGGATCCCAAGTCCCCAAGTGTCGGCCTTTTCTGCTGGGGCCTTGGACGAAGATTTCTTCCTGGTGTTACTTCTGCTCCAGGTGTCCCCTGCTGCTTTGGCACTGGCTGGCCTCACTCCAACACGGCTGCTTCTGCCTTTACTGGTATCATGGGTCATGCCTGGGAATGAAAGAATGTCTTCCCCTTCCAGCATTTGCATTTGGCCCACAAAGAGCTTTGTAAACTCTGCCCCATTGGCTGGAATCACACATTTGATAGTGAGTCAATGTCCTACTTGACTCAGTTCCTTTTGTCAAAGGATCTGCTTGAGCTCCAGTCTGACTCATGTGTCTTAATTCTTTCCTACCAAGATGATTTTACCCCATGGTAATTAGGGATGATCTTTACATCCCACCCCACCCCCCTTTTTATGAGGCTTAACCACAAATACTGGATTCCACACACATCACATTTTAAGTTTACTTCATGGTTTTTCAGGAGCTCTAGGACCTACAATGTGTATCTGTGAGCATCTTGAGGGCAGTTTTTTGTTCTTAGGACTTAATAAGAGTCAATGTTCAATTATATTTATTGAATAAATGGATGATTTGTTGAAACATAGCTAAGTAGGCCTAAGAATGTTACATAAGTTGTATAGTGTAACATTTATGCATTTAAATATACCTATGTAATATATTTGCACATATTTTTAGACATTAAGATTTATTTATTGAGATATATAATTTTAGCTAAGTGTAACTGTACCTCTGTGTGAAAACACTTCTTACTGGAGAATAATACCCAGACCTACATTAATAGAATGATGGGAAGCACTTCTGCCAAAGAAGAATTTGCCAGCATATCTATACCTATCTCTCTACCTTCTCTAGCTATACTTCTTCAGTTTAATCTCTGTTAATATTTGTCTCATAGCTTTTTCTTCATGTTTTTAGTACTAGTAATAATAAACACTGACACATACCATTTAAAAGTTCATTATAAATATGTCTCCTAAAACACTCACGGAATTTATTAGGTGTTTGTGCTAAGTCCCCCATTCTTTTCGTAACTGCACAGCTGACTACCAAGACCACTCTGCTGCGCAAGGCTGGGGCCCCGGGGGCGTGCACCTGAGTGGAAACCCTAGGATTGTGCAGTCACATGTGATGGCCCGGGGTGACATAAATTCTAAAATGTCTTTGAACAGAATTCTGTCCACAAATAAGATATAATTGTATAATGTATGTGAGCATATTACATTTATATATTCATGTTAATAATAAATATAATTTGAAAATCATACAGCATGTCTCTCAAGTCAAATGTCTATAGAATCTTAGCATTAAAGTAGGAGTCTACAAAAGTATTACATTGAAGAATTTTGATCATTGTAACAGTAAAAGTAATGCAATAATAGTATATTTTCTCAGAAATCAAATTTAAAGGGTTAAATTTTTAACTAAGTTCTTTCAGCCTAGCACCCATCCCCACGCTCACTCTCTCACTGTATTCCTGCGAGAACCCAGTGTGCAAGGTGTGTTTCTCACTACCTCGTGGGGACTGAGCATCAGGAGGAGACGGTAACACCATATTCCTGCGTGAACCCAGTGTGCGAGGTGCATTTCTCACTACCTAATGGGGACTGAGCATCAGGAAGGGGCGGTGACACCATATTCTGTGTGAACCCAGTGTGCAAGGTGTGTTTCTCACTACCTCGTGGGGACTGAGCATCAGGAGGAGACAGCAACCTGTCCAGAGTCACACAGCTGCTTAGCGACAGACTTGGGGGTCAAATTGCTGATTTTATTTGCAATAATATTTTCACTGTGCTACTTTAAAAAAATCAGAAATATGTTTCATGTGCCAGAGAGAATTCCATGACCTCATTCAGAGGTGGATATAAAATCAAAGGAGGTATAATGATATTACAGAAAGGCTCAGAAGAGCAGAGAAACCACCCACAGACATTAGAAGGGTCCTTCTGGACATTTTTATTTTATTGTATATTAGATTTTTAAAAACATATTTTAGTACAGATAGTTTATTGACTTGCTTATGAATTCAGTACACATTTTGGGGGTGTCTTTACTGACAGGGCACTGAGCTAAACACTATGAGAACTGGAAAAATAAGTATAACACAGTCACCTGTCTCATGAAATGTATGATCTCCACGCACACAAACAACTGTGATAGCAGGCAGAATGTTGTAAATGTCACACCAGATGTGTAAATATAGTGTTATGAGAAATTAGCATAGAAAAAGGCGAGGCAGCATAACTTTTATTTTTACCCACATTGAAATGGTATTAGTCTTATAATAATAATAAAGACCCATTTGTTTGTTTATATTGTAAAGAATAGAGATTGTTAAGTTCATGGAAGAGAAACAAAGGCATAGAGGTGGCCCTGGAGAGTCAGGAATATATAGACCAACTTTCTCTTTGTCCAGTGAACTGACAGAAGGAAATTCCTTCCCCAGCAAAGTTCCAAACAAATGATGCTAACTGGCTTTCAGTTAATGTAAGCAAGCGGAAGGATTTGTGGGGCTCGGTGTGTGGGGGGTAGTGATCTTGGCTATCATCTTGTACAACCCTCCATTTTGAAGTTGAAGAAATTGAGGCACACATGAGTGACGATACTGCCCAAGATGACAGAACCAGCTGGAACAGCAACATAACTAATATTCATGTCTCCTGACCCCACATTCTGCTCACTGATTATTGGCAGCGTGTACAACACTGCCTCAGGCATAGTCAGAGTTAGATTATCTTTATTGGATATCTACAGCTATGCCTTACACATAATAGGCATCTACTAATTCTTTACTGAGTGAATAAAAGATTAAACTGGTATACAAGTTATTTGGTGTTAAAAGGACAAATAAAATTATATCTATACTATATGTCTATCTGTGTACTTGACACCCTAAATAACTAATAGGTACTTCAAATTTCCCATGTCCAAAACTTAACTCCTGATCTTCCCTCCCCAGACATCTTCAGTCTTTCTCATCTCTACAGACGGCAACTCCATTCTTCTAGTTACTCAGGCAAAAAACCTGGAAGTCATCTTTCATGTCTCCCTTTTTCTCCTACCACATATCCATTTTGTCAACAAGTCCTCTTGGTTCTACCTTTAAAATATCTCTGGAATGTGCCCTCTCTCACCACCTTCTCAACCATTACCACCTTAAATCAATCCACAACTGTCTCTCTGAACTAGACTCCCTGCTTCTACCTTTGCCTACCCCCAGACTATTCTCAAAACAGCCAGAATATTCTTTCAAAACATAAGTCATCACTCCTCTGACCCCTGCTCTAAAACAGATTTTTACTCGGGGGGAGAGGAGTATAAGGGAACTAAATGGTAATGGAAAAAAATACAATAAAGATCAAATAAAAAACCAGAATTTTATTTCATTCTGAATAAAGGCTAAAGTCTCTTCAAGGGTGCAAATGTTCATAGCAGCATTATTCATAATAACAACCCAAATGTCACCAAGTGGATGTACAATACTTGGTAAGAAAAAAAGTTAAGTATTAATATATACTACAACTTGGATTAAGCTTGAAAACATTATTCTAAGTGAAAGAAACCAGTCACAAAAGACAATATATTGCATGACTCCATTTATATGAAGTGTCAAGAATAAGCAAATCCATGGAGACAGAAAGTAGGTTAGTGACTACCAAGGGCTGGAGGAATTGGAGAAAATAGGGAGTGACTGCTGATGTGTACAGGTTTGTTTTGGAAATGATAAAAATGTTCTACAATTGATTTTGGTTATGGTTTCTCATCTGGGTGGATGTGTTAAAACCACTTTAAATGAATGCATTTTATGGTATGTGAATTACATCTCTATACAGCTGTTTCTTAAAAATTGAAGGTAAAAGAAGACAGGGAAAGAACATAATGAAAGGAATAATATATGCAAATGCCACATATTGGGAAGGAACTCAATGTCTATGAAGAACAGAGGGAAAGCCAGTGTCCCTGGAGTGTGTGATCAAGGTAAGAAATTAGCTGGAGAGTTAAATAATGGCCATATTTAATTTTATTATAAACCTCAAAATTGTAAAGGGAATTAAGCAGGTCCATGATATACACAAATTTCCATTTAAAAAATGTTGGCTGGTCTGTGGAGAATTAAAAGTGGACAAATGTAGAAATAGTAAGTAAGAGGTTATTGCAGTAGATGAGGAAGAAAGGATGATTGAATTGAACGCAAAAATAAACTAATTTCGGGGTATACTTTAGAGGAAGAATCAGTTAAAGTTGGTCACTGATTGGATGTAGGACGTGAAGGATGGAGTAGATAAGTAGGTGGGGATTCCATTTACTTGGACAGAGACCCCCAAGGGGAAGAGTGGTTTTTGGTGGTGTAGTTCTGGATATGCTAAGTTTGAGATGCGTTTGAAAACAACCAAGTAGATATGCACATAGGTGATATGATACATAGTTTACATGGGTTCAAATATTGGCTCTGCCATTTACTTGCTATTTGACACTGAGAAAAGTTTTTTTTCTGATTCTTTCATTTCAAATATATTTTATTGATTATGCTATCATAGTTGTCCCCCCTTCATTCTTTTCCACTCTGCACTCTCCCTTCCACCCTCATTCCCCACACCCCTTAGTTCATGTCCATGGGTCACACATATAAGTTCTTTGGCTTCTCCATTTCCTAAACCACTCTTAACTTCCCCCTATTTTCTACCTACCATTTATGCAACTTATTCCCTGTACCTTTCCCCCATTCCCCTCCTCCCTTTTCCCACTGATTACCCTCCATGTGATCTCCATTTCTGTGGTTCTGTTCCTGTTCTGGTTGTTTGCTTGGTTTCTTTTTGTTTTTGTTTTAGGTGTGGTTGTTAGTAATTGTGAGTTTGCTGTCATTTTACTATACATGTTTTTTATCTTCATTTTCTTAGATAAGTCCCTTTAACATTTCGTGTAATAAGGGTTTGGTGATGATGAACTTCTTTAACTTGACCTTATCTGAGAAGCACTTGATCTGCCCTTCATTCTAAATGAAAGCTTTGCTGGATAGAGTAATATTGGATGTAGGTCCTTGTCTTTCATGACTTGGAATACTTCTTTCTAGCCCCTTCTTGCCTGTAATGTTTCTTTTGAGAAATCAGCTGATAGTCTTATGGGAACTCCTTTGTAGGTAACTCTCCTTTTCTCTCGATGCTTTTAAGATTCTCTACTTAACTTTAATCTTAGGTAATGTAATTATGATGTTCCTTGGTGTGTGCTCCCTTGGGTCCAACTTCTTTGGGACTCTCTGAGCTTCCTTTACTTCCTGGAAGTCTATTCCCTTTTCCAGATTGGGAAGTTTCTTTCATTATTTTTTCAAATAAGTTTTCAATTTCTTGCTCTTCATCTTCTCTTCCTGGCACCCCTGTGATTCAGATGTTGGAACATTTAAAGTTGTCCTGGAGATTCCTAAGCCCCTCCTCATGTTTTTGAATTCTTGTTTCTTCATTCTGTTCCTGTTGAACGTTTACTTCTCTCTTCTATTCCAAATCTCTGATTTGAGTTCTAATTTCTACCCTTCACTGTTAGTTCCTGTACATTTTCCTTTATTTCACTTTTCATAGCTTTCACTTTTTTCTTTATTTTGCAACCATACTCAACCATTTCTGTGAACATCCTGATTACCAGTGTTTTGAACTGTGCATCTGTTAGGCTGGCTATCTCTTTGTCACTCAGCTGTATTTTTTCTGGAGTTTTGATCTGTTCTTTCACTTGGGCCTTTTTTTTCTGTCTCTGTGCCTGTTATGTAGTAAGGGGTGGAGCCTTAGGTATTTGCCAGGGCAGGGCAACCCACATTGCTGTGTTGTGGCGCTGTGTGTGGGGGAGGGTCTGAGAGGGAACAATGCCGCTTGTTCAGCTCTCTGCCTGTTGATTCTTTCATTTCTTAATGAAGCTAACAATAACTTTTAATAGGCCAATAATAACCTACTGGGTTGTTACAGCTCGTTGGTTAAGACCACAAATTTTGGACACCAGCTGCCTGATTTGGATCCTGGCTCCACCATGACTATAGTTGTGTGACCTTGGGAAAGTTACTTAACCTCTTTGAATCTCATTTGCTTAACTACCAAATGAGAATAATGGCAATACCTAAGTCATAGGGTTGTTAAATAGTGTATGCATTAAATAATACATGCAAAGTGCTTTGGGCTTGGCATATATTAAGCACAATTTAAGTGGTAGCTATTACTATTATCTCACAGGGTTAACATGAAGAGATGACATAATACAAATGAAAGGAACCAGTGTGTAGTAGACACTCAAAGAATGTTACTGAAGTTTCCTTTCTTATTTTTTCACTTGAACTCTTGTTGATGAAACTTTTAACTTTTATCCATCCAAGTTAGATTAACCTGAGACATTCTCTCAACATGGGAACACCCACAAAACTGCTCAACAGTTTAAGATGGGAGATAAAGGCCAGTTAATGTTGCCCAAGGAGAGGCTGATGGAGACAGGATTGTCTGAGAGGGACAAGCCAAGTTGGGGAGACAGAATACAATCAGCAAGTATGGGATTCAGCTTAGACAGTAAAATTCCTGAGAAATGTGAATTTGGTACGGGACTTTGTCTACTGAGAGATGAAACCCCAGAGCTGTGTCTTTTAGCTGATGAATAACAACGAAGTAGGCTTCCTCACGTGAGGACTCTGATTCAGTATCTAAAATAATCACGAACTCTTCCTGAGGCCTTTGTCTGTGTCTTCCCAGTCATTCAAGCATTCACTCATTTACTCATTTATTCCACAAATATTTGCTAAGTGCCAGGCATTTCGACTAAAGGGCAAAAAGGACAAAACTTATTATTCTAATGGAGGTTTAAAGTCTGGTGAGGAAGACAGGAAAGAAACAAATAAAACTACATACGTTTTGTGAAGACAAATAAAGTCAGAATGTCAGGAGAGATGTGGACATGGTGAATAAAGCGAAGGCCCAAAGAACATTCCAGCAGAGGGAACATGTAGTGCAAAGGCCATGTCTTCCTGCACCTGCGTTTCTGTACTCCAATTCCTCTAACTTTTAAAGGAAAAACATTTCTGTTGAGCTGAAGAAGATAATATACTCAGCAACTCAATATATGCATTTCCTAGAGCTGCTTTAACAAATTAGTACAAGTTGGGAGGCTTAAAACAATACAAATATGTTCTCTCATAGTTCTGGATGCTGGAAGCCCAAAATCCAAAGTCCAGTAGGAGGGCACTCCATCTGGGGCTTTAGGAGAGAATCCGTTCCTCGACTATTCCACCTTCTGCTGGGTGGTACCCCAGTGGCACTGCAATCTCTGCCTCCATCTTCATGTGGTCTTCTCTGTGTGTGCACGTGACTTCTCTTCTATCTCTTACTGGGATATTTTTTACTACATTCAGGTCCCATCTTGGTAATCAAAGATGATCCTATCTCAAGATCCTTAACAATTATATCTGCAAAGACCCTTTTTCAAAATGAGGTTATATTCACAGTTTTTGGTGCTCAGGACAGAAACATATCTCTTGGGCTATAGCTGAGTGGTTCAGTAGGTGGGGGCATCCCCATCACTGACACCAAGAAGGTGCGGGTTGGATTCCCAGTTAGGGCACATACCTGGGTTGCAGATTTGATCCCCCAACTGGGTTTGTGGGAGTGGCGACTGATCAGTGTTTCTCTCTCACATCTCTCTCTCTCTCCCTCTCTCTTCCCGCACCCTCCTCTCTTTCTAAAATCAATACATATTCTCGGATGAGGATTCAAACAATAAGGGAACATATCTTTTCAGGGGTGGTGACCATTTAATTCACTACATTCAATAAAGGTGTTTTACTTCTCCTTTGCCTTTGATATGGAATTTCTCACATTCCCCATATTTTTCTCTCTAAGTTGAAATGTTGTCTTTGAGAAATGTTTTTTTTTTGTTTGTTTTTGGAGGGGGTGTTGTCTATGCAGAACTAAGTACGGTAGATAGCTAAGAATTATCTGTGGTCGAAATGTTCACATGGCAATAGCCATTAATATGGGCTACGAGCAAGGTGCAGCTGGCATTTATTTTGCAGTTGGGACAACGAACTAGGTTCAAGTTCCAGAATAATTATTAACTTGATTGGCCAAACATCAAATGGATAAATTTAATCAAGGTTAACAATCTGGAAAATTGAAAAAATCACCCATTTTCCCCTTTTCTCATTCATACCATACATAATTGTTTTCTTCCTTGTTTTGCTACTTTATTATGGTTTAAGTCTTTAATATGATACAACATACATGCAGTAAAATGCAAAATCTTTATGTTCACATATTATTTTCACACCATTATATTTCACATATGTATATACATGTATAAGCACCACCCAGGTCAAGCAAGCAGAAGACTTCCTCTTGCTCATGCCCAGATAATAATCCGTGCCCCAGAGGTGACCACTATTCTGAGTTCTATCATCACAGGTTAATTAATTCTTTTTCTATTTCTTGTAAAGCAATATAGTATGCATTCTGGTGTCAATTTCTTTTTTCAATGTTATGTCTGAGAGATTCATCTATGCTCCTCAGCATAGATGCAGAGAATATGCAAAAGAATATTCATTCTTTTTCATTTCTGCATAGTATTCCACCATATGAGATATCATTTATTTAACCATTCTCCTCTTGATGGGAATTCGTGTTGCTTCCGTTTGTGAGCTATCATGAGTGAAGCAGCCGTGAAGCTTCTTGTACTTGTCCTCTGGTGAACATAAGCCCTCACCTTTGTGGGGCATAGCCTGAGAGTGGAATTGCTGGGCCATAGGACATGCATGTGTTTAGTTTTAGAAGGTATTGCCCCCAAATTTTCAATGTAGCTATACCAATCTCCAGCTGGTCCACATTTCATCAGCACGTGATAGTGTAAAGATTTTTAATTTTAGCCATTTAGATAGTTACATAGTATTATTTCATTATGGTTTTATTTTGCATTTCACTAACAACTAATAATGCTTAGCAGCTTGTCCTATGCTTATTGGCCGTTTGTACATTCTAACATGTGAAATACCTATTCAAGACTCCTTCCTTTGCCCTCTTAAAGTTTTCAAGGGGTTGCCTGTATTCTTCTGATTGATTTGTAGTTCTTTATATATTCTGAATGTAAGTCCTCTTTGTGGATGTATGTATTTTCCCAATCTGACCTAATTGCCTTTTCAGTTCCTTACTTGTGTATTTTACCCGTAAGCAAACTTTTCTGTAAAGGGCCAGATAACAGATATTTTAGACTTTGCAGGCCGTGTGATGTCTGTTTCAAAGACTCGACTCTGCCGCTGTGGCACACGAGCAGCTGCGGACGGCCCCGTGCTAGATGAATAGGCGTGGGTGTGTTGCAACAAGACTTTGTTTATGCACAAGAACATTTTGCATTTCACATATCGCAGAATATTATTCTTCTTTTGATTTTTTTCAACCATGTTAACATGTAAAAACTATATTGAGCTCATGTAGCAGGCTGATTTAGCCCACGGGCCATAGTTTGTTCCCTCGAATGTATTTTACAAATATAAATTCTTAATTTTAATGAATTCCAACTTACATCCCTTTTTTTATTGATGTTTTCTATTTCTGTATAAGAAATCTTTGCCCCAAGGGCATAGCTATGTCCTTGTTTTTTTCATTCTAAAAGCTGTACTTTATCATTCACATTTATAACAATAATCTCTCTGCGATTAAGTTTGTACATTGTGAAGTAGAAGTTTCACACTTTTGTTTTTGTGTATTCAAATTATAATACACCTGTTACAACTGCATTAGGCAGCTATGACTTCTCTGCAAACTTTCCTGACTGCCCCGTGTGGAACTTGCAACTCTGCTAGTCGTTCACTCGGCAGTTGCCTTTGGAAGGCTTTTCATGTACCACGCTGGGCACAAGGGTCTGTCTTTTGTCTGGAGGAGATTATAGTCTTTCCAAGAAAACAATTAAGTCTTTACAGTAAAATGGGATATGTGCCACAATAATATAGTAAGTAATTTGTGTACGTTTTTCTCCTACTAAAAATGACTCATTTGAAGAAAGGGATCACAAACCTTAGTTTGATTATTTCTAGCACGGAGAGTGAATTCTAGTGTAGAATAGGTGCTCATGAAATTTGATAAGTGAATAAATACAGACATAAATATGCAGGAAGTATGGATACAGAATATGTATATATATGACTTCAGTGACTAGCACACATAAATGTATATGTGTACACACACACACATGCACACCCCTACCCTTCCTCCCAGACACACACACAGCGAAAGTATCATTTGGGGAAGCCACTGATCTTTCCCTTGTGTACTTTAGACAGAGGATAAAGTTTATTCAGTGTAGATCAGTGATTTTCAACTTTTTTCATCTCATGGCACACATAAGCTACTTACTAAAATTCGGCAGCACACCAAAAAGTATATTTTTTGCCAATCTGACCAAAAAATAGGTATAATTTTTTATTCATTCACACTGGACGTCTATTGTTTTGTTGGCTGATGTCATTTTTTTATTTGCTAGCCTAAGAGGAAAGAGGTCAGGGCTCGACTAAATAGCCAGGTACTGCCTGTTTTGAAATTTCTTGTGGCACACTGGTTGAAAATCGCTGGTCTAGATAAATGATTAAAGTCTTGGTGGCCTTTATTTTATTTTTTTTAAATATTGTTTATTGATTATGCTATTACAGTTGTCCCATTTTCCCCCTTCACTCCCCTCTACCCTGCATACCCTGCACACCCTCTCCCACCCACATTTCCCCCTTTAGTTCATGTCCATGTGTCATAACTTCTTTAGCTTCTACATTTCCCCTACTATTCTTGCCTTCCCCCTGTCTATTTTCTACCTACCATCCATGCTACTTGTTCTCTGTACCTTTCCCCCCCTCTCCTCATCCCACTCCCCTGTTGCTAACCCTCCATGTGATCTCCATTTCTGTGGTTCTGTTCCTGTTCTAGTTGTTTGCTTAGTTTGTTTTTGTTTTTGTTTTAGGTGTGGTTGTTAATAGTTGTGAGTTTGCTGTCATTTTACTGTACATGTTTTTTATCTTCTTTTTCTTAGATAAGTCCCTTTAACATTTCATGTAAGGGCTTGGTGATGATGAACTCCTTTAACTTGACCTTATCTGAGAAGCACTTTACACTTAGTAGCTACATAATCTTAGACCAGTTACTTAACTTCCCTGTGTCCCAGCAACCTCATTTATAACATGGGAAAGCCTTCCTTGTAGAGTTGGTTAGAATATTAAATGAATTAACACATATAAAAGTATCAGAGCCCTAAAGCCTGGATGAGAATAGGGGTTTCTGTCTGCTCTGTTTGTTGCCATTTCCCTAGTGTTACCAAGCAGGGACTGGGCCCAGAGCGGGTCTGCCTTGGGCCGGCCACTAGTGTGTGGGTTTTTGACTTGTGCAAAAAAGAGTTCACAACAAGAACCCAGGTGACTTTGAGAGTATGTTTATTAAAGCTGGGGACACTGAAACAAGGAGGGCCTAGGACAGAAGAAGCAACAGGAGAGAGCCTAGGCGGGGCTGCTCCGGCTCTCCAGGAACGTTACAGGAAGCAAAGGAGCTTAGGTGGGGCTGCTGTCAGCTCATTGGAGAGTCAGAGAAAGGGGCCCCCAGGTTGCAAGTCTCACAGGGTCCTTCAGAATTTAGGAGATACGCGCCTGAGGAGGAAGAAGAGTGGGGAGGGAGTGGTGCAGCAAGGGAGGGAGAGGGAGCTGGGGTCCTTGTCTGGATGGTTTTAAAGGCTGTGAGTTTAGGGGCTGTCTTAAGGAAGGATCCCAACAGAATATTCACCAGCTTTTCCAGGGGTGGCCTTTCAGGGTCGCAGTCTCCACTGATTGGTCTGCGCCAGGGCAGGGGCTCATTCACCATCACAGCAGGTCCTGGCTTCACCAGCCTGGTTTTGCTGCTGTCCTGGGCCTTGAGTGAAATACAACCAAGGCCTAGATGTTATCTCTAGGAAAGAAAGGTCAGGGGGGTCTAAACCACCCGGCAGAGATGTCCCAGGGGAGGAAGGTCACCCCGGGGGCGAGATTCCGAGTCAGTTTGCCCATTGCTAGGCACCTGGGACTTTTCTCCCTGGTGACCTTCTGTACCTGGCAGTAAATTGCTGGGCAAGTTTGTTCAGCTTTTGTCTCAGTTTCTCTATTTCACTTGCCAAAGAATTTTCCTAGCTTCTTACTGTCCTGCCTCACTAGTACATAGCAGGTGTGAGTGAACATCTATCACCTGAATGACAAATACCTGGATGAGGACAATCTTGACAACTGTTGGCTGTTATTATTTCATGTAGGATATAAAAGTTTCAAATTCTTATTCCAACCATTCCCCTACCCCAACTGTGAGTTTTCATTTCTGGAGCCATAGCATTTTTCTACAATGACACGAGGTGGCAGCATCGGTCTCCTTTTGAGTTTTCAGCTCCGCTCTAGTTGGACACTATCTAGAGAGGAACTCTGCTACATCTCCACAAGTAAATTCACCGGTCTGGACTCTGTTTTTTAAATGAACAAGATTAACTGTTTAAATTATCATAAGGTTATCTCTTAACTGCCCCAATTTCTAGCTAAAGAAAAGCTCGCAGAGAAGTAAAAATATTCACGTCGACCGAGTCTGTTTTACCCTGACACTACCGTTTTGTGTTCTTAAACGTCCCTTTTGGTAACAAATAACTACTTGGCAAATAATGAACCCAAATCTTCCCTTTCAGTGACACAAGATGCAACAATATTATTTATTTTCAAGTCTATGAGAGGAGACAAAACAAAATAAAACTTCTTTTCCTCTGTTGTTTAAATCCACTTGGGGCTGATTCTGTGGTCCCTCTAAATTACTCTGTGAAACCACTGTTGAGAAGCAGGAATGTCGGAGCACCTTTGAGGGTGAGACCGACCTTGTGGTGTAAAGAAAAGAATCTTGGTTTAGAAATTGAGAGAACTGGAATTCTAGTGGTGCTTTAGGAATCCCCTTACCTCCAACTTTAAACACATCTCTTATCTTTTCAACATTCAGTATCTTTATTTCAAAAACTCGGACAAAAATCTGCCTTACCTACTTGAAATGAGTTCACTGAATGTGAATACCTTTCTAATCTGTAAAGGGCTCTAGTTTATGCGGAGTGAACTAATGCAAGAATCATTTCCACTTTACCTAGGGGAAAACCAGTTCTAGTCAGGTACATGGGCTTGCCTTAGTTTTCTCATCTATGAAAAGGCTAATGAGAGCAACCCCACTTACTTCAGTGAGTTGTAAGGATAAAATAAGATAATAGGGGTGAAAGCGCTTTTAAAATGGAAGTGCTCTCACTTGCACAACATTAGTAGTTTAAGCAAATGGCTTTTCTTGAGTTTCACAAACAATCCCAAAGAAAACAGTATGGAACTAAGTTGTCTAAAACACAGCATGCTTGATTTACTACCTGCAGAAATCTCAGGAAATTGCACATTTAAAAGAAGATGGGAATAGAGATGCTAAAGGTGTTATTGCACTTAGTGAAAGATGAACAAAATTAAATGTTTAGAGTTATATGGAGCATGCAGAGTTAGCAGTTGATAAACACTTTTTTAATATCTGTATTTCAATTAGGTGTATTGTGTACTTCTGCAGCACATATAGTAAATTAGGTGTATTGGGAAGTAAAGTGTTCATTCAAAATATTAACATTCAACTAACGTTTGTCAACTGCTTGTTGTGCACCAGCTATTTTCCAATATATTATTTCATTTTTAATGTTTTAGTTCCCAGAAGCAGAGAAAAAATGTCAGCCCCATTTAAGAGTCAAGGAAACTGAGATTCAGAGAAGTTGCTCAGCTTGCCTCAGGTCAAACAGCAGATCTAAAATAGTCAGACCTCAATTCCTCTGCTCCTTCCTGTCTTTTGTCAGAGGTGTTACTGTGGATGCCTCTATTCAGTCCTGTGGGAGTACTCAGGAGAAACTTTCCAACAATAGTAGCCAGTCAGCAATGTTTGTTTAGTAAAAAACCAGAGGGGGGCCTGGCTGCTGTGGTTAGTCAGTTGCAGTGCTGTCTGGTGATTGAAAGGTTTCGGGTTCGATTCCCGGTCAGGGCACATACCTGGGTTGCATGTTTGATACCCATTCCAAATGGCAATCCCAGGTCTGGGCGTGTATGGGAGGCAACCGATCAATACTTCTCACTGCCATCAATGTTTCTCTCTTTTCCTTCCTCTTTCTCTAAAAGCAATGGGTAAAATAAACCAGAAACAAACAAACAAAAAGCCAGAGATGGGATATAAATGTAAAACCAGATGTTTTAAAGGACCTGGATAAATGGGTACTTAGTAGCCCAGACCCATCTGTCTTTTTAACTGAATGTCAATGGCTTAGGAAATTTGGGCTCTGACCTTTGGACTACACGCCTTTATGTAAAAGGGACTCAGTTCTCTCTCTTTCTCTCAAATATTTCCAGAGCCAATTCATGCCTTTTTGAAAAAATTTTAAAAAATGATTAATTATTGAATGTTAGAGGTTAAAAAGAGAGAAATAAAATTATGAGGTAACAAGATCTTAGAAATGAGGCCACTTATATCTCTTGGGACGTGTCAGTCATTTGAGAATGATGTACCCCTGTTGCCGCACATAATAAGTCAATCTTCAGGCATTCATCCCTGCCGATGCTGTAGTTTTATACAGGCGCCTTTAGTGATCTGGATGCCACTTTAAGTGTGAATTTTGGTAAGCTGTGTTTACCAGGAATTCTAATTACTTAATTACTTTGAAATGACACCATTCTAAACTATCAAGTCAGTTCTGTGGCATTTTACTTGCTAATTAGATTGTTCAATTTTAGGGTTTAAAGCAAATGTTTGTTCACAAGTGTGTATCTGGTAGGCTGTGTTGTTTCCTATTATCTAAAGAATGATATTGACGCTATATTTATGACTTGTTCAAGTCGCTTTTAATGGGTCTCTGTAGTGTCCTGTTCTCTTGAAGCGTTATCCAAATCCTTGCTTGCATACAACTACATGAATCAATTAACACTATGATCTTTTTGTTATGAAAAAAATATAGCCCACAGACCCTTGTAAATGGAAATGTAAAACCCTCATTTAAACATTCATTGATTTTCCCTTTCATTCACCCCTGGAACAACTGATCTTTATTCTTCTTAATAATTTGTTGAGTTCAGTCCAGAGAACCTTGAAAGCAAAATGGGTTCCTAGTGTTCGATCCAGTGCCGGCTAAAATGATAATCTTACCCTGTACTTTTAAAGAAACCAACAATGATTGCTGAATTATAATACTATTGAACTACAGTAACAGTCTGGCTTTTTAAAATGTTTATTCTTAAATTATAGACGTCATTTCAAAGATAAAAGGAAGGGAGGTAACTAACACTCAGACAATAGAACAGAGTAGTAGATGGTGGAATATAAGTGGCCTTCTGAGTGGCGCAGATGCCCAAGGACTTTTGAACTCCAAGAAGGAAAAGGTCAGAGTGGGGCGTAGTTTCAGGATGACTAGCACTTTTAGTTTGAAATTCCAAAGATAGGTTTGGTGACTTGGAACTTGAGGATGATTATAATTGTGAAGAGTGTTGGATGGCCAAGGGAGAGACACTGGAATCTTTGAATTCCTTTTAAAATGTCAATAAAGATGAAATCGGCCTTGCGTTGTTTCTGCCATGTTAACATTTCAAGAGAAGGTATTTCTCACAGAAAATCTATCTAAGGAATCTGTTCTGTTGGTCACCCTGGTTTTTACTTGTTGCTTTTTTTTTTTTCCTTCTGTGCTGTGTCCCAGCACTGTCTTGGGGATTCATTTACTCTTGCTGCCCCTTACCGTCTGGACTTGAGCTTAATTCAGCAGCTGCTCAGCTCTGTGCCAGGTACTGGGGAGATGCTGTGAAGCTGATACTTTATAGAGTGGACTAGTCTTTACTAACTATAACACCTAATCATACTGTGATATGTGCTACCAGAGTGTTATAAGTGTCGAAGGTGAAGTTAATTCTGTCCGGGGGTCAAGAAAGGGTGCAGAGAGAAGGTGACACTTCAGAGGACCCTAATGGGAGAGAAGCATTCTGGAAGCTAGAGAAGGGATGGATGTGCACTATAGGCAGAGGGAGTAGGAGGGCAAGGGGGAGTGTGAAAAGACTGAGAAAGGGACAGTGGCTGATGGTGACTGGCTATAGGGTTATGAACCCCATAACAAGTCAGTGTAAATGTATTAAAAAGCTACCGGACGCCTAAAAAGAGACATCTGGAAGAAATGTTCACTCATTGTTCACTGTGTGTTTAGTTCCCTGCTAGGCACTAGAAAATATAAGGGAAAGCCCTTGCCCTGGGAATGTTTACCTGGAAGAAATATTAAGTGACTAAGTAACATAAAATAATTTGAAAATAATATGACAGTCTAAGGCAAAAAACATTATATTACGCAACAACTGAAGCAAAAGACCACACCTCCAGTGACGACACCTCTAGTGACGACTCCTGCCCCTGGGCTTCCCCTCCGGACCTCCAGAGCGGCCCAGGCAGCGCACTGCGGCGCACTGAGCTAGCACAGGGCTTCGAGGGCTTGAGACTCCTTCACTTGGGAAACAGGGGTAAATCTCATAAAACTCACACAGAGCACTTCCTATGTACCTGGCACTTTTCTAGGTGCTTATATGGATTAACTGATTAAATTTCCATAATTACTCTATTTGGGAGAAAGTATCATCTCCAGTTTACATGTGGGGAAACTGTGGCAAAGAGCCACAGCCAGGAATCAAATCCACGGAGTCTAGCTCCAGAGTCCTGCGGTCTTTTTTTTCATGTTACTATTCTCAGAATATAGCACAGTATAGGTGCTGGGTATTAAGATCTTAAAAAAACCAAAGACAGTTTTCCTTGAGCATTTTCAGGATAATGCGATTCAAATTAAAGACGGGGGGAACAGACTTTAAAACCTCAAATTTGTGAAGAGAAATGTGTTTTAGCTACACAACCTTAACGTGCTGGCCCAAAGCCAACAAGAATTTTTTTTCCCCGAATTTATATATATTTTTCCTTTTGTGACAATCTGATATTTCTGAACGCTAGGGGCTCCCTGATTCTCTGGCTTGAGAGTAACTTTTTCTTTTAGATTTTTTTTTTTAAAGGGGGTGGGGGAAAATGTGGCCTTAATTATGCTACGTCTTAGGCAGCTTAAGGAAGGGGCTGTGCTTTCTGAATCCCTTCAGAGCCAAGTGAGGAGGGCCCTCTTGTTCCCTCTCTCTCTTTTTAAAGGACCTCGTGAAATAAAAGTGCAGAAAACAAACCCAAGGCGATCACAACAGCAGCCGCGGCGGCGGCAGCACAGCAACAGGAGAAGGAAAAGTTGGAGTTGGGGCCGGCGCACCGGAGTGGCTGGGCTGCGCGCAGCTCTCATTCATTAAGTCACCTAGCTGCGGAGGAAGGTGGTGGAGCGTCCGCGCTGCCTACTAGTTCGCTCGAGCTCACAGACTCGCGCCAACCCAGCGCCTCTCGAGCAGCGCAGCTCTGCAAAAGTTTCTGCTCGGGTTTTGGCTGTCTTCCCCTTGGACTTTCGAACGATTTGGGGTTGAGAGAGGAGAGAAAACGGAGGCACTCAAGGGGAGCAGAAAACACCACCATCTGCGTTGAGAGCAGGCAGCGAAGCAGCACTCTTGCTTCCGAGCCCCAAACCCGGGCCGACCCGCCAACTCTTCCGAGCAGTCTCGGCCAAGAAGCGACCCCAGCGTCTGGGTGTGTGGCTGCTGTTGCGGGGCGTCTTCGCGGGGCGGGAGGCTCGCGCCGCTGCCAGCGCCATGCAAAACTACAAGTACGACAAGGCGATCGTCCCGGAGAGCAAGAACGGCGGCAGCCCTTCGCTCAACAACAACCCGAGGAAGGGCGGCAGCAAGCGGGCGCTGCTCATCTGCCTCGACCTCTTTTGCCTCTTTATGGGTGAGCCCAGCCCCGCTGTCCCTTGGTCCCTGGGCCCCTTGGCTCTCGGCGCGGGTCCCAGCCCGGCGGGGTGCCTGCACGCTGGGCTCCGCACTTCCTCGCTGGCGCGGGGCCGCCGGCCGGCCGCGTCTCCCGGCGCTGCCGCGCTGTCAGCCCCTGGAGGCCCCCGCAGCCTTCTTGGGGAGAGTTCGCTCTCCTTTTGGCCCCCTGGCCCGCGCCCTCCCCGATCCCACCGACTTCCCGGCCTGCACATGAATGTTTGGGCGTGCTTAGGCTTTCGCGGGCAACCGTAAACACACTCCTTTAAAGTCGTCACCGCTTGGAAGCCCAGGTGGAATCCCACGGGAAATGTGGGTTCATCCTTTTAGTTAGGGGAAGTTGGTTGAACCGTGATCTAGAGCCAGCGCATAGCTTGTTGCCCTCCATCCAAGTAAAATGGATCTGCTGGAGTGCCGGGCTCCTGCCTGGAGCCGAGCTGCCTTCCCCTGACTGTATGTAAACATCCAACCCCTTCCGCCGTCGCTGCCCTGCCCGGGCCAGATCTGAAAGCTGGCCTTTCCACTTGCTCCTCTCCTCAACGACCCCCCGGGGGTTTAGAAGGTGCTCTCTAGGGGACTGATGCGTGGTACCCATTCTGTAGTGACTACTTCTTAAGCGCCTACTGTGTGCCAGGGGGTAATTTTAACTAGCTCTTTCCCTGACTCGGTGCTGTTCGGGTGAAGAGCCCCATTTCACCGATGAGGAAACTGAGGCACTGGGAAAACAAGCCACAGTCAAGTTTTGGGACCACAATTAATGCACCTCAGAAAGTTGAGACGATAGTCCACTGTTGTTTATCAAACTAGTTGGAAGGGCTGTGGGAGTAAAAGGAATTGGAGTGGGAGAGTAAGGATTTATGAACCCGGTGCAGGGAGGGAAAAGCTATTGACACGATCTGCAGACGTTCCAAGGTTGAAGTCAGCGTAGGTTCTTTTTTGTTGTTGTTGTTATTTAAGCGAATCGTGGTGTAATGGAAAGAGCACAGGACTTGTCATCAGAACCCTGCCCCTCTGCCACTTCTCTGGTGTGCCACCTAACTGCCTTACTGGCCTCAGTTTCCTCATCAGTTGAGTGAGTGGGATGAACTAGATGCTCTACAAGGCCCCTTCCTGCATTAAGAACTCGGATTTGGTCCAGGAGCTGCTCTGCCAACTCTGCAAACTGAGAAACATCTGTGTTCCCTATTCAGTTCCCTTAAAATAGAACTCCTGCACTGAGACTTAACGTCCCCTTTGAAATGGATTTGTCCAGGCAGATTGTGCAAACCAGAAATCTCTTGGGCTGGACTTACACTACCTCTGTTTATGACTTTCTGTAGCAGGGTCCTTTGGCTTGCCGACCCATAGTAAATTTTGGGAGTCAAAGAAAGATGGGACTCTAAAGGATTTAAAAGTTGTGCTGTGTGCAAAGGAGCAAAGGTGACTGAAAATCCCATCCCCACCTCTTCTTGGAAATTCAACATTAAGATGCTATGTAAGGAATTGTCACTGGGGGGCCCACCTTCCTGAAAGTGGCTAGCTTATTATCATGCACAGTGGGGAGATTAGTACTTTCTTTGCCAAACTATTGAATTTTTAAAAGACCCTCTCTGGTTCTGGGGAGAATCAGGAAATGCTAAACATATTGAATCTGTTCACTGTAAACTTGCCTGGAGCTTCCAGTGTTTACTGGTGTGCTGGGCTGGTGGTAGGTGAGCAAGCGCTTTCTTGCCAGCTGGTGCAGTGTGCCTCCTACTAACCTACTTTGTGATTAGGAAAGCCCAGCTGGCATACGCTTGACAGCCGTTGTAGCCTTATGGCTCTCCTCCAGTCCCAAGAGAGATGGTGTATTATTATTGAAAGAGAAAGACTGTGAAGGAATTTGCAAAAAGACACACGTATTAGTGATGCTTTAGGCAGGGACACAGAAACCCCAAGCTGCTCTGCTGGGCATGGAAAGTGTAAGGAAGGTGTATGCTTCACCTGCCCCAACTCTTCCTACCCCCAGCCCCGTCACCCAAAGCTAATAACTAAACCTAGTTATTATGTGTACTCACTGTTGGCCTGAGTAAGTGATTTTGTTTACCTCTAAAGAGTAATGATAACAGAACCTTGTATTTTATTACAAGATTCACATAGCTATCCATTTAATGTATGTGCCTTGCCATTAAAGCCATGACAACTAAGTCATTTTCAAAGTGACTTATCGATGCCTCCCCTATGCGTAGGCCTAATTACAATACTACTTAATTTAATGCCTCTAACACTTTAGTGGGAAAACCTGTAAGGCAAATATTTACTTGAGAAATTTATGCAAGAGAACTCTATTTGGCTCCCAAAAGAAAATTAATAACACAACACGTGATTTTAATATTCCACACACCAAAGTCCTGAAAAAAATTGTTTCTACTTGCTTCACTTTCTGCCTAAGACTGTCAGTATGGTTTAATTTTTATATAGTTTATTGATCATATGGTCTGGATTACAGGGCACTAATATATTAAAAAGAGAGAAATCGTTTTCTGTTTATTCTCTCCTAGGAATATACACCAAGCTTCATCTTCTTGTATCTGGAAAAAATAAAAGCCCATGTGCTGTGCAACTGGAAATATGCAAGCAGTTTAACTTGTTCCACATACCTTTATAGAATGTTAAAATCTTGGTGAAAAAACAAAAGTCCACTCGTTCGAAGGCCAAGAGTCTGGTGTCAGAGAACACCAGTGGGAGTTTACCTCCCAGTTTACCTTTGCTGACTAATTGTTTTTATAAATACAGTTATGAATCTTTGCATGGTAGTTATTCTGAAATGGATTTCATTTTGCTTGCAATTAAGTAATATATACACCTCCTGTTTTCTGTGCCTTGGTTCTGGTGTGTGAGGTTACATGAGAACAGTGGAGAATATTCTCAGGCAAGAAAGGAGGTGCGACTACTACTGTTAGCTTATTTTAAATATGAATTAGTTTATGTACTCTTCACTGAAACCCTCATGAAGAGATTAGCTCCATTTTATAGATGAGAAAGCCAAGTATCAGAGAAAGGAAGGACATACTGAAGTTGATTTGGGTTGGTGTCAAATTCTCAGTGAGTGACTGGAGTCCATCCCCCCTTCCTGTCGTTCCTGTCTCAGGAATCTTGAAACTCAGATTCTCATCAGTAAATCCTGAAACTCAGTTTGCAGAAAATCCTGCCTTTCCACATTTCTTCCTAGTTACCCATTTGCACCTAAGCAGATGATAGATAAAGGCTGTTCAACTCTGCTGGTCAGTCTATGGCCTTGTTTTGATTTGGGGCTAGTTCTAGTACTAAGTAATTCCCAGATTTGGAGGCACTTTTTACCCCACAAGACAGTGGTTCTAAAGAAGGAACAGAAAGCAATACATGGCTGTCCCACAATGCAGAGTTTTGGTAGACCCATGTTGAGTGTCTGTTTTGGTGCCTTGTCTTCCCTCTTCCCTATCCCCCTCCCTAGATATGTATGAAGGGCCTTCTTCCAACGCATATACTTTGCTGGGCTGGCAGTTTTAGACAGGTCTAGCTTTTTCTCCTGTGGTCCTTATTCAAGGTCCTTCATCTTCTGAGTTCAGTTAGCTCATTTGCAAAATGATAATCAGAAGGGCCACTAACTACATTGCTGTGAGGATCAGAAGAAACATTGAGTATGAAATTTATTTTGTCACCTCTCAAGAGTTGGACAAATGCAAGGGATGAATAATCTGGACCCCTGGATGAAGGTTTTGTGGTTGTCTTCATATCTTGTGTCCTATTGGTAGATTAGATCGTGAAATACATACTCAGTAACGATGTTATAGCGAAGAACACAAACCATTCACTGCACATAGCACAAAGCCACATTTGCCCAGTAAACTGAGGACGGGTGATTTCCATTCATTGTTGTTCTAAACTTTAGCAGAATTTTTGAGCCCTAGATTACCATCTAATCCTCTTTAGAGAAAGTTCTTTTGATCAGAAAGACTGTTCTTCATTTGGCTTTTGATACCAGGAGGTAGGTTAGCTGAGTACCAGGATGGGATGTTTAAGGAATCAGGTGGTGGTCAGGTTAGTCCGAAGGTCCTGACTCCTGTTCCATTCCCCACCAGAAAGCAGAGTCACTGGGTGGAGAGTCATGAGGCAAGGGGAAAGAGGTTCAAACAGGCAGATGTTGAATTTGGACAGCCAGCCACCTTGCTATATAATTTATTTGTTCCAAAATGTTTCTGGACATTTCTCAGTTTGCAATTAAATGGTTAAGATGTAATTCTAGCACCGGTGCCATATATGGGATACATAAAATCATCATCTGTTATTAAACTATTCACTTCTAATAATGAGAGGGAGGCAGTGTTGTGTAGTGAAGAGAGAGTGGGCGATTTGGAAGCTTTAGATCCCTGGCCATCCACTGCCACCATCTAGTTGTGAGGTTGTGGATAAGTAAGCTTTCAATGGATCTCGGTTTTCTTTCCCCCCATTGGTAAAATGGCTGTTGGGCAAGATCATGTCTAATGTCTAAGGCTGCCATGCAACCTTCAGTGACCAACTTCAAGAGAAGAGGAATGACATTCACACGTGTTGACTGTCTCCCTCATGCACACCGTCTGTTTAGCTCTTCATTGTACATAACCTCGCTGAGTCCTCACAACGATGAGGAACCTTACAGAAACGAGTTCTGGTCCTGTACTGACTGTGTGCCTTGGTGGAAATTCACTTGACTTTTGTGGGCCTTTGTTTCTTTATCATTGCAACAAAAGGAAGGGACTAGATAATCTCTCAGACGCCTTCTAGCTCTAACAAGTTATTGGTCTGTGCTGGTAGGTATTGTGATGTAGAAACTCATAATTACTTCTATTATAACAATATGTTAACATGTTTTACCAAAGAACTGGTGCTGACGGTTTGCTTACCTTGGTGATTATTCTGGAGAGATAGTAAGCACTTTTTCTGGAGTTAACCCAATATACTGAAGATGGGCTAGACTTCTCCTTGGGGGGATGTTCGCTTTCATCTGCCTGCTGAAATTTATACTAATCACAAGAAAACAAGTAAATAAGGCGACCTTCCTGCTTTCTGTTGCTCTGTTATTATATTCACTAAGTATAGGTTTTTAATAAGTCAGTAGGTTTTGGTAGCTTAATCTACTATGTGAACCTCAGAATATAGGAACAGATCTTCATTAATATACTGGTGAACCATCTGGTTGAGCATCCTGCATGGACTGAAATAAAGAAGGGAACTTCCATTCCGTAGGTAGGCCCAGCCGACTCTCCTAGGATAGCTGGAAACCTCTATTTCCTCTTGTCCAGAATGGCTGTTTTTTTCTTTGCTCCTTTTCCCCTAATTTTCTCATGTGCTTAATAGGTGTAGCATGGGGGTGTAGCTGCCTTTGGGGGAGACTTCTAAAACCAGTGTGGGTGGCCTTTTCCACTATTAGCCCTTTGGATTTCCT
Source organism: Trachops cirrhosus (assembly GCA_028533065.1). Taxonomy (NCBI): domain Eukaryota; kingdom Metazoa; phylum Chordata; class Mammalia; order Chiroptera; family Phyllostomidae; genus Trachops; species Trachops cirrhosus. The sequence goes on along the minus strand of CM052542.1, from coordinate 35,843,564 downwards.
GTCCATTTTGGAGTCTTCCTCCCTCCGCTTCCTGCGTTGTTGTTCTGGCTGGCAAGCCCCCTTGGTCACCGCATGATGCTAACGAGACCATAGGAAGGACTTTTTCCTGGCGTAGGCAGTTATATTTATGGAGAAACTCTACCCTGTGTGCCAGTTCAATTCAGTACACGTTGTTTGAGTAGTCATAATCTATTTTGGGGATGCAAACTATGTCAATATTACATAAATTCACCTAGTAAGGAGACCCACCTGGTGTGAAACACAGATTCTCAGACCCCTTCCTGGGACAGGACAGTTCAGTAGGCTTTGGGCCAGTGCCTGGGATTTTTGTATTTTATCAAAACTTCTGGTGATTCTTATCAGGCCATTGGAGAATTACTATGCTGTTTAGCAGCTGATGTCTTAAGGGCAATTGATTTATGGAGAGGGCTTTTTGTCCCTGTGCTGAATGCTCTGGCACTTGCCACATTGTTAGATTGTCTGTACTTTTCTTTTTCATTGGTGGCCGGTGTACCTGTCTTTTTCAGTAAAGACAATCCAGCTTGTTACAGTTCTTCCAAAGGAAAAAATTACCTCTGGGTGCCACCCTGAGGTCTGCTGTGATTTTTAGTGCATGGACTTGGGGTTGTCTCCTAATTGTCGAGAGGCTAGAATTTGTTCTTATTTCCGGGTTCCAAACTCAGTTCTAGGTAGTTGATGTTGGCAGCTAACTGGCCACTTTGTATAAATGAGGTGTTAACACTATAAATATTTTCTTTTGAGATACTGAAGTTTGTGTGTGAGTAAAAAGTGAATGGAATAAATTAGATTCCCCAACAGAGCCTTTAAAAGATCAAAATTAGCTTGGCAAAGTATTGTAGAAATAATACAAGATTTGGATTCATGTACAGATGGACTTGAATCTTGACATAATGCTAAGATAGGTGTGACCTGGGCAAAAATTATTTAACCTTTTCAGGGTTAAGTTTTCTGATGTGTAAAGGAAACAAACTAGTGACACCCCTGTGTAATGACACCCAGATGACATCATGGATCTGAAAACACTTTGAAAAGTTAAAAAGCACTGTACTATTAGTACATATTGGTATTACATATTGAGGTATTATATTGGTAATGTTATTCATAGTAACAGTGGTAATTTCCTTTCCTTCCCAGTGCCCTCAGTCCCAGTGGTTCTATGGAATCCTCTTTCATTTTTTGATAGCAGTGTTGCCCAAAATATATGAGGAGGAGACACCAGTGTTGCCCAAAATTGTGAGGAGAATCGTAAGCAAAAACCAGGCAGAAGGAACATAAATGTTTCTCATTAGCTGAAGAGGAGCAGTTTCCTGGTCTGGGAAACTTACAGTGTAGGAGCCTCAGCTGCCTTTGGTGGCTGCATCCTCCCCCTTTGAAGAAGGACACAGCCCTCCCCCTTCAGGAAGATGGCCATATCATCTTAAGAGAAAGACAAATGCCCTGCAGGAGGGTGGAAGGAGATTTGGACAAATGGTCTCATTTAGCATCAACTCTTCTCTGTATCTTTTGTCAGCCCAGGGAAAAACCTAACGAAATAACATCACTGTGATTGAAAGTGGTCAAAATGCTTGTTGATCCAGGGTACTCCGCATATTTGTTGAAGAAAGGAGTAACTGTTCTGGTGATCATATTTATTATTCATGCTAAATATGATATAGATATTAGATCCCTTTTATAGTTGAGGCAACTGCAGCCCAGAGAAGTTAGGTAGGTAACTCACACAAGGACACCCAGCTCCTAGGTAGTCATCAGAGCTCTTGTCAGCTTAGCTTGCTGCCCACTTTTCAATACAATTAATGCAAAGAAGACTCACTCTTTTCTATTTCATTCCATTTCATTTCATTTATTTCAGTTGTATTGAGTCAGAATATGTACAGAATGTTCTATAGGGCTCAGTAAAGGACACAGATGTGAGTCTTAACTCAAGGATCAGTTTGAGTAGTGGATGAGACAGAGTTTTACATAAGTAATTGTGAAATAGCTTAGACGTACTGAATGAGCATCTCTGTGGACATAATAAAATACCATCAGAACAATTCTTCATTGTCTAGATTCATGGAACTTGAAAGTACCTTAGAGATAACATTATCAACAATGCCAAGGTCATTTTTTATCTCAGTCACAAAAGCAGGCCTCTTTGAACAGGGGAAGGTTGGGAGGTCTGAGGGGAAAAGCACAGGCTTAGAGTCAGACAGATGGGAGGTTACTTACTACTCTTAGCTGTATAAGTTTAGGCAAGTGACTGGCAGTCTCTGAGGCCTCAGCTATCTCATTTGTACGATGGGATAATACATGCACGTAAAGTTGTGAGGACATGCCTGGCGTAGAGCACGGTGCATACACACCCCACTCAACAGGTGGTAGCTGCTCTCATCACTGTTACCGTGGAGTCCTACTCCGTGCCCTGGATTCATGTGTGGTGAGCCCAAGGCCTGGACTGGTTAGTAATTAATTGTTCAGTTATGGTGAAAGAGCAGGGCCTAGAACCAGGGTCTCGGCTTTCGACCATTTTGCTTTTCTGGTGTTTACTCGTCAGTTTGAAATTTGATGCCATCTGCGAGGCCGAGTTCTCCAGAGAGCTGTAGGCTCCTCTTTCTCTTGCCTGTGTCTATTAAAAGAAGAACAAGACAAACAGGTTTAACTTCTAATCCAGATCAGTTGGAGGTAATTGAGTGAGGCCAGTGATACATGGGACCAATTTGAAGGACTAGACCATTTTTGATATATTACTTTTCTTCACATAGGTGCGTGTTCTAGAAAGTGCTTATTACCAAAGACAGCTGCTGACCGATTCGAGCTTCAACAGGCACCATCTTTTTCCAATGATGTATTCAAAGGACAGAAGAAAGAGAACCCATATTTTCCAAGTTTTGCTTTTTTAAAAACTTCTCCACCATCTCTTGAGGTAGAAATTATTCTAATTTGACTGAGGAGGAAACTGAGTCTCAGATTAAATAAGTTTGTCAAGGTCATGCATTAATCGGCGGACATTCAAAAGAAGTCTAGGTCAAGTTCTTGAACATCCTTGTGAAACTATTCTTCCTTTAGATCCTGAATAAATTATAAATTATAATCTGCATTAAAATCCCCAAATTTAAAACAAACCAAACAAAATAACACACATAAGACCCAGCTGGAAACTTTTGAAAGAAAGTTGATTTCTGTGTGCTTTGAAAGTATACGTTGCAATCAGAGTATTGGTGGTAAGTGTGTTTTTGAGGTTTGTCATAAATGAACTAAATTATATGCCTAGAGAGTTGTGTAGGGAAATGCAAATCAGTGTAAGCGCCTTGTCATAATGAGCAGTATGCTTTGGTTCCTGTTTATGCATCCCTAAAGCATGTAATACACGTGATTATATTGACACGAAGGAAGCTGTTCTCATTGATGGTTTCTTTATATCTGGCCCCCAAACTAGTCTGTGGTATCAGTCATGTAATTTCTAGAGAGACTGCTTAGTTGAGTCTATGTTTGTATCTGTCTTTTCAAGTACACATCTTTTGCACGTGTTTCTTGAGCACCTACTAGATCTAGGGGATTCCTTGCCTTTTAAGAATTCCTAAGCTGTGTGCACACACACAGTGATGCTGACTTTGTAGTGGTGCAGAAGGGATGAGTTTGGTGACATTGATGAAATTTGCTTAAGGGCATGGACCTGGAAATATCTTTAGCCACGCAGGGGTAGAAGGTATTGTGGCTGGGGCCACAGCAGGTACTAAGACGCTTGGGGAGGGTGAGGAGTTAGAGTAAAAGTATGGTGTATTTGCATTGAGTGGGGCAGAGACGGTCTAGGAGATGGGGCTGGAGAAATAGGTGGGAGCCAGATTATAAAAATAAAGCAGGCTGCAAATGGCAGGCAGCTAGGGAACTTGAATTTTATTTGGGAGGACCGGCAGAGCAAATAAAGTTTTATTTTTGTTTTCGTTTTCCTTTCATTATGGAACATTTCATATAGAAACTAAACACAATCTAGAGCGAGGGGTGGAATTGCTGGGTCACAGGGTTAACTTAATGTTTAACTTTCAGAGGAACTGCCAAACTGTTTTTCCGTAGTGGCTGCACCATTTTAGAAATAACATAAGGTTAAAATATTAAGAACAAAATACAGAAGTTTTACAGACAACACTTAGACTGACATATTTGTGAAAAAAATTAAGAGGAGAGTAATCTAAGTTGATTCATGTTGATCGCTGGGCTGGAGGGGAGGAAAATTGGAGGTGGAGAGGAGAGACCGGTCGGGAAGCACAGGAGAGCGGAACCTAAGGCATCAGGGGAGAGAGGGAAGGAGGGTGGGCAAGGAACAGGTAACAGGTCGTTCCTGATCCTCTGGTTGGGAACTTCGGAACTGGGAGGATGCTGCTCCCTCCACTTCAAGTGCAGTGTTTATGGAAAACTTACAAAATCCTTATTACAGGATTAGTAAATGCTTGTGTTCATAGCCTTATTGGAAAGATGAGGCTGTAAGTTATCTTTTTTTTTTTTTGCTTGGAATTTTAAAATTTCTCAAATGCCCCTTAAAATAAACAGGCCATTAGAAATCTTTTTGGTTTACAGAGACAGTTGTTCTTGGGTAACAATGGTATTTTAAAAACAGTTTGATTAAGATATAATTCATGGTGCCATACAGTTCATCCATATAAAGTGTATAGTTTACTGGCTTTTAGTGCATTCACAGAGTTGGGCATCCATCACCATTATTAATTTGAGAACATTGTCATCATTACAGTGAGAAACCTGTTCTCATATTAGTCACTCCAGGTCTGCCCTCCTCACCCCTCGACCCCCCTGCCCACCGTCCCATGGCAGCCACTAATCAACTTTCTGTTTCTATAGATTTGCCTATTCTGGACATTTCGTGTGTAAGTGGAATCATATATTGTGGTCTTTTTATGACTGGCTTCTTTCACTGAGTATAATTTTTTTTAAGGTTTATCCATCAGTACTACATTTACTTTTATTACCAAGTAATACTCCACTGCGTGCACATAACAGCTTTAATTTATACACTTATCAGTCAGTGGGTTCTCTGGGCTATTTCCGTTTTTGTTGGGGGGCAGTTAGGAGTAGTGCTGCTAGAAACATTCGGGTACAGATGTCTGTGTGGACATGTGTTTCCAGTTCTCTCGGGTGTACCTACTCACGTGGAATTGCTGGACCATATGGTAACTCTATGTTGAACTTTTTGAGGAACTGCCCAATTATTTTTCATAGTGGCTGTGCCATCTTAGGAACACTTTAGGATTAATTAAAATATATAAGGAAAAAACACAAAAGTTTTACCAAAGACTTTTGGAATTAACATATTCATGAAACCACTATAATGTTGCTTTGTTCTTAGGGGCATGTTTTCACAAAGAAACCGTTTTTAATCTAGTAAGTCACTGGATTTCAGATGAGTGAGCAGAGAACAAAAACACTGACTGGAAACAGGTGCTGGCTCAGCCGCCGAGTAACACACTTCCTCAGACCAGGGTGTGACCAGCCGACTCCTGCCTCCACGAAGGACAAGAGCCTTGAATCTTCAGAGTTCCTTGAAGACAGTTAAAAGTCTAACTGTTAATATTAAAACCTATATATTACTAGGATCTGCTTTACAAGATTTTTAAAATCATGAACTGGAACTGTAGTTCCTGATAAAGATGATTATTCACACACACCCCCGTATACGTAATTATCACCTCGAGAATTAGATTGCCACGTATCTTTTAGACTCGTGTGTTGGATGCTTGGAGGTGTTAAAGAATATAAGGCACAAGGAAGTACAAACCTTTAGGAATTAGTTGGAACATGAAGTTGTCAATGGCACTTACAAGTGTGTGAAAAATTAAACCGCAGATACTACAAGAGGTGAGAAAAAGGCACTCACCGTTATTATTGGGAGTGTTAGATGATATCTCACTTAATCTTTTCAATAACAGCAGAAGGAAGATGTCAGTAACCTGGTTTGCAACTCAGTGAGGTAAATGGTTTGCCCAGGTCCACGTGGCTAACACAGGGTTGGGGCTGGTGTGTGGACTCAGGCCTGACTGACCCATGACTGTTGCTAACCTTTATCTGGTGCTGGCTTTGTACTTCCCGCTGGCTTAAGCACTGTGCGTCCATTCCCTCATTTAATCCTCCTTATTACTGCTATCTTCAGTTTTACAGAACTCAGGTGCAGAGAGGTTAAAAATATCCACCAAGGGCTATGCAGCAAGTGAGTTGGAGAGCTGGGGCCAGACTGTCTTGTGAGGCCAATCTTAACCACTAGGCTCTATTGCTTATGTTTTCTGAAGCCCCAATTTTTCCCCGCCCTGGCTGGCTTTCACATCGGCAACACGATGCATTGTCCAAAATGAGCGAGTCCTGGGATTCTCACCCTGGGTTCTTTGGACCTATAGAGATCCAGTATCGTGGTCTTTTCAGCACTTCAAAAATACCTAATGTGTATTGCAGGCTTCCCAGTGATTAACTTGCTCAGATTGACTCAGAGGTGAGCCTCTGCCTAGACTACTCAGAGCATCTGCATTTTGCTGGTCATTTGGATTTGGAATGGCACCTGTCAGCTCTCTAGGCTTGCCGTTCATTTTCATGAACGAGGAGATGGGATTGACACTGTGTACACTTTGATTAATAAAAGTGGAGAAATTATTTTAAACAGTTTATTTGCTAGATAAAGATGCCTTCTGGACATCACAGAGGCTCAAGAAAGAACTGCAAGTGTTCTTTAGTGGTGAAAAGGTGCGACATCCTAGAAGGGACAAGCAGCAATGTGTATGTAGAAGAGAGAAGGACCACCGGGTGCTGGGAAGGTCCCCTAAAGGGGGGACCCCGAGTCCAAGTACTTGAACTAGGCCTTTGTGTCTCATATCAGGCAGCAGTAATGGGTTGCCATGGGCCTGATCTGCTGTCCTTGTGGCTTGGTGTAACCTTTGGGTCACATTGAGAAATTTTGAGCTTCTCTGGTTAGCAGCTGCGGATGCTGCACCTTCATTAAATGCAGTAAATAGACCTTCCACCAGTAACCTCTTCCCCACAAATGACCCACATTGTTGTAAAGTTAGCAACCACTGACAGGAAGTGGCAAAAATGTTTCTCAGCCACACAGTAATTTCATTAGACACTTGCCCGTATAGTTGTTTCGGTCAATTCAGCCTATGTAAGTTTCTGGGGATGAATGGCCTAATCATTGCATTTGTCTTGCTTGTCATCTTGGCCCTAATAGATATTTTGATTAAGTGAATGCATAGTGTCTTTGGGAGCAACTACACATACTGTGAATCATAGGGAGGAACGTCTGGCAGGCTGAGATTTTAAACATGTTTCCAAGGTGTTACCAATTCACTTGAGTCTTCAGTTAGTAGTAGGCTTCTCATGTAAATCTGTTTGGAAAGTGGAGCTCCAATGATATAGCAGGAGGGATGATGGGCCACACTCACCCCTGTAAACCATTGCTTTGCAAGGTCTGTACCTAAGCCATTGTGTAGACACAGAAGTCCTAGAAGCTGCCTGGGAAATTAAAATGTAGTTCTTAACATTCGTAATACAGGGGAAAATAAACCATCTTTTCCTAAAGCCATTGATGGGGTCGAAGAACCTATAATTATAATTTTGTCTTAAATGGGTTATTTATAGTTGTTCTGGCCTCAGCAGAGAAATTCAAATGCTTATTATTAATTAATAATCTCTTTCCCTGAATAGTTCTACCAAATGATAATGGATGCATCTAAAATTTGAATGTAAATATCCTCTGTTGCCTCAGTTGATTTTTCTCTTCTAGAGCTCCTGTTCTCCAGCCCTGAAAAACCAAAAAAACAAAACACCAAAACTACCATACCCAAAATATTATTATTTCCAAATGTCAGCTGGATAAAGAACATTTTTGAACCTTTATAGTTAGACATATTCATGTATCTCATAAAACTGCACAATCCTGAAGGGGAGATACTGCTCTAATTGATTTTCAAGGTGAGGCATTAGTTGCCTTTTGGAGAGGTTGAGGGGCTTGCTGGGGATCCTGCAACTGGAAAATGGTTGACCATGTGGGTTAAGAAACAACCAACACCTATGCGCTTTCTTCCAGCAACAGAAGCTAGCATTGGAATTGGCACTGAATACAATTTTCAATAATATGCATATGAACACAGCAAGCAAACCAGAAAGTTTTTAAATGAAATTATCAGGTCTTGTTAGGTGTTCAACTGTGACTTGGAGTTGAAAGTCATTTGCTCATTTTAGTGTTGCCTGTTTGATTGCAATTCTTAGAGAACAGAGATTAGACTCAAAACCTCTAGGCTGGAAGTGGGAGGGGCCTGAGCTTTACAGAATACTTCTCTGGCAGGTGGTAGTGAAAGGGGCTTTACATGCATTGGCAACTTACTTGAATTTCACAACAACTCTAAGAAGGAGGAGGCTGGAGTCCATTTCAGTTTTTCATAACTTGGTCCGCAGTGCCCATCTCAACTCTTCTGGGGAGGTGGGTGGTGACACGCTGTATCAATAATTGAACTAGTTAATCACTAGCAAAGATGGTTTACTGAGATTCCAGGGGAAGTGCTTTGCTAGAATCTGCTTTGAGCTGGTCACTAGGACCATTCATCCACTTTTACTGAAAATATGTCAAAGATGATCTCAGCTCCAATTTTGTAGAGCCTTAAAAGAAAAGGGCAGAGCCATGGTAGAGAATACTTTGCCAGTTTCATACAGAGATGGAATGACTTCCATGCACGGGGACAGAACTGCATATTGTATTGTTAATTCTTCTTATCAGTCTTCTCCAAAGGACTTAAAAAGCCAAGGAAATGCGACATTTTGCGTGAAGTAGCCTACCCCTTGGTTAAAAGCTCTGCGTATTTCCCAGGCTATTGTGGGGCCGCTATTCAGCTGGGATTTGAATGGTGGGGGTGTGATTAGCATGAGAGCAAGTGTATAAAGTAGGTCTTTTTTTCCCTTTCCTAAAAGAAGTTTTGTGGCATTTCTTTTTCTGACAGAGTTGGCATGAAGCTTTGACAAACACAGACCCATGGAAAAGTTAAATAGGACTTCGAGAAGGCCCATTTTGTACAGGCCCTTCACACTTAGAATGCAGAGCAGCAAAGCAGCTGGCGAGAGACACCTCAGATCATAGGAGTCATAGCAAGGGCTATTCCTCCGCCAGGGACTGGTGATGAATGGGAAGTGCAAGGCCAATGGGAAACTGTACCCTTGGCTGTTGACTGTTCTCTGTTGTCAGAAAGTACAGATGAGAACATTCCTGTTGTTTATCTTATTTATCCCTGAGTATTTGTTGAGGTAAATACAAAGCACTGAGGGAGATACAAGAAATACAAGAGGAAGATCCTGCCCTCCAGGAGCAGGTGGGAGGATGAGAAGATAGACACACCAGCTGCAAAATGGAGAAAACTTGGCCAGATGTCTTGAGCTGATCATTAAATGAAATTTTTAAAAATAAAAGTCCAGCTGAGTGCTGAGCTGGGCTCTGTTTCCAACTTTGCTCTATTAGCTGGGTGCCCATTGGCTATTCACTGGCACTTTAGGTACATGAGGGTGATGACCCACTCCCTGCCCGCCTTGCAGAGCTATTGAGAGCAAAGGGTACGGGTATCCATGCAGGAAAATGCTTTGAAGCATTATGACTGTAAAGTTGTATTTGTACATGAATGTAATTTTCTTTTATCTTCTGAATCTGATCTCTGTAATCTAGTTCTATGCCATTTTATACACATTCTAATATATGTAGAAAGCTGAGAACATTTATTTACAGGTGCCCCCCGAAACCCAGGGTTATCACCTCTCCTCTCTATATCCTTTAGGCAATGAGTATACAGGAGTCATTTCTCAAACTGCAGTTCTGATCATGTGGGTGTAGGTCCCTCTCTTTAGAATAGGACTTTTATGACCCTCGTTAACTACAATATCAACTTATGAGCATATGTGAGACCCTTCAGAATCTGGCTTTACCAATCCTTTCTATGCCCCCCACCCCTGGTTCATTGCCTTGTTTCCAGCCCCTCTACTCCCGTCCGTGCCCTTGTCCCAGACAGCTCCAGTCTTTGGCAAGTCCAGTCACTTTCCTGCCCATGTCATTCTTTTTGCTTAGTATGTGCTACTCACCTCTCAATACTCAGGTCAAGCTCCACCCGCTCTGTGAAGCCTTTCCTGACTTCCTCGGGGCAGGATTCAGTCTGGTTTGGGCTTCTAAGCACTTTGTGTTGACCTTTCGGATGTAAAACTCTTCCGTTGGTTTCACAGCTTTGTATGGTTCTATCCGAATACATTATAATTTCCTTGTACATAATGGGTGTTCAAAAATTTTTATTGAAGAAAATGTCAATGAAAAGTTATTTTAGAAAATGCAGACAAGAAGCAAAAAGAAAAGTAAACTTTTTGTTGCCTGTACTACTACAACCCTAAGGCAGCCACTGGCACGGTATCTCTTTCTATAAATAGCTGAATTATTATTAAGTATAATTATAAAGCTAAACACTGGGTGTCTAATACATACCTCCTGCAAGTCAGTGTGATGAAATGGAAAAAAACCTTTGCTTGCTAGAGTTTGTACTAGCCCATAATGAAGTATTAACTAACCTGGGAGAATTGGGAGTATGTAACTTAAGAGCAGCCAGGTATTTTAAGTTCAATTTTGCCTTCCTATAGTGTTTTGTACTTGGCCAACAGACTGAATTTGTACTAACCATGATGGCTTCTATTAAATAATAAAGACTTTAACTTACCTTAAAAGCCAGGGCTTCTTGATTCAGAGGGCTGAGACTGAAAGACCAAAAGGCCTGACTCAGAAGAGAGGAGCACTAATGGCATTCCTGTGTTTAATTCAGTCCCTGCAGAATCCTGGTGGGATTGGTGTATCACTCCAGCTTTACAGATGGTAGAACTGAGGTGCAAAGAGGGTAGGTGTTAGGAATTAACCTCAGAACTATGTATCTGATTTCAGAACGCGGGCTTCTAGACCGTTTAAACAGTCCTCCCACTCTCCCGCCCATCGGGGCACAAGCCCCGTAACTCATCTTTTCTCCGTTAGTACTCAGCCTCTACTTAATATTTCCAGTGATGGCGAGTTTATTCCTTGGTGACAGTTCTAAGTGTCCCAAAGGTTATGTCAATATACGATCTACCTTCCTATAATTGTAGCCCAGCATCAACTATGTTTGGTTCCATGGTGATAGGTAATTATTAGCATTAATAATAATATTAATCACTTTTTATAATTAAAAGCCCCTGAATAAATGATAGTAATGTGTCATTTCAACAAACATTCACTGAGCACCTTTAATGTACCCAGTACCTAATGTTGACTCAGATGTGGTCCCTGCCCACTCCCAATTTATGCATGGGAAACCTGGACTCAGAGAAGTTAACTGTCTTAGAAAATGGGTGAAATCCAGAGGAAACAAAACTCTTACCTTATGCAGACTCAAGTTTAAATCCAGTAAGTACCATATTTTAAAGTACCCCTTTATATTCTAGATTTGGTTATTCTGCAAATCAGATATTGGCCCATGTGTCAGTAATCTACAAGCCTTTTAAACCTCAACATAACATCCCAAAGCACAGTAATACAGCAGTGGGCAAAAGCAGGCTTTCAGTTTTCCATATGGAAAATAATAGAATAATTAATGACAAGAATAAACTCTTGTGTTTCACGTATTCACCACTATAAATCTACTTTTGCCCACCCCTATATGTTCTGACTGTAAAAAATGTTCCAGAAATATGATTGCTTTAAAAGGGAATAACCTTCTCAGCATTCCTCCAAGTTCCTGCCAGCCTTATTTTGAGTGCACAGGTATTCTGATTAACATTCACCTTCATCCATATTGGTCTCATTGTTGTTAGACCCACCCCGCAGGTGTCTGCCTTCTGGCCTTTGATCGTGGCTTTTCCTTCAGAGTATGCTCTCCTTCACCTCTGCCTGTGGGAAAGGGTATCCATTCTTCAGTCTGGTTTTTGCTCACCCCACTTCCTCACTTCTCCAGCTTTGGGACATTGTCACTTTGTCTCCAGCTCTGACACTGGTTAGTGACCTTAAACAAATCACTTACACTCTCTTGGTCTAACTTTTATTTCCTAAATAATGGGGCAGAATTAGATGGGTCTGCTGAGGTCATCATGTAAAAATGACTCTGCACCCAGGACAGTGGGAGGCCCCAACCGTGCTGAATTGTTGAGTCCTGTCACGGGGTTGTGACATAAACGGGGACATGAAGAGATTTACCATCATGAGGCTTTCACAAGTTTAACTTGGAGTCATAAAGTTTTAAACCTATTTAGGAGGCAGTGTGGCACAATGGAAAGAGGATTTTGTCTTGGTGTCAGATGGTTCTGGGAGCAAATCTGGGCCCCACTGTTTGTTAGCTTACCACCTGAGGCAAGGTGGTAACCTCCCTGAACTTCGGTTTCTTCATCTGTAAAATGGGGACAATAATTCCTGTCTTACCAGTTGTCCCAAGATTAGAAGATGCCTGGTAGGGAGCAGGTTCTTCCACATTGATCTACCCTGTATCCTAAAAATTTTTTGTTTGGAAACTGTTCTCTGTCATAGATAATTAGCAAGCTTCAGAGAAAATAGGTATATAAGAGCGTGCTCCCTGGATTTATAGCATGAGTAATGTACAGAGTGCGGATTAGATGCCGTCTATCTGATCATTGAGAAGTAACTTTGGAGCCCTTCCAGAGAATCATATGGCACCTGCGTGACGTCGCTAGCTTTCCATCTGCACTTGCTTCAGGAAGGTGTTTTCCAGTTGGGAGAGAACATGTTCAATATTTGTCTTTAATGCATTCCAGTGTTCTGAGGCAAAACTTGCCAGAGATTGAGCAGAGCATATTAACCAATATCATTTAAAGTTGATTAAAACTATCATCTTAATTAAATACAAGAGAACAAGAAGTTCTCAGTCTTCTGGTAGCAATTAACGACTAAAGAGTCAATTTGAAGTTGTTTTTGCAACTCTTAAAATAATACTCCTTCTCCCCCCTCCCATGAAAAGAGTTTCTTAGCTAGAGACATGCCCTCACATTGAGGTTTTTGAAAGCTGTTAGGACCACAAACCTTCTGGCAAAGCCTTCTGCTGCCAAGGCATTGGAGTTCTCAAAAGCAAGAGGGTTCAAGCTCAGGATACGCTGATTTGGAAAGAGAGGCCAAACAAAGGGCCTTTTGAGGCAGGAAACTGGGCTTTGGCCTCGGCACAGAGCAATGTGGGATTGGAAAAGCGCCCTGGGACTCACTAAGTTGAAGAGGGACTATGAGATGGATCGATGGAGGAAGTGTAAAGTTTCCCCATACGGTGAGAGTTTATGTCTAAACCCTCGAAAGTTGGTTTCAGATGTGTTATCTTTCCCATCAGCTTAATCAGCATGCCTATAAGGTGTGGACTTACAATATTATGTGTCTTTGAGCACAAGAGGAAAATGGGCTATGAAGGTATGCCTAGACATTACCAATCTAGAAAGGATCACCAACCTGAAGACCAATGCTTTTCTCTCAAGATCCAAAGCAACGACATTTGTGAATTCATTCATTTGCCCACTTAACCATGCAATAGTTAGTAATCACCCACATACACTAGGTTGATGCAGCTGTGAAGTTAAAAAGATGTAGCTCCTATTCAAGGAGCTCACAACCTAGTTGACCAACACTTAAAAGATCTGAAGTGAAGGAGACAGGCTTTCCTAATAAGTACCTCTCACCGTGTTTACAAACACACGACCCTCTCCCCCGCTGCACCACCCAAACAGGTTTTTTAATTTGACTTCCCCAGAAGTGAAATTTCTGGTCATCTTCAGAGATATTCTAAACAGCAGCAAACTGCCCAACAGGAGGAGCTCAGCAGTGACGTTTCAGTTAGACAAGGGCTGTAAACACAAGACCCAGTGATGTCACTCGAGGAAGAGAAAACAATTTAAAGTCTGGTGGATTCCATTCTTCATTTTGCCCCCTGTTGTTTTTGTATATCTGAACTTTATCTATTAAGCAAAAATGTTCAAGACTAGAAAAGACCCGCTTTCTGTCAACTGCGTGGTAAGGTTAGGGTGGGGAGAATAGAACAATAGGGACAACAGAAGGAAAAGAACCATCGACAAGAGAACTTAAGCTGTGAGGACCTGGGTAGACTGAGCCCTGTCACCAGAGAGGATGAGCAGTGACTTTGCCTCACACATGTGGGGAACTGATTATTCTGGAATAGATGGGGCTCAGAGATGTGAGACAGGAAGGACATCTCATGCCTTCGTGACGTTAAATGTTTGCTCTGTGCCCCAAATGTGCATCAGTCATGTTAGTCCATGCCGTGTGTCTTCCCCGTGTCAAGAATCTAAGTTTATTCAGTCTCTGTCTTATAATGTTATTTATGTGGCAGTTAACTGTATTTTTCCTGCATAGTAGTTTTACAGAAATAAGCTTGACCAGCAAATGCAAACATACTTGAATTCACAGGGGCCCGGGCCTTGAATCTGCGAACAGCGACCCTAACGTTAGTCAGATGTCATCATGAGAGGTACGGATGGCTTTTTCCTCTCTTTGGGTTTGCCCTGCTTGTGCAGTTTTTGACAGCTGGGCCTAATCAGAGAAGTTACACTGGCTAATTGATTTATTGAATAAGAACATTTAGGAGATAAGTTTCTGATGTCGAGATACCCAGGCCACACAGGCGACTTTCCTCTTCCTCTTTGAATTAGTGTATTTGTAGGGCAGATTAAAATTCAGAGAAAATACTGTATTTCTGTGCATATTTGGAAAAGTATAGATAATAAATATGAGCTTACGAAGAACCCTGACATTGAAATCTGAGGCAGGGACCTCATCTTATTACTTCTATATTCCTGGTGCCTTACTTGGGGCCTGGTACATATAAATCGTTGAGTGAAAATTGAACAAAATAGAAAAACCTTGGCGTATCAGGATGATGCTTTAACCATCTGGCCAGGGCCTTTTAGCCTTTTTTCTAAAAGGTAAATTTGTGTTTCATTATTGCTGTCTTAAATTATACCACTGCAAATTTGAGAAAAGGGGAAAGTCACCCACAACCCACCACCTAACACAAGTACTATTTGATCATCTTTCCTTTTAGCACTTTTTCTTTGATTTCCTGTTGGTTATAGGTACATCTACATGTGATTTTCTATGTTGCTAATAGTTATTTTTATCTTTATTTGACCAAATGCCCCCTAACCATCATTAGTAATTAAGCATTATTTACTCACTTTTGCTCTCCGTTGCTCCAGTCCCCCAGTGCACAGCTCTCTGGAGTGGGTACAATTACACTCCATTTGCTAGGGCTGCTGATGCAAAGTACCACAAACTAGGGGGCTTACACAGTGGAAATGTATTGTCTCCTATCTCTGGAATCTAGAAGTCTGACATTAAGGTGGTACAAGGTGGTTCCTTCCGGGGGCTACAAGGGAAGGATCTGTTCTAGGCCTCTCTCCTTGGCTTGTGGATGGCTGTCCTCATGTCCGCACAGCAATCTCCCTGTATGCACAGCTCTGCACAGCTCTCCTTTTTATCAGGTCATCAGTCATGTTGGATAAGGACCCACCCTAACGACATCATTGGAACTTGATTACCTCTGTATTATAAAGGCCCTATCTCCCAATAAAGTCATACTCTGAGGTCCTAGGGTTAGAACTTCAAGGTAAGAATTGTTTTGGAAAGGGGGGCAGAATTAGACCCATAATCATCACCACCGACCCCCACCCCTGCCAAGTATATGTGAGTAAATTGAGGCCCCAGCCAACTGGTCTGAGATGTGAATTAGGCCTGTGGGGCTCTGAAACGGTGTACTTTCCTCACATCCTGTTTTCTGGCCGTGAATTAAAAATGCCGTGAACAAAGAGAAAACGTCCTCCTTGACCTGAATTTGATTAGTGTGAGACAATGTTTAATGCTTATTAACTGCTAAATTTAACTGAGTTTGACCAGTTGAAACCTTATAATCATGTTATTTAAAAACAAGGTTAAGTACAGCACACTGTGCTTAGTTAAAACTTCCGTATTGTTCTAAAGCGTTTGCTGAGTCTGTCGCATAGAGTATTCCATTCTTATTTGAAAGTTCCAAGAAAGACAGGGACATACCATTCCAACCAGCATGAAGCACGAAGAAACTCCAGTTATTTCCTTTAGGTGGGAATAATCAAACTTCGAAAAGACAGTGATATTTTAGAAAACTTTGTGTGCACTGTTGCCCTTGCTTCCTTTAAAGGAAAGGAAGAGCTCCCACATGGAGATGAAGGGCTACCGCGTAGGCATCTTTCTTCACTCCGATGTATTTTGGAGGGGCGACCGTGAACAGTAGCAGTAGCTTCCATGAACTGAGTGCAGTATGTGTGGTACTCTATAAGTCTGAACTTCACGGTAACCACTCAAGGTTGGCTGTACTAGCCCTGTTTGACAGACGGCCCAGAGAGGTTACCGCTTGCCCAATGTCACAGGACTAAAAAGAGCAGGTCCCAAGCTCCAAACACAAATTCATTTTTGATTCCAAAGCCTGTGTTTTTTCTGATCATTAGTATTGTCAGGCACCCACAAAGCCGGTAACTTTCATAATCCATATTTAGTCACTCTGTGAAGTAATGGATTTCTCTTTTTTTTTAATCCTCAACCAAAGACATTCTTTCATTGCTTTTAGAGAGAGAGGAAGGGAGATAGTGAAACACTGATGTGAGAGAAGCATCAGTTGGTTGCCTCCAGCACCGACCTAGACCCAGGATTGTACATGCCCAGACCGAGGATCAAACCTGCAAGCTAGACATGTGCCCTGACTGATAGCCACACCCTCGACCCTTCTGTTGTGAGATGATGCTCCAGCCAACTTCGCCACACCAGCCAGGGCAATAATGGATTTCTTTTGGGGCCAAAATAACACTGGCCTCTCCTTACAAGAGATGTACCATTCTGTATTCATATGGTAACATTTTTGATCATCTCTCTGTGCCAGGCATTATATGAAGCATTTTCATACACATTATCTTATTCTCACATCTGTGTGAGGTTAACTGACTTATTTAAGGTGGAGACAGGATGCAGGGATATCTGCCTCCGAAATCCACGTGCTTGGAGCTACACCATGCTACTCTTTGCCATTGTTCCTCACTTTCCCACAGATGGATTGCTCCCTTTACCCGTTTAGCTCTAATCTACACCTCAGTATGCTCCTCAGTAGTGCTACGTGTTAAGATGACCTGAGTGAGCCTGAAGAGGAAGACCAGCTGTCCGTTCCAGTGAGGTGTTGGACGTACACAGGGCACCAGCCACAGACGCTCCTGGAAAGCAGGCAGTGCTTATTCGAGTTGTGCTGTCCAGAACCTGGCACGGCGTCATGCTTGTGAGAGGCCTTAATATATCTCATTCAGGGTTGATGGGGATTTGTCTACAAAATGCAGGAGGTTTCTCCTTGGAAGGTGGTCGGTCACATCTCAGGTAGCAAGGAGCTCGAGTTAAGAAGGTCCTGTGCCCCAGTGTGTCTTCCACACGCCACCAGGGCAGTCCTTCTGGAATGCAGCCTGGCTGTGCCGCTGTCTACCCTAGATGTGTTTCAGTGAGTCTCTGCTGTGTGTCTAGCACTATAGAGGAGATAAAAAATATTGCCCTTGCCAGCTAGAAAGTCAGTCTTGTTTGAAAGCCATACTCTCAAAACATACTTTCAGAGCCGATTTGACCTGTAAAGTTACCATTTAGGCTACTTTTTCTTAGGGAGTGCTCTGGACAGCTCTGGTTCTTCTAGGTTGCACATCTCCCTGTTGAAGCTCAGTGATGAACTTGGATGAAGACTGCAGGAAGACAGCTTCATGCCAGATACACTTTGGGATATGACCAAGTGATCCAACCTCTTCTCTTTAATAGATAAGGAGGCTCGGCAAGGAAGAAGGACTTAAATCACAAGAGAGTCCAACCCTGGGTTCCAAGACCCAGCCCAGGGCTTTGTCTGCTGTACAGGGGCCTCGACATTTTACTCTCCACTCTGTTTCTATCTTCAGACTAAGGCACATTTTTTTTCTCCTGTATCTCCTGAGAAACCATATGCTTCTCGGGCTTCTTTTCCCCTGCTAAGGTTGGTCTCTGCTGTTTGGGGTCTGAAAACGTTGTTTCTTTTTTGAGTCAGCCTGGCAAAGATATTAGAAAGGCTAGGTTCACAAGGAGGCAGAAGAGAGGTGGGAGAATTGCAGGGTTGAATTCTTACGGGATCCCTTTGGAAGCAAGACAAGTTTTACAATCTGGGATATTACTGGCCCCCTGGCCAGGGAGCTCTTGGAGGGCAGAAAACCTGCTTTACTCATCTCAGTATTTCCCATCCCTAACACACAATAGGGGCACAGTAACTATTTTGACATTCAGTGTGGTTTAAAATTGTGTTTATTTCGTGTATGCATATATAAATTGCATTTTATATATATTATACATTGATTTTTTTTAAGCCCTAGAATTAAAACATGAAATTGTTTTTCCTTTTGGAGCAGTGACTACCAAATCACCTTGGGATAGAATCATCTCAAAGTCTTGTTAAGAATGAGAATTCTCAGGCCCTTGCCCCAGAAATTCTGATTGGATAATTGAGTAGGTCTGGTCATTGCCTGGATTGTGTTTTGTAGTAACTGGCCCTGATGATTTTGATGTTTGGCCAAATCTGAGAATCACTGTCCAGACTGTTCAGTTTTCAAACTGTGTTCAATCCCCAGTTTTGCCCTTAAAGACATGCGAACATAAGCTCTAGGCTTCAGGCCTGGAACCTTCAGACAAGTAAGCGAACAAACAAGCAAACGTGTGCATAGGAATACAGACAGGATATATGTGGAACAAGTGGCCAGTGTACCTGGTGTCAGATTGAGAGGGGTGATGGAGAGAAATGATTTGCAAGCCTAATTAGACCCGCTGCTGGTTCTCAAACCTGCAGCTCTAAGCCTCCTGCTAATTGGCAGTCCCTTAATAGATTAGGACTTGGCATTGGGTTTGCATGTTATTATAAACCACACACAGAAAAACCCAGTGGCTGAGGAACTCCTGCCAAACCCAGGCCTGGGTTTTTGTGAGGCTTTTGAAGTGCACTGGTCTTTCAGTATTTTCTATAGTCTGTGTGCTGAAAGGCATCAAACCATTCCTTTGGATGGGATTTGTGAAGGGCGAGTTTGTTGAATAATTAATTCCCCCAAACCCATTCTGTCAGCTTGATGGACAAGCAGGAGCCCCCATGGCAGTTGTGCTTTCTGTGGTACTTGGAGCGTGATAGGAGAGATGATTTCTCACAGATCCTGTCCGATTCTCGGGAATCCGGCCCCTTCCCTTAGCGCCTTTCGGGGCAGGGTGTGGGGTGGTGCTGAGGGAGTGGGGAGAGAAGCATTAGAGTGCCTCTGCCAGGTGCTGGGCTGTTGAATTTGTCTCAGGAAATCCTCGCAGCAGCCCTCCCAGACTGTGTGGCCTGTTTTGCCAATGAGGATGCTGAGGTCCTGAGAAGTCACTCACTCAGGATCACGCTGCCACAGCCTGGCAGAGAGGGATGGATGAGAACCTAGGTCTGCTAAGTTCAAACTGTCATCCAACCAAACCAAACTTGGAAAACCCTTTTTGATTTTTGTGGTTACTCAGTTTATTATATGGGCAGTGAAAGAGTGTTTTGTAATTTACATTGCTCACAGGAATACCTGTTGGTGTTGTAGGTGATAAAAGTTCAGTAAATGCTCCCCTCCCTCCTCTGACTATATAATAGGGTCCCCTACTCTGAGATGAGGCTACCCATTACATACAGAAAGCCACCTTGTGCAGAGGAATGAGAGAGGGGCTGGGAAAAGGGGCTTCGAAAGGGTGCACAAAAGGCCCATTACAGGCTCCAAAGGTGCAGCAATATTCCTCAGGGTTTTGAGCAATTCCAGGGGCCCTGCTCTCCCTTCTTGTCTGCCCATTTAAGTTCCTGTTGGGGATTCTTCCACTTCTTTCCAAGTCCATTTCCACAAAGGGAGAGCTGTAGTAGAGGCCGAGACTTCCATGAAAACCTTCCATTTTTCAGGCAAACATACCAAGCAGTTCTCCTGGCAATACCATGGTGAAGGGTAATAATGTTATTTGGCATTTTGCCCTTTTAAAAAAGTGTGTTGGGGGGTAGTTGGGTGGGTGGGAGGATGGGCAGCGAGAACAGTGGGAGCTTTGTAATTTACTGCAATAGAGAGAGATCAGGTGGGCAGGGTCATGAGTGGGGGAGAGGTGCAGAGAAGACCTGAACCCCCCTTGAGCTTCCAGGCCCCCCACTCCCCCTCAGCCTGATTCACACATTTTGGGCCTTTGTAAAGGGGTAGTTGGGGAGTTTTTATGTTTTTTATTTGGGAGAAGGACTCTAGACATTCTGTCCCTCTGAGAGTAGCTGGCTCCTGGCTGCTTTGCAAGGATTAAGGGCCTGGCTTCCAGAATCATTGAAGAAACATCCCAGGAACTACCCTTTTCTCTCAACAGCTGAAAAATGCATCACAGAGCTGTGGCTTCCTGGAGAGTTTTGGCAAAAGATCTACCCTCTGGAACAATAGGGTTCCTGTAGCCAACCACCTAAGAGTTTTGCTGCAGCGGGCTCTCCCACGAGGATCTGGATGCCCACCTTTTGTTGTCCCCATCCTGCTGGGGGAAGGGGCGGGGCTGCCGAAGCACGGGAGGGTGGCCTCAGGGCACGTGGATTTCAGTCTCCAGAGCCAGCCAGTTTGAGATGCAACCCTTCTCACCTACGGAAGGGAATGGGCTGGCTGCTCGGAGCTGTGCGGAGCCAGCCTCACCCAGGGCCACGTCTGCTGTGTGGCTCTGAGACCTCATTTCTGATCTTCAGTTTGGGCCTGTCCCACCCTGAGCTGGTACTCTCTACCTGGAAAGGATTACTGGGGGGAATAAATGAGGCCTGGCTATAAAGAACCTAGAAAAGTATCCGGTTTGCAGCTGTAGCTAATGCTAATTCCCACTTGCCTCCACCCCACACCACATTTGTCACTTCTTTGACAGAGCCAAGAGCTGCCAATCATTAACTTAGTTTGTATCTGAAGGTTTGCAGAGTTGGGGATGTCTTCTGCAGTTGTTCTTTATAAATGATCGTCTCTGAACTCCGGCGGACTCTGCTTGGCCAATCAACCTTTACAAACTTAACGTGACATGTTCTCAGTTACCCCAGCCAAAATAGTGAGCAAATCGATGGCCCTCTGCTCTGTGTGGATGCCTTCAGTTTTTTTGTTTTGTTTTGTTTTGTTTGTTTTGTTTGTTTCTTTTTTTTAGAAAATGCCCTGCCCTCCTTAGATAAAGGTGAAAACTCCCAACCTTAGGAAGGTCCGCAACCTGGCTGGTGTGGCTCAGTGGTTGAGTGCTGGCCTGCAAATCAAAGAAAGACACCTGGTAACACACCCCTTTCACTTTGTACATAAAGAAACAGAGCCTGAGAGAACAGCAGTGTGATTATGTGTGTGTGAGTGTGTGTGTGTATACATACATATATAAACACTCAGGAATACAACTAATTATCAATTATTGTTGCCTAGTATTTTTTTAAGGTTACCTTGGCAAAAGAAACTTAACAATACTCCCAAACTCACCTGTGTTATCTTATTGATATCAGGCATGTCTTCACTGAACCAAAAACTGGGGTTAAAATGACTTTCCTTTCCAGGATATTGGCGGCTGACCCAGTGCAGACCACCTGAGACTGTTCCTCAGTGGGAGAGAGGGTGGCTAGTTTGCTAGAACAGCCACACAAAATAGAATGACCCTGATATATTTATTTGGCATCAGTTTACTTCGGTTTATAGTAATCCCAGTAATGATTAAATGATTAAATCTCTTTCCCAATTAAGATATTTCTCCTGGATTGAATAACATTTTTAACTACCAATTTTTTCTTTTTCGCATGTTTTCAGCGTCTATGTTTTGGGAATCATATGGGCTCCCTTGAATTACTTTTCTCCTTTTTTCTCAGGGTTAAAAGTTGTATAGGGGGTGAAGGTGGAACACAGCCATTTTGTTAACTTTTGGTGAGGGTGGGAACTTTCCAATTCTGGATTTCTTTTCTTTTAGCATAGCCTTAAATACATTATTGCCATTCAGAGATAGCAAGGAATGTTTGGGGTGTATTCACAGGGCTGGTTGGTGAACTGGTTGGTATTGCATCCCTGCTGGCTGCCAGGTCATGTGCTGATGTCTGTGCTCCTTGAATATTTTAGAAATACCTCTCTGGGTGTTCCTGTCATGTTGCATCATGGGTATTTGTCCCCTGAGAATGCATTCTTTGAGGGCGGAGACCATGTCTTATTAGTTTCTGTAGCCCATAATTCTTTGAGGGAGGAGTTTCCTCATTCAAAGCAGCCTTTTTTCTCCTTCACTTTCTTGCCACCCAGTGCAACGTGTAAAAGTCGGTGGGGCACGGACCAAGCCTCAGATGTCTGGGAAAGAAGTTTGACTTGTACTTTAATCAGGTGTTTTGTAATACCATTCACTCCCTGGATACTTCTAAAGTGAAAATGGAGCCTATAAGGACAGCACAGAGAGAGGAAATAAACTACAAATTAAAAAGTGATTAGTGAGTGTTTAAGCAGAAGGTCAAAGGGATTATTTTGGACTTCAAACTTTTCGGCTTTCAGGACTTGTATTCGGTTACAAAATTACATCCCTGAATTATTTGTGCAGGTGGCAGCTGTCATAGTTGAAGAAGGTTTCAGTGTTTTACAAAAGGAACATTGACAGGGCTGGGAATGGGGAGTGTGCTCCTGGGGTGAGGGTTGTCTTATCCGCAGCCCACTGGAACGGCTCCAGCCTTGCTCAACTTGAGTGACAGTGCTTGTCTGAGCTGACACAGCCGTATCCAGGTTAGTTTAGCCACCTTCTTGAGGAAACCAGTCAAGCCGGTTGATTGGCATCCTGTAAACAGCTAGATGGTAGATTTTTAGGACAGGGAAGGTAGAGAATCACAGTCTTAATACCCATCCTGTGGTATGTCGTTCTCACAGCTCCTCTGAGTGGTTATTGACACTGGGTCTTTACAACTGGGGTTCAGAGAAGTTAAGAAGCCTGCAGAAGATTGCACAGATTAGAAGCAGCTGAACTGGTTTTCAAACTCAGGTCTGAGTTGCTTTGTTGAAACGGGTGCTCTTTTACTTAGCTTTCTTTAGGGCAGAGAGTCTCCAGAGGATCACAGCAAATGGGTTAGGGGTGGGCTGATATTGATCCCTTTGGCCCTGGGGCAGGAAGCTGGGCAGGGTGGGGCGCTGAATCACTGACCAGTGGCCTCCTCAGCTTACCTGGGGCTGCCCTACAAACTATTTTCTGATAGTTTCACTACTCGAAAAAGGCCCAGAAGCTGACACCTAAGATCATCCAGTTCAACCACCCATCTGAGGCTTGGAGCTAGTGAGGTTCCCCATAAATTATTCCTTGTGGGAAATCTCAGCTCTTCATGAGAATATGCCATACTGTGTTGCTTTGGGGGATTAGGTTAGAAAAACAGGATTTGCTGTGTGAGAGAGATGAGAGAGGCAGAGTTCAGAATTCAGAAGGGGGGAAAAGGACCCACGAGTCATAGATTGTATTAGGAGTGGAATCAGATATTCTGAATTTTAGTTTGTTTCCTACACATTTATTCAATACACATTTGCTGAGCACCTAATAAGTGCCAGAAATTATTGTCTTTGCTGGGGATACAGAGATAAATAAAATACATGGAACCTTTTCTGAATAGACTCACAACTAGTGAAGGAGACATACAGGAAAGAAATAATTAGAATGCTGGTGTGCGGTGGGTCTCAGTCTTCCCATCTATTAAATGGAGTAGATGACATCTAAGATCTCTTGCAGTTCCAAAACTTCACCAGGATATTACTGCAGTGTCCCTAACTCCGTTTAGAGTAAGATTTATAATACCAACAAAGATCTGATGGGCTTTACTTCTTAAGCCATTTCTCATTTGGTGTTTACTGTTTAGAAGTCATGAGCTTCTATCAGAAGGAAGCTGTTTTGTTTTTATTTTAAATAGTTGTTGCCTTAAAAAGTAGAACTCTCGATAACTCTACACACCACCAGGGGCATGCTTCTAATCCTTGTTCTTTTTATAACTGAGACCTTGGTCAAGTCACTTACCTTCTGAACTCAGTTTCCCCAAATCTAAAATGCAAATATTATTAACTGCCTTGCCATGGTGACTTGCCACAGTCCTTGAATTTATCATTGAAAACAGGAGGCTCAGTCTTAGGTTAAGATTGAGACATATACATAATATACATAATAGGTACTAGACTTATTGGGGCGATCACTTCATAAGTTATATAAATGTCTGATTACCATGTTGTACACCTGTAACTAATATAATATTGTGCATCAACTGTAATTGAAAAGTAAAAAAATAAAAAAATTTAATTGGAAAAGAAACACACACACCAAGAAAGACATACATAGAAACACATGCACATGTCTGTTCGCATGCACACATGTCTGATGTGGACATTACTACCATGGAGGACACTATTTAATCAAGAGCTAGTTATTTTTATTTTTATGGGTTCAGTGCAAGGACTTCCATGTTCGTTAGAGCAGGGTTAGAAAAGCCAAATGTCTACAGGGCCCAGCCAGTTGAACATAAATGACTGAAGTAGACCAAGCCCAGGAAAACCCACAGTACAAGCTAAGGGTAGACCAGGCCCAGGAAAACCCACAGTACAAGCTAAGGGAGAATGGCACTGACCACAGGCTTCGTGTTGTGGAGTCAGCAGGGAAGGCTGGCACCCTGGAGGACGCGGGCAGCCGCTGTCAACGCTGCCTGCACCGCTGCATGGCATGAGAGCTGGTTATAGAAGCTAGAAATCTGGATGTTATGTGAGACCTCCCATTACTAAATGTTAACAACTAATTTAAAAAATTTTAAACCCTGGGTGGGCCAAACAGAACATCTCTGCAGGCCAGGTTTGCCATGGGCTGCCAATTTGTGATCTTTGATGCAGAACTTGGACCATGTGGCTTGATGGGTTACCTTGGAGTGCCAACCAGCATGATGCTGTTCTTTCAGGGCCTCCAATAATGCTTCCACTCTTCATTTTTGGCTCTGCATCTGGCTCTCGTCTTGCCTTTTGACTATCTTGAACTTTGGCCCTCCCAGGTGTCTGATGTCCTGCCAGTCCACATGCTGTTTATTTTACCGCCGTGTGAACCTGGTGTTTTGTGTACACCTGGGCAGCATGGGTTGGATGGGGGTGTGCATGCTGACGAACATTTGTTTAACTGTTGGGAAAATAAAAAGAAATGTTTCTTCTCACTCTTATTATAGCTTGGCCTCCCATTCAGCCTCCTGTGATCTTTGAGAATGCGTGGCAGGGTTCCTGCTGTGCCATTTATTCTCTGCGTCAGGGTGCCAGGTCCTGCTAACTACTGTCAAAGCCCCTTCTGTTTATATAATCCCAAAAAGTCCCAGAAATTACAGGATTTTGTGAGCATACTTTCCCCTTGGGGTCAGATTGCATTTGGGTAGTGGCTAGCAGGCCCGCAGCTACTTTAGTGAGCTTTTGACAGAACTTTGATTGCATCTTATCGCTGCTTAAAAGTTTTCAGTAGTAGCTTTCTGTTGCAGACAGAAGCAAGAACGAATACATATATGGAGCCAGGCGATTGCTAGATATTTTAACTGTCTCAGTTAGTCCTCATAATGTTTGTTAACTCTTACCCTTACAGAGTGAGAGTTTCCTCATACTCTGTATGTTGGGAACTCTCGTACTAAGTCTTATGGTGCAGTGATGAAAATGAAGTTCAGTACGTAAAGTGACTTGCCTAAGGTCATACAGTAAAGCATGACAGGCGGTAGAAGTGGGAAGTGAAAGCCTGTCTGTCTTCTTGAGTCTGAAGTTCATAGGTAAATTGGAAATAAGTAACTCAGTCAGAATGAGTTCCATGGCTAAGTGAATCCTGTGAGAAGATGTTTAAGTCTCAGAGGTGAATAGAGTTTGCCAGCGGTGCTTTAATCCAGATGTTAAAAACATTACTTTACAGAGTTGTTAGGAAGATCAAATGTGATTATTTATTTAAGAGCTATGAAACCCTGTATTCATGTGTGATTCTTGCTGTGTCCTCACTCTGCACAGCCATATTGCAAATGAGTCATTTAGGTCATGAGGGAAACTGAGGCAGGAGACTGACTGGATCTGTATAAAACCATCTCTGCATCTAAGGAGGAGCTTGCTGTTTATCCTTGTTCAAGGTCAACATACACTTTTCAGAGCTTTGTAGCTTTGCTAATATCTGCATAGACATAGTTCATATGTACTTAGCAAGAAAGGCTAACTGGCCCCATCTCTGAATGAATTTTTGAGTCAGAGTGTTCTATTACATATCCTGGTTATGGCTTTTATCAGGGAGTGGACACTGAGGCAAATAATAATCTCTCTGACCCTTGGGTTTTTGGCTACATACTAAATAATTTGGGGGATTATTTTGAGAGTTAAACCAGAGGATGTATCCAAAACTCCTGTCACAGAGTGGATACTCACTGAATGTAAATTTACTCACATCCTTATTTAAAAAAGGGATCAAAAGCGAGGAAAGAGGTCTTGGGAAATGACCCAGTTTTACCTGGGGTATAGGAATCCTAAATTCTATTGCCTCTGGTAGCTGTGTATTAGCACAAATGGAATAAAACAGTCCATTTGTGAAATACATAATGGCAACAAAAGATGTCTGGGTCCCTCTTTGTGGAAGGTGTGAACCACGGGCTGTAGGTCAGTTTGTTTTTAGTTCCTGGTGGATATGGCAGCCATGTAAAAATACAACTAAAAGGGCCACCTAAGCCAGAGCTGGGGGTATTCAGATAGCTGATATTAATTATTTTAAAGCATAAAGTGTTTTCTCTTTAAGCATTTTCAAATAAGAGGCCATCAGAGTTCTTTTTCATACTCACGATTAGACTAAAGACAGGTGTCTCTTTGTCCTGGAACCTGAAGCTTTCCAGGGTTGTGGAACTCAAAAACAGTGCAGTATCTTGCTCACCGTTATGTCCCTAGCACCTAACATAGTTCCCAGGATTCAGAAACTGCCCATACATGTTTGTGGAATGGGCTGAACACCTCGGACTTGGGGTCAGGAAGCCCAGGCATCAGGACGAGAGCCACCGTTCGTTTCTTCCTACCATGTAGGTGCTTTTGGTTCTGACAGTCTTCTTTTTGTGAAGAAAGGGCCTGGACTTTCCAGGGCTGAAGAATTGAGCATTTGTCAAAGAGAACCTCTAGACCCAAAATATTGCGTGCTCACACCAGCCAACAGCAAGTGTTTTTCATGGCAGCCCCTTTCAAAGGTCGGAAACGCCTCCATAGTACACTTAGTTTTGTCTCATTTGGATTGTGTCCAGTCTAAAAATCTGGACAAATATTGTAAACCAAAGAAAGTTTGCACACTTCTAAGACAAGTAGCAATTAATTATTTTAAATAGAAACCCTGTCACTTACAAGCAACATAAATATTTGTATTTTGAACCTCTAAGTAGCAGTTGGGTTGACCATTCTGGCCTTAAGTGATTAAAAAAAATTCAGTCGCTCATATTTTAACAGGGAATACATTTATAAAGAAGGGAAGGGTCAGGTCATGGAGTAAGCAAACATGAGCCAAAAGAAAGAGACCTGGGTTCAAATCCCATGACCAATTGACTCCTTTGGGACCCTTGGGCAAGTTACAAAACTTTTGTCCTTAGTTTTCTGTTGGGTACAAATGAAAATAATAGCCTATAACTTTTCATAGTGATGGTGGAGATTAGAATGCATTGATTCTTAATTAGACTCTACATACACTCCTTGAAATCAGAAGCCCAGCATCTTCTATCTGTGTTTCTAACATCCAGTCCAAATTGATGCCATTTGCTAGCTTTGCACTTCAGGTGAGCTGCTTAACCTTTCTGAGCCTCAATTTTTCATTGGTAAAGACAGTAGAACTCTGCAGTGTGGGTAAGATGGATAAATTCCTGTCACAGAGTCCTAATAGCCTCCTGATTTGAGCTACTTACTCTGTGCTTGATATTTACACACATATTTGTGTTTGGTATTATTTTGTGGGTAGGTGTGTGAGCTTTCTGAAGATGTTAGTTTAATTATTACTCTCATAGAGTCCGGACTTTGCTTATTTTAAGGTAACTGCTGATCAAGGGAAGCAGAAAGTTGGACAGCTCAGGAAAAGGCACTTGAAGGACTTGGGGGATAGAAGACATGAGAAGCTCCTCCCTAATGCTTTGATTTGGATCATGCAAAAGTGCAGCGATTTCTCATTCCCTCTCTGATCCCCACGCTTTCTTTCCCTCCTCACACCCGGGGCTTTCTAAAGAGTCCTCTGAGAGCAGGAGACTGTATAGTTTTGTGCAAATGCGAAGCTGTGGCTGAAGGGAGTAGGGCTATGGGGCTGGGTCACTTTGGTAACACTTCCCACATGACTTTATCAATGGGTGGGCTGCGAAAACTTATCCTCTGTTTTTTTACACCTTACTCCCAACCACCCAACCTACCCGAGTGTTAGTTTTTCAAAGCCTGAGAAGTTTCAAAGGCCTGAACCCAACACAGGGGCCTTTCTTAATGCTTTGATTTTCTGCCCATTAAGTGTTTGTCAGTGAGTTCGTATTTCACCTCCTCTGCAGCTTTTACACATCTCAAGAGGTCCCTGGAGTTATAGGAAGTTAATTGATCCTTGATTAAAAGAAGGAGAAATACTTGAGTCTGGGTCTAGAATCACCAGATGGTGTGTGTGAGTGCGCGCGCACTCTTTGGTTCTGTTTTGCAAAAAGCTGGTAATCTACCTTTCATTATAGATACACATCTTAATTCCAGGATATTGGCTTCAGAGTTTCGGCTGAATTGCATCTCGAGCACATGTGGTCCACAGCGAATGTTCGGTGAACAATAGCCACTGCTGTTGCCTTGACTGTTCCAAACAAACCATTATTTTTCTTCAAAGGCCAGAAGGTTTGCTGAGCTTTAGTTAATTTATTAATAGTCCTTGGTGCTTCCTTCCCTCTGTTTTAAGTGACTCCCTTACTTTAGAAAGCACTAAGAGGCAGATCATTTGAGCCCCATTCAGCTCTACCATGTCCTTGCAGAGTGACTCTGGTAAGTCACCTTAATCCCTTTGAACCCTAAGTTGACTTAACATATTAGTTTTTTTTTCTTTAGAAATAACTTTTTTAAAATTTTAAACCAAATGTGTATTGGTTGTAAAACATTTAGAAAATAATAGCCTACAGGAACAAAAAAAAAACAACCAGTATCTGTAATTTACCTTTTGGAGATGACTACTGATGTGTTAGTTTTTGTTTTTTGTTTTTTTTTAAGGGAGAAAGGAAGAGGAGAGAAAGAGGGAGAGAGGGAGAAACATTGACTTGTTGTTCAACTTATTTACACATTCATTGGTTGATTCTTGTGTGTGTGTGTGTGTGTGTGTGTGTGTGTGCCCTGACCAGGTATCGAACCTGCAACCTTGATGTATGGGGATGACGCTCTAACCAAATAAGCTACCTGGCCAGCGCCCACGTGTATTAGTTTTCATAACTGTTTCTCCCATTAGCCTGTGGGCCACCTGAAGGGTGGGATGTAAATTTCTTCATCTCAGTAGCCCCATCAGTACCTAGAGCATAACAGGCAGCTGGGTTTGTCAGACTGCAGTGGTCTTTGTGGGGATCCTCAGCACAGCGTGGGCATGTGGTCATTGTTTAGTAAATATTTGCTATTATTACTGTTCTTCATGCTATTTTTCTTTTTCTTCCTTGCATTGTTTACCTATGCATCTCTGCCAGCTCTGTAGCCAAATTTATAATTGTTATTTTCATAATGGACATCAGTTTTGTTGACTCCCTTATTGGAATCCCTAACTACAGTGAGTTCTTGTGAGTTTACCTAGCCCCCAGAAGACCCCAGAAGCCTCTTGCTCTTATAAGGGTCAGCAGAAACCTGCCACCCTCTGTGGGCTGTTTTTTAGTGGCCCTAGTAGAGTAGTCCTTTGTGCCCTCACTATAGACTACACATATATAAGTCCACATGTTAGAAATATTTTCAGTGCTCTTGTTTTTGTGTCTTTCTTACAATACCATGAGCCTCTTGAGGACAGGTACTATGATGTGTTCACCTTTAGATTCCCAGTGGCTAACACTGGATATTTTCCTGAAATGAAAATGATCAGGGACTGTAGTGGTTGGTAGTAAGGACGATGCTGA
Source organism: Trachops cirrhosus (assembly GCA_028533065.1). Lineage (NCBI taxonomy): Eukaryota > Metazoa > Chordata > Mammalia > Chiroptera > Phyllostomidae > Trachops > Trachops cirrhosus. The sequence goes on along the minus strand of CM052542.1, from coordinate 35,813,385 downwards.
ATTTGCAGGCAGAGATCCCGCTTTGGAAAAGGAAGAGCCTCTTCTCTGTGCCTTGGAGAGGGAAGGCATGGTTTATATCTCTGAGGGGTAGCTGCCCTGTTGGGGAAAATGTTTATGCTTTTCCCATCGACTGAAGGAGTCTGAGGTTTCTTTCTTCCTGGAACAAAGTCAAGATTTGACTGCCATCACCCCCAAGCAGACCACAGTTGGTACGGGAGACAAAAAAAAGCCATTGGGTTTTCTAAATGCTATTTCCATGCCTTTCAAGAAAACAAACAGAACATATTCAGATCCAACTTCTTGTCTGTTTGCGGCCATCATCCACACAATCAGAACCGGAAACCCTCCCCAAGCCTTGAACAAGGAAGGAAGAAAAAGGGTTTGGATTGCTCCCAGGTGAAGAGGGCAACGGAACTAACCAGACGTGTTCTTTCCTAACCTTCTCTGTGGGACTTTTCCCCCTTCTTCCCTTTAACATTTAGTGAGTGTCCATAGCGTGTGCCAGACTGTGCTCACATTACAAATGCTGTTGCTTGGTGTCTCCCAACTAAAGCAACGCCCTGTATATTGCATATATGTGTCTCCCCCTTCCAGAGCGTAAGCTCCCTGAGGGCAGGGCTTGTCATCTTTGTATTCCTTTTACTCTGTATACGTAGTAAAAACTCCGTAAAAATTTGTTGAATGAATGAGTAAATGACTACATTAACATATGACATCATCCCAGCAATCTCAAAGCTAGATTTCATTCTTCCCATTGAACAGATGAGAAGGGCTTTTGGAGATGTGAAATAGCTTGTGCAAGTAAAAAGGAGCAGAGCTGAGATCATTAACCCAGTTCTGTCTCACTCCACAGCCCTTTTATATGTGTTTTATTGTCCTTAGAAACATATGTTTTACAGGCCTATCATGTGCACGCTATTAAAAATAGAAGTTGGGGGCCTGAGAGTGTAGCACAAATTTAAGGAACTCGGGGTCTGTTCCCTACCTGAGTTTATTAGCAACATTTTGGCTCCCAGGCAATGCAGAGGCTGCGGCTGGGCACGTACACCAAGCTGGATGATTCTATCACCATGTGCAGAACTTAAAAGCAGACTATTATTATCATACTACTGGCTTCTCAGCTACTTTTCATAGCCAACTTGGCCACATTTCAAAATGTTTAGGCAGTGGAATGAAGACAGTCCAGTCCCATGTGCTATCTTTCTCAACCAGCCTCCTAACCCCAAAAGATTAGCTAACTGCTCTTGCCATTCCTAAGCCACACGGCCTTCCTTGCCCCCTTCACTCCACTGCAGAGACGAAGTTTCAAGAGCTAATGGTTATTGCCTTCCAGGGCCCCTCTGTGTTTACTTTGAGAAGGTCAAGCACAATGCTGTGGTGTGTTGCTGTTCTTTCTTTTCAAAGCACCAGTATGAATTTGATAAAGTAAATTGTTGTTCTAGCAGGAAGCAGTTAGGGGGTCACAAAATAAATAGCCGTAGAATTCAAATAAATCCCAAGAATAAAACCAAATAAATCCATGTGCGTATACACAGTGATACATAAATACACTTTTTAGAGAGTGAGCATTTTTATTGCTGCCGGTCTGCACCAAAGTAATTGAAAAATTGTGGAGTTCATGGTACATTTTTTTTAAGAGGTGGTCTGGGCCCTCAAGCAGTGCAATGTGAATTTAATTCTTTTTGAAAAACATGAAAATGGAATTTTATCTTTTCAACAACTGCTTATCTTGGGATTTTTTTTTAGCTAATGAAATTCACATTTGGATAAAATTAATTTGCAAAGTAAAATTAGGGATTTAGAAATTTGGGGATGGGCTAAGGTACTGAGTGAGCTCAGTAGTCTCTCCGACTCGCTGTTTTTTCCACTTAAAAATGAGCGATAGTCATGCTTAAATGATGCTTTTAAATGACCTCTCAAGGTTGTTGAGTCTGTGCAAAAATGGATAAAAGTACCTTACACATTAGAGATACACATCACCGGTGTCTGTTACTATTAACTAGACAGATGTTTTTCATGGTCTTCCCTAGTCCTAACATTCAGTGGCTCACATTTTACATTATAAGGTGGCATTGGAGCTTGGTATTGAACTTGGGTGCTAGGGGAGAAATAGGTCTGGCTAAGAGCCTGAACCAAAATAGTCTCTGTGTACTATTTTTTATAGGATGGGGTGGGTGGAATGGGGGCAGGAGACCATGAGTCTGGAGAGGGGAGGTTCAAGTCATGCTTTATCTTGTCCCATGCAATGGGGAACCACGGAAGAGCCTTTAGCAAGGCAATGTTATGGTCAGGAAGTAAACTGGTGGATATGTGTAAGAGGCAGTGAAGGCCAGGAGACCGATTTGGAGGCTACTGCAGTGTTCACACAAGAGAAATTGTGATGTTTCTCTTTATTTCAGGGTTATGAGGGAGTTTTTCCTGGCAGGTGATGGACTCCATTTGCCATGACCTTTAAGAGAATGGCATCTGAGCTGGCCACTGATTAAACCAGCAGCAGCTGCACCAGCAGCTTGGAGCTCTCAGGTGCCCTTGGGCTTTGCTCCAGGTCTGCAGGCAGCAGGGCCCAGCTTGGCTCTGCTCAATCTTCACAATGACTCTGAACAGTAAAAGAACAAGGTGGGAGTATGGCACTCATTGAGTAGCCACTGTGTATCAGGCACTGTGCTAACAATTTTATGTGCTTTTTTCCCCTCTTTTAGTCCTTACCACAGCTCATTTGATGCATGGGGAAACTGAGGCCCAGGAAGATAGAGCGAGAATCAGAAGTCACACTGCTAGGAAATGGTGGACCTGGGATTCAAATTCAGTTGTCTGGCCCCAGGCCTTTACTACACCATGCAACATAGCCTTAGGATGACCTTCTCAAAGGGGAAATGGTTAAGACTTAAGAGAAGAATGCACTTGAAGGCATAATGAGACATCATTAGACTTGGGGCTGTGTTAGTAATTATTACAAATTGGGGTTTAATTTTTAGCAGGATGTTGTAGAGCAGTGGACAAGCCACGACCCTGGCTCTCCCACTGCCGCCCTCTGTGCTGGTAGACAGGAGGGTTGACGAAAGGAGGAAAAGGGAGGCGCGGTGAGAGCTCCCATTAGGCTGTAAATTGCTAAAACGCAGGGAGTGAATATCACTGTCAGTGTTGCTATTTAAGTGTCTTTGCTGTCGTCCTTCTTTAGCCAACTTGCCCTGATGTTTTCCCCTTGTTTTGTTTTGTCTTTTCCTGGCACATGCAATGGTTTCGTCTTGACCAGCGGGCCTGCCCTTCCTGATCATTGAGACCAGCACCATCAAGCCTTACCACCGAGGGTTTTACTGCAATGATGACAGCATCAAGTACCCTGTGAAGACCGGTGAGACAATAAATGACGCTGTGCTCTGCGCCGTGGGGATCGTCATTGCCATCCTTGCGGTAAGCACCCAGACCTCCATGCTCAACCTGTCTGACTTCCCCAGCATTGTATTATGGAATATCTGAGTTAGCTGAGACTTCGTAGATCAATTAGGATTTTACTTGATTAGCACTATTTATTTAATGCAGTTAATGCTATTATTAAAGGTACTTTAAAATACTTTGCATGCACACATACATATATAGCAGGTCCTCAAATAACGTCATTTCAAATTCAATGTCTTGTCTTTTTTTTTTAAGATTTTATTTATTTGTTTTTAGACAGAGGGGGAGGGAGGGAAAAAGAGAGGGAGAGAAACATCAATGTGTGGTGGCCTGTTGCATGCCCCCCACTGGGGACCTGGCCTGCAACTCAGGCATGTACCTTGACTGGGAATTGAACCAGTGACCCTTTGGTTCGCAGGTCAGCACTCAGTCCATTGAGCTATACCAGCCAGGATGTAAAATTCAATGTCTTTTCATTATAAAGACATTGGTGAGATACCATAAGAACTTAACTCCTGTTTATATCAATTAGCCTATGGTAAAATTGGTTTTGTTATATGTCATTTTGCTTAAAGTCGCAGATCCTATCATGTACTGTATACTAAAATACTTTGTATGCATTATCCTCACAACAACCCAATGAAGTTTAAATATTATTCTTATCCTTTTTCTACATATTAAGTAACTGAGATTTACAGAGTAAATGTCATTTGTCCAAGGTCACTTGGTTAATAAGTGGTAGAGTTAGGATTTGAACTTATTTGTCCCTTAGCCAAGAGTCTGAGCTCTGAGCCCCAGAGGAGAGGGGAAATACCTTGTCAGATATCACAGAAATTTTCAGGGTTCTTTCCATATCATCGCTGCTGTAACAGTGGTAATGCCACTGGTATTTAGTTCTCTCAGCCAGTGGCCATGATGTCCAAGTGAAAATATAAAGGGACTTGGAATCTAGACACCTCGGTTCTAGACCTGGCCCTCCACTGACAAGCCGTGCATCTTTGACACTAAGGATGACCATCTTGCTTCATTGCATTGCATGGAGCAGTAAAAGAGGTCATGAGTACTGAAATACTTTGCACACTCTTAACTGCTGAGCAGGTGACTCATATACAGGTGTAAAGTCCAGACTTATAACCAGGTCTTCCCGTATAGGGCAAAGTCCTCATTGAGAACGCAGAAGTGTGCCATGGACTTGGACAAGGTCCACAATTATCTTGAGCGGTGGTGGCCTCGTGGAAACGTGGGTATGGCCTACCTGTACTTGGAAGCTCACCACTGTGTTTTAGATCTATCCATTTGGGGCAGAGGAGGGAAATAGTAATTGATGGCAATCCAGTCTTAAAGTTTGTGAGTCATACATTATTCACAGCTGTCCATTCCATACCTCCACTATTATTCTAAGTTTGTTCTGTGCTCCTTAACCTCAGCCACGTGGATAAAAGACATAAATAAGCATCATGTCTGCCAAGATTCTTGGGTCATCTATATATTAGCCATATCCTGGAAGTTTATGTTTGGCCTATATTAGCAAGCCAAGAAGAAGTAAGTTAATATAAGAATACCACATGTGGCCCTGCCGAGTGGCTTAGTTGGTAGGACTGTCTTCCTGTACACCGAAAGGTTGCGAGTTTGATCCCTGGTCAGGGTGTGTATGGGAGGCAACCAGTCAATGTTTCTCTCTCACATTAATGGGTTTCTCTGTCTCTCTCTTTCTCTCTCCCTCTCCCTTCTCTTTCTCTAAAATCAATAAAAACCTATCCTTGGGTGAGGATTTAAAAAAAAAGAACACTGCATGTGAAGTATTATCCCTATTATACAAGTGAAAAATCAGAAGGTCAAAGGGGTTAAATGATAAACTCAAAGTCTACAGCTTTTAAAAGTTGGGATGCAGACCTATGCCTGGCTTCTTCCAAGGCCTTCTTTCCATCTTGCTGTCTTGATTTTGGAATGCAGGTTGTCAATTCCAAATGAACTGCTCAAGGGGATAGGCAGTTAGCTAATCTTGCCTACTCTGGATCAAATGTAAGCTGCTGATGGTACAGGAACCACATTTCATAAAGTGTTTCTTTGGACTTCCCCACTCTGGGGGTTGGTTGTAAACGTTGAGACCCCTCTTTGTTTTTTAATAACATCGTAAACCAGGCACACAATCAACAGTTTGAATTTGGGGAGGGGGAAGGGAGTCTATGTGAATTCTTTCCAACCTTTAAAAGAAAAACAGTCCATTTGGCAACTTGTAGTAGTTTCTTTAAGGTGGACTAAGGATTTTTGTGTTCAGCAAATGAAGAATTCAAACCCAATTTTACTATTTGCTCCAAATTGACAGTGTGGGTTGAGTTCTTGAGGAAGAATGGCTTTTCCTGGAAACGATGTTTGTATTAGAAGGCAAATAATTATGTTAACATTTGAACAGGTGTTTTTGACCTTTGGTGGGTCGGTTAATTGAATGCTTTTAGCCGCCCCCCCATTATAACCAGGAAGTGGTAATAAGAATGGCGCAGGAATGGGGTTGTTCTGTGCTCTTCTCTCCCCTCACATGCCATCCTCACCAGCTTGCCTGGTGAGATGCTCCCAGACACAACACGGTGGAAGGAGAAATCCCCAGCTCATGGGGATTTCTGTAAGAATCAAATACTGTCATTCATGGGAATGCACTTGGTAGCAGCAGGCTAGATGGACAACAGGGTGCTAAAGTAGCTTCTTCCAGATCCATGCTTCCTCAAGTAAAATGCCTGCTCAGCAGCTCCTTCCTGCTTTTGGCAAGACCATCCCTTCCATCTTACAGATGCTAGAGTTTCCATGAAAAACCTTAATTGTGACTTGCCTCTCTCCTCCTGTCATGTCGATGTTTAAATTAAAATGCTCTCTGACCTCCCGGGTTTCCTGGAAATAGTCATGTGCTCTGGCCTTGGTTATAGGCTAAGCAACAGCTCTGCTTCCTCAGCTCGTGCAGTATTAGCAAAGTAGGTTTGCACACTGCTTTCCTATAGTTCTGAAAAAGACCGGGCAAGCAAATAATGCAATCTTTTGGCAGGTGCTGTGTGCCATAGAAACTTGTGGACCGTGTTCAAGCATTTTATCCTCACAGAAATCCTGAGAGATAGGTATTCTTATGGTTATTACAGGGGTGTCCAACCTGCAGCCCACGGGCCGCATGCGGCTCAAGGTGGCTATGAATCTGGCCTGACACAAATAGTAAATTTACTTGAAATATGAGATTTTTTTGAGATTATGTGTCACAATATATTTAATATGTAGCCCAAGACAAATCTTTTTCCACTGTGACCCAGAGACGCCAAAAAGTTGGACGCCCCAGTAGGATGTTGTTAAAGGCGTGAGCTCTGGTGTGTATCTGGTGTGTATCTGTGGAGCTTGCAGCAAGTTGAGCCTCACTGAGCCTCATCTCTTAAATGGAGATACTGTGTCTACTTATTAAAGTTTTCAGAATTAAATTAAATGAGTTAATGCAGATAAAGTAACTCAGTGTTTGGCACCTACCATACACACTCAATAAATGTTAACTATTTCTATTATGAGTAACCAGATTCAAAAAATGGTGAAGTGGCTTAGCCAAGACCCTGTATCTGGTAAAAGTAGAATCAGGAAAAGAACTCCATCCTTTGGACACCTGTTTCCTTGTAGTCCATTGAATTAGAACTCAGGTCTCATGACTGTTGCTCCTATTCCTTTGCGAGGAGACCTTTACCCCCTGACACAGTTGTCCTTGCCTTGCAGCTGGAGGTCTGTGTGAGATGTGGGCCAATGATGAGGTCCCCTGGCCCATTTATCCGCCATTAAGTGCCTTAGTCCTGGAAAAAGTCAAAGCAAAGACCTCAGAGGAAAAGAGTCACTCACTTCAGTAGACTCATTTCTGGAAAAGCTATACAGCTTAAATTAAACAACAACAACAACAACAAGAACTTCTTTCCCACTTTCCCATTATAGGCAGTCACAGAGCCCAGCTGGCTCCCACCAGAATCTGCTTCTGGTCAGAGGGCATGAGTGACAGGCAGGGATGGTAGATGGGCACTGAGAGCTGGAAATCCAATCATCCTACCCCGCCAAATGTCAGGTTTGCTTCAAATAACAAGGGAAGCCTTGACTGATTGGGTGCCCTTGCTTCAGTTTGAGTGTCCCCATAACAAAGGAATGGAATGGTGGTGGTGGAGATTGTCAGAAGTTATAGAGAAAGCAGACGCTCTTCTGTGGCAGGAGATAGGGAAAAATCTAGTCATGTTGACCTCTTTTTCAGATGTACCTCAGGTTCTGGGATTAGCATAATAGGAATTCCTTCCAAATCCACAAAGCAGTGGATTCTATCCCTGCCTTATAAAGGCTTAATGACTCTAGCAGCAGTGAGATTAGGAGCAAAGAGTAAAATATCATCTCCTATCTAGCCCCCTCTCATGTTGCCTGGTGCTGTGCTGTGAAGAGTATTATGGGCAACAATTTTAATATGGAAAAAATGCTTAGTATTCTTTTTAAATAAACATGGGATCAGTGATTGCTTTGGTCAGGCCCTAAAAGGGGTTTATATAGATTCTTAATATCTAGGAGTTGACGCATGGGTGAATCCCCTTCTCTCTCCAGGCAAAAAAGGCTGCTTTTCCTCTTTAGTCCCGTTAGAACTAGTACTCTGTAATAATGTTCTAACTAGGGGAAAAGCTCAGATTCTGGCATCACCTAACTTACGTTCATATCCCAGCTTCTCTGCTTCTTTATTCTGTTACTTGTCCTTCAAACTCGGGCAAAGCCATTGACTCCCTTGGAAAAGAGCTATACCTTCCTTTTCTGTAAGCTCTTGACAGTAATTTACCAACTCCATGGGCTTGTCTTGGGGGCCAGATCCAGTGACATTATGTGTGTCATCAGTGAGAATCATTCTTTTCATTTCTGCAGTGGCGTGCAGTTTACGGAGTGGCCTTTCCGTGCACATCCTCTCATGGCACCTGGCGGTCATATTGGGGGGTTGCTTCTTACAGCTTAGGCAACTGGGTCTCAAGGATAGTAAGTGACTTTCCCATAACTAATTAGCAGCAGGGTCAAAACGAGTCCTCTGAATCTGCCAAGGCTTAAAAAAACAAAACAAAACAAAGAACAATACCACGGCTGCCTTCTAAAGCCTCCCTACCTTCCACAATTATTTATCAAACACTCACGGTATAGCAGATGCTGGGGACACAGCAGTGAACCTTATCCCAACTAGCTGCATGTTTTCTCTCATCACTGAACTGCTAGAAGCTGCAAATAGCACCTTCAATACACATTGCCTTGCAATGTGATTTGTGTTATGGCTTGTCTCCCCAGCTAGATAATAGGTTCCTGGAAGGCACAGACCAGGCCTTTCCCTCTTGCATATGGTAGGTGCTAAATAAAGAGCAGATATTTCCTTCTTCAGCTGCCTTTCTCCCACCTTCCAAAAGTCCCCAAGAGCCTTGGGCCCAGCCCTGTCTTTGTGGTGACAGTGCTGCAGTGCCATGTCTACTTACTTGTCTATTTCCTACCTGCCCTGTGTACAGCATCAGGCTATGGACCAGTCCGATTTGATTATGTACTGCCACTACAAGGCACGGACTTTGCTGCTCGGTATATGTTTATAAAAATCATAGGAGGCCATACATTTTCAGCAGAAGATAAAAAAGTATTAGGTCAAAAGATGTCAGAGGATGTCAGACATCGGAGCAGAGTATTTGCTTCCCTAAAATCTTTATGGTCCATGATGCACATGGAACATGCTCTGTACCACACGGAAATTTCTTGCTGGAGAGACATGAAGAAGAGCTTAATACCTCTAAGACTTGTTTATTCAGGATCAGGCTTCAGTTTGCCTACATCTGGACTTCATTACTTCCTCCCCACCCCCATCTCCCTTTATCTGAGAAAGCACTGCCAAGAAAACAAGGTTCCCCAAGATTGCCTCCTCATTAAAGGTTAGTCGAGTTTTCAGCTCTGAAAAAAGTGAAGTGGTGCTGGCCCAGTGGTGCCTTAGTGGGGGACCCTGTCCCCCAGTTTACAATCCACTACATCTGTGCAATTACCAAGACCACCAACAGAGAGTGGCCACATTAATCCTTCAACTGTGTCATCCCTTGATCACAGGGCTACGGAGTTCTTCTGAGACCCTCTTATCCCTGGAGGGGTGGTGGGAGGGGGCATCTATTTGTGATTTAACAAAACACAGGCATGGAGATTGGGACTTACTGTAATTTGTTTCCCGCCACCCCACTCACTGCTCTGGAAGAAGGGAGAGCTGCTGTAATTCTTCCTTTGTTAGGTAGAGCCCTGAAGGGTTAATGACTATTTCAAAAACATAATCTAATATGAAGTTGACAGTTTTCTTATTTTAAGTGATAATGCTTAAAGAGTCTCAGAAATCTGTTTCTGTGAGTCTGGGTGTATTAGGGGACGAGGTAAAGAGTTGGATAACATTTGCGAGCTATCTAATGGGCCAAAAACTAAGATGCCTTATCTTAAATCCTCTTCAACAGCTGCACGAGATAGGTATTGTTTACCCCATTTACAATGAGGGAGGGAAGGGACTGAGGCTTACCAGGGTGACGTGACCAGTGTAAGGTTACTCTGCTTACTGAATGGGGCAGCAGGAATTAAAACCCACGTCTGTCTGGCTTCAAAGCCCAGCTCTCGAACTGACACTTTTTGAAGGCCCACTCAGTGCTACATGCTATGCAGAGTGCTCTTTATTTAGTGAGCTATTGAAGTTTTTAGATCTTGGGCTTAGAGAGCTCAGTGTATGGAGGATGACAAAACATCAAGATCACTGGCAGGGGGCTGCCTAAGATTGACGGTGTTGATAGTGTTTTGTATGAAGTGGTTTGTGCAGAAGGTGATAACCTGCTAAGGTAGATGCTTAGTGAAAGACCTCTCCTATAACAAGCAAGGGGTGTGATAGGTAGCTTGGCCTAGAAGCTGATGTATAAGACACATACTGGCCCTCAGACCTTATGGTCTAAGAGGGAAGCAGGGCAAGTATAAGACTGACTGTGTAGTTAGACCCTCAAGGAGACTAAAGAATTGGCCAGAGAAGGAGAGAGTAAGGGCAATGCAGGGTGGTGGGCCCCAGAGAAGGGAGCACTTCAAACACAAAACGGGCCAAAGGCTATTATTAATGATCTGAGAGATACGTACAGCACTACAAGTGTTCAGAAGACAGCCACTGTAGGTTAGTTTCATTGGCAAAGCTTTCATCATCATCACCATTCTTTGAGCACTTTGCCCATTTAATTATCACAACAGCCTTTGGGCTGTTGGTACCACAACATCTCTGTATTTACACATAAGGAAACTGAGAGCTCAGTTGTGCAAGACCCTTACGTAAAAGAGCCAAAACTCTGATCTGGTATACTTGTTGGCACTTGAACTCTACTTTGAAGGATGGTTGGGACTTTCATCAGAGATCCTAACATTCCAGGGAGAGGAGGTTTCTTAAAGGATAGTAGAGATTTAACAATAGAGCTGCTTGGCTGGAGAAATGAAGCAGAAGGGAGTAGTCAGGTAAGATTAGATTACAGCAAGATTGTGAAATTCCTTGAATGCTGTGGAGTTTTTCCTGGAATTAATAGGCTAGAGATTGATGAAAGTATTTGAAGCTAGTTTGGTCAATTTTGTTGAGACCTGAACCACAGTGGGAAGCAAGGCGAAGAGAGAAAAAGGTGGTATGTGAGAGGCCTTGCAGAAGCTGGATGAGCAGTACTGGAGGATGGTGGGATGAGGGAAATGGAGGAGTCTACGATTTCATGTCATGTTTTTTGTAGCACCTTGACTAGAAATGGAAGAAAGGAAGGTGAGGTTTGGGACAGAAGCTGGAATGAGTGGAATGATTAGGGTGCTGTGCTAATGACATTGATTTGATAAGCAGTTGGGATATTTGATTGAAGATTGGAATAGAGCTGATAGGGGTAAGATGTAAGCTGAAAGTACAGAGGGAGGCAGAGGGAGAGGAGAGGAGAGAGAGAGAAAGAAATAGACAGAGCCCCTTGTGGAGGTCATCTTCACAAAAGTACAATTGAAACTATCGCAGCAGCTGAGATCACAGCAGACAGCAAGAATATGACGTTAGGGAAGACCCACGTTTATCTGGTAGAACCCAGCAGAGGAACCACTGGAAGAAGGAGAAAGGTATTTGAGAAACAGGAAGAAAAGCACTGTGGTGCTATCTTAAGGAAACTTAGAAAATTCAATGTCAAAAAGGTGTAAGAGATGGGCAGTAGGCAATGCTGGGAAAGAAAGCCAGGAGACTCTTCCATGGATGGGCAGAGCTAGTCATCTAGGAGACCATGATGTTGAGTCTTGGACGTTTGAGAAAAGAATGAGGCTTCATGCCTCAGACTGCCTTCTTCATCAGACTAGGGGCACAGGGTGGCCGCTGATGATTTCAACCGTGGACAGCTTCTGTGGCCTCTGTCTGGCCTCTTTGTTGCCCATGTTCTAGTTATTGGAGTTTTGACTTACCTGTAGGGCCAGCCCACTGGTGGCTTTGGACAGATCTGTGTCCTCGTTGCCTTCACAGTCTGTGATGTGCTGATCTGCCAAAGAGGTTGAGGACAACCAAGTGAGAGAAGAATCAAAAATGAAAAATTTCCTTCCATTATTAGTAGTCACAAACATACTGCATTTTCTTGCAGTAGATGGAGCATTGAGCTTCAGAGAAAATACAGCTACACTTGTGTCTTCATCCTTAGAAGCAGGGCCTAGATACATCCATCACGTTTCCTTTCCCTTGGGACTGAGAAATAAAGTGAGAGAAGATAATTGTTGAAGGCATCCCTTCCGGATTGACAGAGGTTCATTAACCTGCACAACTGAGGTGGAAAAGAACAACTCGGTGCTCTGTGGCTGGCAGGGACTTGGGTGTCCGAGTGCCTGAGGATTCCATATCCGTACCAGGTGCAATGCCCACCTCACTGGAGACGTAGACCCTACTGCCTGCTAGGACTTCTAAGAGAAAGCCGGCTTGAAGCCTTCGGGCAGAGCATAAAAACTAGAACTAGTACGTCTGGCTGCAGCAGCAGCCCTGCCATGGCCTTATTTCTGATTGAGAGCAATTCACTGGCCTCTCTGCCCTTCACCATCCTCATTGTTCAGCTGTCCGCAGTAACTTAGTAATTCACAGGCTGGTGTGAGAAGCAAGTAACAGGAGACGTGAAAGTGCTGTGTAAGCTATAAAGTGCTACGCAAATATTAGGGTTCAAGCAGACCAGAATATAGGGAAGTTGGTCCTTCGAACTCTGTAGGGGAAGAAGACGAGTTCTGCCTCTCTTTTTAGAGAGCTCGTTGAAACACTGGGCAAAATCTTACTTTTCTTGAGATAATTTAAAGTAGAGTGGAGTGTTAAAAAAATAACAGTGCAGTATGCCCCTTCTGCCTTGGGTTTAGACTTCCCTTCCACTTCGTTCCCTTGAAAAAGCCACCTTAGGTAAATGGTCAAAGCCCACGCCATCCACACACACGCTTCCTGGCTCTACCCCGGAGGGGTGCTACCTCTAAACTTTAACACGGAGTGTTCTCTTCCAAGGAGCTCTTGGAATTACCTTGGAACAGATATCCTCTAAAAGTATGTGTTCATTTTTTCTTTCCCCTTTTCCAATGGAAGAAGAAAACTAACTTTTGGAGGGCTCCTCTGCTGGGCACTGGGCATTTGACCTTTCACCTTCTTGAGCCCCCTTGGTGATCCTGCCAGGTAGATACTATCAATCTTTCACAGACAAGGAGACCTAAACCCAGAGAAGTGAAGTCACTTGCCTAAGGTAAGAGATGGGATTCAGACTAAGGTTTTGCTGGCTTTCCAAAGTCAGTGCTTCTTTCACCACCCCGTGCTCTCTGCTATCCAAAAAGCCTATCCTAATGTTTCTCCACATTTCCGCTCCAGAACAGTTCAATGTTTGTGCATAGGTGGGTAGCTGAGCTCTTTTTCACCGGAAAAGACAGAAAGAGTGACTCTCTTACAGTTGGAAACAACCTCCCCCCAAACTGCAGCCGCTCTCAGGCACGGACTGATCCCTTTCTGTCCCCTCGTAGCTTAATTGCAATGCTTTCCCAGTTTATTAGTTTCCAGATTCTGTGCCAAGGGCTTTAAAAGGCAGGTAGGGGAGAGTTCTCTGCTAGCCTGGCAGCCTTCCACACCCCCACCCCCAGATCTGTTGCTTGCTGTTTCAGAAAGGGATCAACATTGAAGGCATTTTTCTCAGCAGTGAAATTTACATATCACAACCTTGCTGACTGAAGCAGAAATGAGGGCTCCAGGGGCAAGAGGCTTGTGGGGGGGGCAGGGGGACAAAGCCTTTGTAGGGGGAGAGGGAGGGGAGAGAAGAGCTTATTTTATTACGCAGGAATAAAAACATGGTGAGTAATGAATAAAGTCCGAAAGCAGTAAATCTGGGACTCCAGAGTTAGGTGTGTAACGTGTCAGAAAACAATTTAAGCCTTCGCCTCTTCTGCAGAGGTGAGGTATGCGGGCCGTCATTCACAGCCCGAATTTCATTAAATAGTCTTTTAAGGGTTAGGATTACAAGAAGCCAAGTCCGGCTGGTTCATAATGATGATTTATGGCTGTGTTGTCGACTCCCCGACCCTTCTGTACAGGGGGATAGAGAAAATACATAATTTGTTGCTCATTAACTCCGAGATCTGTCAGGGCTGGCCCAGAAGCCATGTGGCCCTGGAGTCATGTGTCTGCTAAATGGCTTCAGCCTGGCCTGATCCTTGAAAATATATAATTGTTACACTACAGTGGAAACTGTGCTTAATAACAATAGCAATAATGAAATTATCTCAGTGTAGACTGCCATGGATCTTGGAACTTGAGAGTCAGAATATCTGGGCTCTACTCTGAATCCTGCAGATTAAATGAGTGTCTCACAGAGACTCAGTATTACCATCTGTAAACTGGATATGCTTTCTTCACAGAGGGGCAGATTAAATGAAACTGAAGTGCAAAAGAAATGAGAATGACTGCTGCTACGATTAACACTGTTGTTAGAAATTTGACATTAGGTATCATAAAATATTCTCTTTCTGCGCCCAAGATCAGAGAAAGCATTTTATTTTATTTTATTTTATTCTATTTTATTTTATTTTTTTTCTGGAGAAAACATTTTAATTATCAGTTTTCTGTTTGCAAGACTGGGGCACGGAAAACTGAGGTTTTATAATGAAGGGATGTTAGAACCCAGAGGAATTTCGAGTGTAATCAAACCCTTTCTCTCTAAGCTGACTGAAGCAGAAGGGTGACTCACCTGTGATTCATTAGGAAATCACGTAAGAGATGCTAATTTGCAGTGGAAACCCATGTGTTCTTTCTCAGCATCAAACAGGAAATCACGCTCAGGCCGAGTCCATTTAGAAACAGTTTCTTAATCTGTGACAGTGGTATGGTTCAAGGACCTCAGGAGCAACCCAAGGGCAGGGGTTGTGCGTGGGGCCTCGGTTCCACTCCTTGCCAGCAGTCATCTCCGAGGAAGTGCTTTGCTTTCCTACTGCTTATTACTGTTGCTGGGTTGGGAGGCTAGTGGTGGAGGTGGCACAGGAGGGTTGAGAATAGATGTCATTGCAATTATAAGGTGATAAATCATGGAGTCTAGCACCCTCATTTTGCAATGGAGAGCCTAATTTATTCCAAATTCACTCAGTGAGTCGGGGGACTTGAACCCTGGCCCCTTGTCTCCTAGTTTGGTGTTCTTCCCCCTGCGTCTGAAGTCACACGAGCATGACATAAATGAAGAAGGATAAGAAAGAGAGAACGTGGTGGCGGTAATAAACATCTGGAACGTGTTAGCCTGTAAGGTTACATAGGGTAAAAGTGTAAACAGGTTCAAAAGGGGAATTAGACCTTGAATGGTAGGAAAGAATGCTGGGTGGGGACTCAGAGCACCTGGGTCTAATCTGTAGATGTGAGTTAACTTGGACTCAGTTTTTTCTGTAAATAATGGACCCTTTCATTTCTGACTTGCTATGCTTCTCAGATTTTAATCTTTGCAACGTGTTATCAAAGGACTCTTGGTAATGTTGAGAGGATATTTCCAATTTTGCAGTAAGGCAGTTGTGAGGACTACTGTCCTGCTCCCTTTCGTTCATTCAGCTGACAGTCTCGGAGTGCCTCTGTGGGATCGGGTATTGGTCCTGCTCACCCAGGGGGTGGCTGAGCCTGGATGCTGGGCAGGACTGGTCTTTTATGGTCTCCCTCTAACATAGGATCACACTCAGTGTGATTTGGGAAACCAAAGTGTAGCACTTAGAACTAGCAAGCACTTTTAAGCTCAGAATCACTGCATGAATTTTAGCAGAGGAAGTAGCTGTTCTCACTATTGCACCTGTTGGCCCTGGGCCCAGCTGGCTCGCCCCTCCTTGTATGGCCATCCTACCCTCAGACTTTGGCACCCTCGAAGACTTGGATCAGACCCCATGCCTTGATGCCTTCCCTCACTGTGAAAAAATAACGGGAGACTTTGGGAAGGAGTGCCCCCATATATCGGTCCATTGCTTCCCTTGTGGTTGCGAACATGCTCTCTGCTCTCTGAAAGGACAAGTGTGGCTCATCCTGCCCCGTGAGGGAGCGTGAAAGGGTCTTTATGATGAATGATGAGTTGGACATCGCTCTTCCTAGACTGTGGTTGCAACAAGGAAGTGGCCAGGGCTGTGCTGTGGAGTTAAGACAAGGGCAGCAGACTGTGTGGTTTGGTGCATCACCAAAGCAGAATTGGTCCTCTGTTGCATAGGCAGCATAGGGAATCAGCTGGCCCCACATTCTTAATATAAAACCAGGCAGCTTCAGTTGAAGTGCTTCCCATCTCTGAGCCTCAACTGTATCTATCATGGTTGTTGTGAGGATTTCACAAAATAAAGTATATTAAAGCAGTGTCTGGTATGAATCAATAATCAGTGGCTCTGTTTTGTTTGTTCGTTCGTTTGTTAAAAAGTGGTAAATAGCCCCTGAGCATCAAGGAGGAGACATTGTGGGATGGAGGAAGGGTATGAAAATCAAGACTCACTTGCTGTCCTCCAGGATCGAAGGGACAATGCAAGCAGACTTGAGGAAATTCACAAACACTGAAGGGCATTGCAGTAAAAGTTCCCTGCTTTGTAAACCAGCATTCATTTCATCATACCATACTTCTAAAAAGGGAAATGGAAGAATCACTTCCTATGACCCAGTTCATTTATTACATTTAAGCCACCAGCTCTGCAAAGGTATAGAGCCTTTTTTCACAGAGAAGGAAACTGAAGCTTGGAGAGGATAGGTTACTGCTGAAGGACACCAGGTAGGTGGCAGAGTCTGGGTTCAAACCCAGGACTTGGTCTTGGGGTGTTTGCTCTGTACTATAGCAACCCCCGCCGTGGCTCAATGGTGGCACAAGGCTGAGGCCCTCTGTAGAGTTAGATTGTTGTTGGTGACCCTTTACCCTAAAGCCCCAAATCCTCACATTTGCCCGGATCCTCTGACATCCTGACCACCCTTCACTGTCTTTGAGCCTTCATCTAATTGTATTTTATACAGCTAAGTTCTTATTTATCTTTTTCCTTTCTTAAGATATATAAGTATATATATAACAATATATTTAATTGTATGTTTTTCTTATTATAAAAGTACTGTTTGGCTATGTAGGACTTTCTTGGAAAAGGGAAATAATGACCATGTTAGCACTTGGAGCTTTCCTCCTGTGCATATTTATATCTTTACATGTCTTAAATAGGAAATTGGGGTTTCCTAGATTATAACTTGCAGTTAATACTGAACATTCTCTTATGTTAGTAAGTGTCCTTTATAGGATCAGTTTTGACGATGCCTTGACACTACCTAATTCCCCTATGGGTTTCCTTCTAGATCATCACAGGGGAGTTCTACCGGATCTATTACCTGAAGGAGAAGTCCCGGTCAACGATTCAGAATCCCTACGTGGCAGCCCTCTACAAGCAAGTGGGCTGCTTCCTCTTCGGCTGTGCCATCAGCCAGTCCTTCACAGACATTGCCAAAGTCTCCATAGGACGCCTGCGTCCTCATTTCTTGAGTGTCTGCAGCCCGGATTTCAGCCTGATCAACTGCTCTGAGGGCTATGTTCAAAACTACAAGTGCAGAGGCGATGACAGCAAAGTCCAGGAAGCCAGGTAAGATACCAGCTCTCATGACCGTGGGCACTCCTTTGCTGCAGGCAGTCCAGTGAGCACGTTCTAAGCGCCTACTAGGGGCCAGGCCCAGTGCTGGGCTCTGGGTTTGATGGTCAAGAATGGCAGAGTTCTTGTTCTTGAGGAAATCACAGTCAAATGATTGGGGTAGATATATAAATAAACAATCATTGCACAGCATTTGTAAGGCCATGTATTCATTCACTTGTTTATTCTTGCATTCATGGGTGCCTGGGAGATTTCAGGCAATTTGTCCCAAGTTCCACAAAAGACATACAAACAAACAAGATAGTGCTGCTCTCAAGGTAACAGTGTAGGGAGGGAAGACAGGCAGACAAACATGAATCAGGAATGTGAATACGCCCGTTCACAGCCCTCTCTTGCTCTTGCAGGAAGTCCTTCTTCTCTGGCCACGCCTCCTTCTCCATGTATACTATGCTGTATTTGGTGGTAAGTACCTGCCCCCTGATTCCAATGTCCAGCATCTAGCCCCAACTTAAATCCCTTCTGTGCATAAAACCCCCAGATTGGTTACGGACAGATTTACTGTGAAGTCCTTGAAAAAAAGAGATTAGCTAGAAAAATGAAGTTCTATTCTGAGCTCAGCCACTGCCTTAGCAGAAGTTGTTTTACTTGCTAGGATTTCTCATTTCTCAAATAAAAATAACATATACCATAGCTGCTTGATAAGTATTGTGTGCCCATTTGAAATTATAAAGTGATAAAGACACTTGCATAACATTTTATGGTAATAAGCACTGTTTTCTGAAAATCCGTTATCTCAGTTGATTGTTACAAGAACCTTATGTCATATGTAATATTGTTTCTGTTGTGGGAAAGGATTACCAATTAAGACTCAGAAACTCCAAATGAACTGCCAGAATTTACAGACACTAGAACTGTCACTCAAATCCAAGCCTTCTGGCCACATTCCTTGTAGTGTTTACACTACAGAGGACGACCTTGGACCTTGCTGGTCCTCCTCTGTATTCTTCTGATGGAAGGGCTTGAAAACCCATCACCCAGCTACATGGAGTGATTTCTGGTTTTACAAAATACTTGTGTATACATGAGCACATATGACCTCATAATAACACAGTGAAGTACAAACCCCTTATCCCATTGCTCGGATCCAGAGACGCTAAGTGGCATGTTGGAAGTCCTTCAGCTGGTTCTGGAGCCATGGTCTGAATCCCTATGCTGTCCTTCCCACGGCCGCATCTGCTCTGACTCCCTGGAGACGCTGGGACAGTGCAGGTGAAGTGCCCGCTCCCCTCCAGCTGCTGCACAGACAGTGTCTGGTCTGTTCCTCTTGGTCAGTTAACTAGGGTCCCCTGCCTTTCTCCTCCCCCTGAGTGAGACCCAGGTGCCAGGGCACTTTCTGCTTCCGGCAGCTGTGATGGAGCTCAGAGTGAGAAGTCCCTGAGAGGTCAGACATAGCTCAGAGGAGCACAGGCTGTTTTGATTTTGACTTATTTATTTTGGGGAAAAAACCAGCATAATTTGGAATTGAAGAAAATGTCAGGTTTTTTTGTTCTGTTCTGTTTGTCCCAAATCCTTTCCCAGTTTGGAGGGCCCCCGGATACAGAGCTAAAAGGTGGGCCCCAATTTATAGAAACATGGAATGTGGGTTTTATTTATTTGTGAATAGAACTTTCCTCCATTCTTCATTTTTGCTGTTGTTGTTTTTGTTTTGCTCTTTGAAAGGATAATTTAGCAAAGATATTTAGTTTCCTGTTCCATTTTTATATTTCACCCTAGGCTGGAAGTAATTTTACAGCATAATTTCACTGTTTTGTAAAGGTGCTTAAAGGAGTAGATATGTGTTTGTTTTTTCCATATTTCTTCATTTTCTTCCAAGAGAAAAACACCGAATCATTTTGAAACCAACACTGTACTCTGTGCTCCACCTCTGCGAGAGGTACAGGTGCTGGCGGGTTCCTGGTGCCTGTGTGTGCCTGGCGCTGTGTGGAGCTCACACTGTGATCTCCAGTTCTCCCAATAACCCAATGGAATGCACTGTGATTACCCTGCTTCAGTTTAAAAGGAACCAATCAACTTTAAGAAGTCAAGCAATAAAAGTTCTACATCTAGAAAGAGGCAGAAAGGGTACTTGAAGGCTAGTCTTTATGATCCTGGCATTGTTTTATGGTCTTTCCATTGTATTGCATCACAAAACAAAACAAAACAAAACAAACCTCTGCAGGACAAACTTAAAGAATTTAAGCCCCTGACGCTAACTTTAATTTCACGTGAAGGCAACCTGCCTTACTTCGGGTCTGCTTTAATGGGTGAGATGCTCCCCTCACCGCCCCACCTCCCACTCCTCAGTCACCTCCTTACCAGCTGTGATTTCAGCAAGTCTCTGTCAAGGTGATGGGGGAGGAGCAGATTTTGGTTGAATGTTTATTTGCATCTCTCTGCAGGAGGAAAAATTGTAGTGCTGTTATATTTCTGGAAGGAAGGAAAAGACGGAGGTGGGAGGGAGGAAGAATGGGAGAGGGGAAAGGGAGCGAGAGCGGGGAAGAGAAGAGCCTCCTTAATCCTTCATCTCCTAAGCATATTATTACACACACTCACTCTTGCAAACACCGCACACTCTCAGGAACCCTTTCGAACATACACGCTTTCAACCTTCACGACTCGCAGACACCCACACATACAACATACAAACACAGGCTCTATTTTCAGATCGTTTATCTTGCCTGTAAACAACCCCTGAATCTAAGAGTCAAAAAGTAGGGACTGTGTTCTTTGCCAGGATTGTTTTTAAGTGATATTACACAGAAATCCCAGCCCTTTGAATGCCCAGTTTGCAAAACTTTCTAAAGCAAATTGAAGAACACCATTGCCGCCTGTCAGAGCTGGTGGGAAATCCTGCCATTGGTTAGTCAGAGAAGCCTTTAGACCCTCTCCCCAATGCTTTCGCGTTGGGCTTCAGGAAGTGCTGCAGCTGGGTGCTTTCATTAGCACAGCCTGTGATGTCCAGCTTCCCTGGGGCCTTGGGGAGCATCACATTTGAACCAGCTGGCTGTAGCTGACTCTAATTGCCTTTAGAGTCAGGCAGACCTGGATGCTTCTGGCCATGGCAGCGACCAGCTATGGAACCATGAGTGGGTTACTTAGCTTTCAAGTCTCAGTGTACTCATCTGTGAAGTGGAGACCATCATTTCTGTTTGACACAGTTATTGCCACTTTTCTTCTCGATGTTTTCCCCTTCTGTCAAATGAAAGAGTGGAATTAGATGGTGTCTATTTCTATCTAAATCTCAATGGGTCTCTTTGAAAGAAGTTTGGACTACCTAACTATTGACGGGAAGCCACCAGGGAAAACTGAGGCCCACGTCACTGCAGTGCAGTTCAAAGAGAGTTGCCTGCTGGAGGCGCCGCCATCCCCGTTCCTGGCCTTCCCACACCAGCTGCCATCTCCAGCCCCCCGTGGCTCTGAAGGGCATGCCACATTGGGTTTTGACTTGTAAAATGGTTGGCTTGGAAAAACCATGCCCCAAACACCAAATTATCTCTGGGCATGGAAGCTCAAAGGGAAGAAAAAACCTCAGAGACACAGACAACAGCGTGGTGACTACCAGAGGGAGAGGGGAGTGTGGGGAGGTAGAAGCGGGTAAAGGAATAAATGGTGATGGGAGCAGACTTGACTTGGGGTGGTGAACACACAGTACAATATACAGATGATGAATTGTACAACTGAAACCTTTTAATTTTATTAACCAATGTCACTCCAATAAATTCCATAAAAATTAACAGAAAGAGAAGAAAAATATCCCACAGCATATAAGCATAGGTGGCACTTTCTACCCCTGAGCCCTGGCTTAACCCCCAGAGGACCACTGCTGGATTGGTCCTGCACTTCCACGATCAGGGACTAAAGGTGACTTGGCTGTCTGGATAAAATGCCAACACCAGGGCAGGCACCGATTCATCCTCTGTTGTGCTGGGCAGCCTGTCACCTTCTGTGGCTGCTGAGATAAATCAGACCTGGGCCCTGCCTTCCAGGGGCTCGCCTGTGAATCCCACATTCGGCATCCAGCACGTATTTAGTGGGTGACTGTGACTGTTATGCACCAAGCACCATGCTAAGGGTGAGGATATGGAGATTAGTAAGGCCTGGGCACAGTCCTTGGAGAGTGCAGTTTAGAGAAGCAGACCGACCATGACAACAGTCTGGTTCACTGGTGCAGGGAGGGGCACGGGGATGTGTAGGTTACCGTGGAAGTTCAGAATTGTGGCAGCTAGCCTGAGTGCAGGGTGGCCAAGTCAGGGAAGGCTTCCAGGAGGGTGAAGATGGGAGGTGTGGAAGGACTCCCTACGTGTAGGTGAGAAGGAGGATGGTGATTTGAGAACTGCAGGTATGCGGTTCAGTAAGCATTGATGGGTGGTAGGAAGCAGGGAGTGGAGGGTGCTTTGCGAGCTGAGAAGAGCTGTGGGATCACAGGCCCAGCTCTTCCTTCTGCAGCTCAGGTTAGGCAGCAAGTTCCGGCGGAGGCCTTTTCCTTGGTCCTCCTGTGCTTTCTCAGGGATCCACACTTGGCCCCCTCACCTTCCTCAGGTCGGAGCAGCCTTCCCTGGCCACCCTGTTTAAAATGACAGCCCCCTCACAGACACAAAGAGCACACTGGTGGCTGGCAGAGAAGAGAGGGGTTCGGAGACTGGGTGGAAGAGGCGAAGGGATTAAAAATGTGAATTGGCAGTTACAAAATTGTCGTGGGGATGTAAAGTACAGCATAGGAAATACAGTTAATACTGTGATAACTCTGTATGTTGCCAGATAGGTACTGGAAATATCAGGATCAGGGGGACACTTTGTAAAATATGTGACTGTCTAACCACTATGCTGTATACCTGAAAGCTATACAAAATGATATTGAAAGTAAACTATAATTGAAAAAAAAATAAGAAAAATGACAACCCCCTCCTCCAGTACTCCCTAATTTCCTTTGAAGCCTTATTCCACCCAATTTCTCACCATCTGACAGGCTATATATTCACTTCTTTGTTTATATCTGCCAGAGAAACTGTAAGCTTCTTTCCATTGCATTTAGAATTGTGTTTGTCTCCTCATCGCTGGCTTGGTAGATCACGAGGGGCCTGCGTGGTATAAGCCACTAATGACCGTTTTTACTGTGGTGCCTGTGAGAACTGTTAATGTGTCAGAGGGTATGCCGGGTACCAAGGAAATGGGGAAATGGCTGTACACTGACAGCCGTGTTCTGTGGCCTGTGGTTGTTAGTCACGGAGGTTTGGTTCAACATGCTGAGAATCCTGGAACAGTGGGGTCTGGTGCACCCGCGAGGCCTACTCACAGATCCTGGGAGTGTGTGCCAAGACTTTGCAGGAACAAGAGTGTTGTTTGCGAGGGAATCCACCATGGTGCCAGATGTTTGTTCTCTTCTCCCTCTCTGCCTTATCCATTTATCCACCCATCCATCCTTCCAGTGTTAGTGACCTGTAATTAGATCTTGTGTAGGCAACTGGGGGCATCAAAAGGGCTCCATTTTGTGTGGAGAGCCTGAAAAGCACAGAGCTACAGAGCAGTTGGGTAAGTTCTCTGATCCAGGACGGGCCGAAGCACTGGAGCAGAGGAAAGGGTTGTTAACTCTGCTGTGAGGTGACCTAAGTCAGTTCACAAGCCCTCCTTAGCTTAAGATCAGGTCAGAGATTCTACTCTTACAAAAGCCATGCACTTATATTTCAGACATGGGTGTTATAAAAGTGTGTGACAGGTAAATGAGAGGAGCCTGGAGTTCTGAATGTCCCGTGTAGATTGTCCTTTAGTCCAAGACATCTGCGTAGTCTAGTCTTTTCTCCAAAGATGGGAGTCCAATAAAAAAGGCCCTAATACTTGGTGTGCAAAGCACCAATTACCTAAGGAAGCCAGGTGGTTCTGTGGTTAGAGCAATGGACTTAGGAAGAGGCAAAGCTTATATCATGGCTTTGTTACCTTGAACAAGTGACACTGCCTCCTTTGGCCTTGTTCTCTTTATCTGCAAAATGGGCACAATGGTGTCCACCTAACAGGTTAATGTGACAACGTAGGCTATGTCATCTGAAGTGCCTAGTAGTGTCTAAAACAGTGCTCAGCAAAATGATAGTTTCTTTTTCTATCCCTGATAATGATAGAGAACGAGGTCTGATTCCCTTTTAAAGGAGGAGGAAAGTCAACTAAAAATTTCTCTTTTGTCCTGAAAGTAGTTGAATGACTTCCCAGAGAGAAATTCCAGGTCTGCGGCACAGAGACTAATCACCAGGCCCTGAACCAGAGCCACGCTGGGGCCACTGAGGAGATGAGAAAAGGGATCAAGTTTTCCCTGTGGGCGTCAGTGATCTGGACAGACTTCCAGGAAGAAAGCAGGCAGGGACAGAAGGAAGGACAAAAGCCTCCTTTTCACTCTCAGCACAGCTGTCCCCAGAGTAATGGAAATGAAGTGAGAGGACAGTACAGACCTGTTTTACCAGTATGCAAATCATGTAATGAAACACAAATGACTTAGCAAAAATGGAGTGTGACTCACCCCACATCTGACTCTGCTAGTTCAGACCGGAGGAGCCGGACTGAATCCAGCCAGAGCTTTCTAAGGAGGTTTTGTTGAATTCCACAAGATCCTGATTTTGAAGCGAGGACCGGGAAGAAGAGAACTCCATTCATGGGGTGTGTTCCCTGCGCTAGGGACCTCAGACACACATCATGTGGTGGTGGGGCGGGGGTGCGGGTAAGGAGCAGAAATACCTTTCTACTGCAATCTACCTCATATCTACAATCAGCAATTAACAATTAGAAGAAATATATTAGTACTATAAAAGGACTTTAAGATTACATTCTTTTTTTTTTCATGAAGGAACTTATTTTATTCATGTCTGTGTCTTTCACAGAGTTTTGAATAGAATAGATGCTCACATCTATTCTTGAATGAACAAATCTCCTTCTATGAGAAAGCAGAAATTCAGAGAAGCAGCGTGACTTGTCCAGGGTCACACAGTTGGTAAAGACGAGATTCAAATCTAGTTGCTCTGATTGCAAGTCAAACGCTGTCTGCTTTCTGCATTGTCACACTGGTGATTAGGAAGTAGATTCTCCCAGCCCAGACAGCTTCCCACAGGTGGGGAAGTGCAGATGTATCGGACAGGACCTCAGAGCTGCTGACCGGTAGGAGAGGTCAGGGTGACTTACTTTTTAGTTTTCTCTCCAGCTCTACTCACCCCATTCCTAACCACTGTTTTTCAGGGTCCTAGGACTTTGATGAAGTCCCAGTAGGAATTCTGATTCTGGGAAAGTCCCCTCACTGTTTGGTTTAGGACAAGGATATTACATCCTTCTGGTCAGAGTTCTGACTTCCTCTCCTGAATTAGGGGTACCTGCCGTTGGGGAGTGAGAGTGAATAGAGCCTGTTGACCTACAGAGTGTCCCTAGGCTCAGGTTTCCAAAGGAGCAGGGCACCCCAGAAAGTTCACTGATTGTGGGGAAGCCTAGGCCTCTGGCCTGGAATGGCTCCTGTGAACTGGTCTATGAACCAGCAAAATTAGCCGTTTGGTTGGTGTGGGGTGGAGGGAGTTATCAGGGTCTTTGATCAACCTTAAAGCGTTTGTTGCCAGCTAACTTCTCAAATCAGAAGTAGTCACTGGGTGGAAGGTCATTGTGTAATCTTTCTTTAGCAATTTACTTGTTTTGGTGAAATCAAGCACAGTCATTGAGTAAATTTCATTTACCAAGGCAAAAGGGTGGCGTGGATTCAGGGAAGAGTGCCTTGAATACCCATCTGATGCTCGGCAGGGTCCTCCTGTGTTGTCTCATTGGATCCCGGCAACCCCGAGAGGGAGATACTGTTTACCTGCTTCACAGATGGCAAGGCTTTGAGAAATTAAGTGACCACACAGTAAATGGTAGAGCCGGGACCGGAGTCAAGCCTATCACCCCAAAATTCACTTTACTACCCCTGTGCTTTCCCCTGAAGCCCCAGCTGCCGACACCAGGATTAGTCCTGAGATCTCGAGACATTCCTCCATGGATGTGTTAGTTACTGATGGATATGGGGACAGGGGACAAGCTTCCCTCTGCCCACTGTAATTCCGTGTCTGACTCCTTCCCAGAAAGATTCTTTCCCCATGGCTCCGTACTCCTTGCTCATTCATAAGTATTCTCTTCCTAAAGCTATTCTTATGGCTGGTCTCTCTTCCTCTCCCCTCAAGTTCCTCTCATTTTTTTTTTATTAAACTCCAGCCTTAAGTATCTGAGTCAGTGGAGGGGGAGATGTGTGCCTTGTCCGGTTGGGAAACCCACCCTTCCTGTGCCCCACCCCGATTTCCCAGACCTGTGACCTTAAGTCTACATGGAAGGGGCAGGGGGAAGTTTTGGAGGATTTTGAACAAGCATTTTTTAAAGACCTGCTGATTTTTCAGTTGAGGGAAATTAACAAATCTTGAAGCTACTCAGTCCAAATTAAGAAAAATGGTTAGAGAGTAAGATCGTCTGTTGACTGAGCAGCATATGGAGTCAGGCACTTGATCTGTGTTACCACCAATCTGTACTGCAGTCTGTGAGGCAGTGATTGCTGGACTTATTTTCTACGGGAGAAAACAGGCTCAGTGAGGGTTTCCTGATGACGATCTGCACTCCTGTCACCCACCCCAGCCCATAATGGGCACAAGACAAGTGGACTATTTCTTGTTCCCTGAACTTGGTTCCATTGTCCTTAGGACTTGAATGGGAGCTACACCCACAGCACCCCATCCTGACTCTCCAAAGCAAGGGAGCTTTTGATTCATGATGGTAGATCCTGCTATTGAGTCATGTCAGCAGAAATAAGGGACTATTAGCCTTTGACGTGCGGATTATATTTTTTATGGTACTGACTGCCTTGCTTAAAACTATTTAATTTTTCACCATTGCTTACAGCAACATTTCTCAATTGGGACTCAATAGGTAGATGTTCTGTAAAAATAATTATTGTGACAAAAGTAAGGATTTAGTATAAAATAATTATCAATCTTTTCTTTTTTTCAGTAAGATCTCTATTATTCCATGTAGTACGGTGTAGGAGAGACTGACCTACTAAATAAAGACCCAGTTCCTTAGTTTGACATCCGATGCCCTTCATGGACAGCCTGTGCTTGCTGCTAGCCCGTTTCTTCTCATCCACCCTCTTCAGCTGTACTGAGCTCCGTGAAGTGCTGTCGGTGGAACTCTGCCTACAGTGCACACCCCTCACTGCTATCCCCTTAACCGCTGCAAACACCTATTTGTCCTTAAAATTCATGTCCAATATTTCTTCTGCTTAGTAATTGACCCTGGCCCCCCAGCTTCTTTCACAGTTCCTTTAAAACCCCTAAGTGTACTTATTTTTCCTTTCATGTATCCACTCCCCGCACTGCTCCCCGCCGGTTGTATGGTCTGTGGGCAGGAATTGTAACTTCTAATTTCTGTTTCCATAGCACATATCATACTGCCTGGTTTGTTTATTTATAACTTAATTTTTATTTTAAAGTTTTTTTCTCCAAATTTGTACAAGATATCCATGGGACTCTGATTGAATTTACATACTATTTAATGAGTTTATAAATTAGGTGTTCTTACAAATAAAAGTTTTCTTAAAACTTTTTTAAAAATAAAATTCTAGCTCTCTATTTAAATTATCCTTTATGTCCCTTATTTCATACAGGCTATGTGGTTCTTTGGAAGCAATCACTATTTATTTAATCATCTTTGCCATTAGGATGATTTTTACCTCTTTTAGATCTTTAACTGGTTATGTTTTATATATGAAGAACCATTGATTTTTATCACTTGTTTAGCAGCCAACAATATTAATGCATTCTCTTTATGATGTTTTCATTTGTCATTCTTAAATTTCCAATAATACATTCATATAATTTCATAATAATTATAAAGTTGCCTGCTGCTTTCCAGGCCCGGGCTTTGGAAATAGTCGTCCAAGTGGTTGAGGAGTCAGGGCGAGACTCTCTTCCGACACGGACTCTGGAATCTTCCACTCTTCTGTCTCCTCAGGATAGGCCACTGGCATGCTTTTTCCTGGCCACCAAAAGGAAAGTGTCCATTTGTCTCAGGAAGGGCAGAGGTCTATCTTTAGGCCATAAGCCCCCTCCCCTTGGCCCTCTTCCCCTTTCTCCTGGTCTTCCCGAGGGCTTTGCTTTGATTTGTAGTCGGAAGTTCCCCGTGTCCCCTTGCCTCTTCCCCCCTCGTTTCCCAAGTTCCCACAGGAACCTGGAAAGGAGGTTGTGTCCAGAGGTTAGAACGGAAACTGGAGCAAGATAACTATGGGGGACAATGCCCAGTTGACGTCATTTCAGCTTTTTCGCTTCAGCCAGAGGTGTTTTTTTTTCTTTCTTTCATTTTTCTTCAGGTTACTCTCTGACCCCACCCAGCCCCATGTCTGTCAACTTCTGTCCGTTTGAAAGCTCTTTGGTATTGTCTGGTCAGTTTATGTGTTTCCTTATTTTCTAATTCAAAATCCAGAGTCCCAAGCAGTGACTTAGAAACTTGTCCTTTGATAGAGTCACTTTCTTCTGAAGCAGAAGCAACTCCTTTGTGACTCGCATGATAACCTCACTTTTCTTTATTTCCATGGCAATCCTAGGAGGCAGGCAGCGTAGGGATTGCATAGCTATCATCTCCAGGAAAACACACAAATGTGTTAAATGAGTTCTCTTTTGTAAAAGAGAAACTTCTAGTAACCCTAGTTACTCTCCTTAATTAGTTTCAATCAAGAAGTAAAGAAAAAGAAAGTAAACATTTATTAAGTGTCCAGTGGGTGCCAGGTAATGTGTCAAGACCATTGTCATGTAATCTCATCCTCCACTCTCTGAAGCTGACCTCCCTAGAAAACCTCCATTTTTCAAAAGTTTTTATTTTTTTAGTACAGGAACCAAGGCTCAAATTTTAAATAACTGGCTTGAGGTCATGTCCAAATTGAATGCTCTTTTCACATGATGCCAAACCCAAGGCATAAATGTAGCGTGTGTCGACCCGGTGTTCTAAGGCTGGTGAACGGTGAGTCACTTAGTATCTGTTTATTTTATCTCCTGCCTCCAGCTATACCTCCAGGCCCGCTTCACTTGGCGAGGGGCACGTCTGCTCCGGCCCCTCCTGCAGTTCACCCTGATCATGATGGCCTTTTACACCGGATTGTCCCGAGTATCTGACCACAAGCACCACCCCAGTGACGTCCTGGCAGGATTTGTGCAAGGAGCCCTGGTCGCCTGCTGCATAGTAAGTAGCATCTTGTCCTCAGTGTGTAAGCAGAGCCCCAGACTGCCGTTTGGAAGACATTTCCAGCTTAGTGACCAAAGCCAGGGAGCTCTCAGTCCCTGTTTGTGCTTAGTGCCCGAACAGTCACCTACTCCAGGACCCCTACAGTAGAATGAGAGTAACGACTGCTTCTTTCAGCCCTGTGTGCTTTCATCCAGCAGCGTCTGTACATCCTCTGCTCCACAAATAAGGGCAGATTTGGGCTTGTAAAATGTTGCAGTTGTTAGAGAACTTAGATATAGTCCAACTCACTTTATCTATGAGGACATTTAGGGTTTGAGAGGGGAAAACTTGCTCCAGGTCACACGTCACGTCTCCAGAATCATGGTGCTCAAATGCTGCTTTGGTGGACACTTACTATTTAGTAAGAACTCAGCTTCTTGGAAAACTTCTGTCTGTCCCACTGTGAAGTGCGGTCAGAAGAGGGAGTCTGGTGAAGGCTAAGGCCTCCCACAGCCTGAAGGCCTTACCCATCAAGTCACAGAGCTCCCGAGAGAATGACCTTGGGATGGGCCACATTCTGATTTGCACCAAATGAATGAGCTCCCCTTTTCACATACTGATTCCAGTGAGGATAGGATAAGGTATTCCATCTCTGGGCCTCCATCTCCCCGAGAATCTCTGCTTTTCCTGCCTGCTAAAAGTTTTGAGGGGCATATTCAGCAAACATGAATGAGTACCTATTCTGATATTGTGCCTTCCTGGACCCTTCTCAGGGGAGCTCCCCGAGTCTAGCAGGGACCCCCAGAATGTAGTATTGACTGGATGTTTGAGCACCACCCATACAGGTTGTATTGTTGTTAGTATAACCCTTGTTCATGCACAGTAAGAATCACGGACAAGGGAAAATATAGACCAGCCCCTGTCCTTCCCTAATTCCTAAGCCTGGCTGCAGCCCCATGTGCCCTTACAACCACCTCTCACTGTCCTCTATGACAACATTTGTCTGTGCTGAAATTGTTGGTGTATGTCTCCTTTTAGAATGTGGATTCCTTGGGGGTGAGGACCATATGTCACATACTTGTTATTAGCCCTGTCTCACCAAGGCCTCTCAGGGATCCTTGCTCAGCGTAAATAAATGCACCGTTAATCGGCAAGAATCTAGAGCCAGTGAGGTGATGCGCCCTTTCCCGAGGACACTGCATGGGACGTTCTCCTGAAGGCAAAGAGATGGCTAAGGCCCAGCCCTTGCCCCCCAGGAATGTCAGTCTAGTTGCTCCACGCACAGGAGACAATACAACATGCAGCTGTCCTGGAGACAGGGACAGGGCACTTCCACAGGCAGCCGAGGGACTGACTCAGTGCAGTGGGCAAGGAGAGGGACGAGGAGTGGGGCAATCAGTGTGGATACCACAAAGAAATAGTATCTGAGCTGCTGGCCAGCCTGGCATGGGAGTCCCAGCCTAAAGGGCTGGCTGTTCTGGTGTCTTTATTCATTGCTTTTTTCCCATCGAGGCCAGAAGGGATAGAAATCTAGAAATCGGGGTGGGGAGCAAGCCGTTAATGAGAGCAACTGTCACTGACCAGCTTGTTCTCTGATGCTTGGTCCTTTCATGTAGAGTGACAGTGGGGGATGGGTATAAGCACCGACAAAGGGTAGGGTAACCCTTTGCTGACTGTGCCCCTCGCAGCAGGGGGAGGCCCACAAAGCCTGCAGTTGTGTTTTCCTCCTTGGTGCCACTGCCTTAATTAGAGTCTCCTGCACCCCCAATTAAGAAAAAATTAAAAGACCGGGGATCCTCTGTAGCCTTCCTCTCTTTTTTCTCCTAAGCATTGGCCATGAACAATTAGACAGTGTCCAGGACAGCAAGGGTTTATTTTCAAGAAAGGAAATGATTTTTATATTGTTTGGCTCTGGCCTACTGCAGCACAGAATAGGAATTTGGTTCTAGCGTGTGTAAAGTACCTACTCTGTGCTGGCACTGTTCTAGATCCCTTACCTATTGTCTCCTTTGAGGCCCACAAAGCCATTTTACAGATGAGGTAACTGAGGCTCAGAGAGATGACTGAAGTCACCCACGGTCAGAGCTAGTTGACAGCTGCTCCCAGGTGCCCTCTGACTCCACAGCTTTGCCCTCTGTACTTGGCAAGGATGGATGGTCACTGGAGCTGAGGTCAGCCAGAGTGAACCTGAGGCACAAACAGCATAGACAGCTGCTTAATGGGGCATACTTTAAGGCTGTCGCCGGGCCTTCCCAACCCTGTGGGCTGACCCAGCCATTGCCCTGAGTTTGAAAGCCGGTTTTACAGTGCTAAGGTGGTTCGGCAAGAGCTGATAAATACCTGTCCCCATCTTTTGCCCCCTTAGCTGTGAACACTTGAGGGCAAGGACTCTTACGTTATTTATCGTTTTTCTCCAGTGCCTAACACCCAGCCTGGCACTTGGAGCTCATGGTCCTGACTAGCTTGGCATCACAGCACTGAGTGAGCCACTTCATGTAAGCCATCTGAGAGGCCAGGGCAAGAAGCTGTGGCTAGTCAGCTTGGGGAAAAGAAGGCAATGGATTCTTTCTCATCATAAGATCTGTCATCCAGGTTTTGATTGTGAGGAAGACAGAAGCAAAGCTTGGGACCCTGGATTAAGCAGAGATGGATCTGGGAAACCACGAGGCCATCTGAGGATGCTGTTTGCCCAGGAGAGGGAACTGTGAGGAGGCTGAAGGATTTATCAGGCACTTTCCCAGAGTTATGCAGCATAGCTCTCAGCCTAGGCAGACCCCTACTATGCTGTGTCTTATAGAACTTCCCCCCAAGAATCGAGGTTGGCTGTCCTAGTGAAGTGAAGCCCCAGAAAAGCCAAGTTCTCTTCTCACCTGTGAATGGGGCTATATTGAATGGATCTTGAAACACAGAGGCATCACCTGAGGTTAGTTAGGAGGACCAAGAAGGAGGCAGTGCAGTATGTTACAAAGCCACAGCATGGGCTGCCAGGAGACCCAGAGTCCATTTCCCACTCCGCCCGATAACCTCCTAAGCCAACCTTCAATGAAACGCCATTCACTTAAAGCAGAGTGGGAACTCTGCTTTTCTAGAATAACATTTTCTAACATGTGTTGAAAGCTCTGTATGCCAGCCACTATGTTAAATACTTTACATAGATCATCTTCAGTCCTCCCTGGGGCCTATATTGAA
Organism: Trachops cirrhosus; assembly: GCA_028533065.1. NCBI lineage: Eukaryota > Metazoa > Chordata > Mammalia > Chiroptera > Phyllostomidae > Trachops > Trachops cirrhosus. Next base: position 35,781,444 of record CM052542.1, on the reverse strand, counting down.
CCTTATAGTCACTGAAGAGGTAAGAAAACAGGGACTAAGAAGGTTTAAGTTACATGGAGAGAGAGCAGAGAAGCTGGGGGGCGGGGTGTTCCACACAGAGCCAAGCTGCATTTAAGGGCCTCGTCTCCTGCTCCTCTCCAGGCACACCGAACTTGGCAGTATTCTCCAGCTCCCTGAGCTCACCTTACACCCTTCGATGTAATGCCGTTCCAGTTTCTCCTCATCTCTGATGAAACCTTCTGTGTTTGCTTTCCATGTTGCTGCTGTAGCAAATCACCACAAAACTCAGTGATTTAAAACAACACAAATTCATTTTCATGCTGTTCTTGAGTTCAGAATTCCAAACTGTGTCTCACTGGGCTGAAATCAAGGTGTTGTCAGAGCTGTGTTACTTCCAAAAGCACTAGGGAAAACCCATTTTCTTGACTTTTCCAGCTTCTAGAGGCTGCCTGCAGGCTTTGGCTTGTGGTCCATTCCTCCATCTCCAAAACTAGCAGCATAGCGTCATCAAATCTCCCTTCTATCATCACATCTCCTTCTGTGATTCTGACTCTCCTGCCTCCCTCTTATGAGGACTCTTATGATCACATTGAGCCCACCTGGATAATCCAGGGTGATCCCCCCAATCGCTCCCCATCTCAAGATTGTTAACTTAACCACATCTGCAAAGTCTATTTTGCCATATCAGGTAACGTATTAGCAGGTTCTGGGAATTAGGACAGGACATCTTCAGAGGCCATTGTTTAGTCTCCCACAACACCCTCAGTCTTCTCTGAAGACAGAATTGTCTAACTTTCTTCTAGTGCCCCCAGTGCCCCTTGCATGCTTTTCCTGCTATGCTATTCATCCTGGTTGTATCATAATTGTCTGCTCATATATCTGCCTCCCCAGCTAGACTGCAGGTCCCTGGATAGCAGACTCCATGGCTTAACTTTCTGGTCATTCATTCTCAGTGCCTTAGAACAGTAGCTGACACACAATAGGTGCTTGATAAGCATTTGTTAAAGAATGAATCATGAATTAGCTTGTGATCTCAGGCAAGACACTTCCCCTCTGAGCTAAGTTTCCTCAACTGCGAATTGATCTTGGAGGCCCTGTAGCTCTTTGACCTTCTCCCACAGAGATCCTTTGGCATGGCTGATTTTGTAATGTCTGAGCAGGACTTGCTTTCTCAGCTGTTACCATGTCCCTGAAATGCCCATGAAGATGGCCTCTACTTGGGGATCATGACATGTCTTTAAACCCCCAGTGGGTACAGTGCATCACGCACAATGATGGCTTAGTCACCGTGGAGCCTAGGCACCAGGCCATGACAGCCAAGCACTTTTACAAGGGTCATGTCACAGCAAGCAGATGTGTCTAGACAAAAATCACATGCCAAACAGGAGTAGGTCTGGTTTCCTCCCCCACTGCTCTCCAGTTGAACCATTTTCAGAGAGAGAAGACAATGGCACCCAACACAGACAGAAAACCCACACGGCGTCATGGACTCAATACTAAGACATGGGCACATAGGATCATATAGGCCTGTATAGTGATTCACACGTGTGGGCAAAGGTACACAGGACAAAAGTGGAGAGCCAGTGCCCAGAGAGACACAGAGCCACACAGGCAGATCCAGTCATACCCAGACACACAGACAGACAGGTCAGAGTAAACACAGGCACATGCTAACCTTCCCAGTGCCACCCCCTCCACCGACACACACACACACAGTCACTCCTATCAAGATGTGAACTCTTCAGCTGCACTCACCATGCCCACTCCCTGGACTAATCCAGGGACTGGGATGAGGGGACAGACATCAGTTCATTTCCTGTCTGGTGACAACTTGCCTATCTGGTCTCCTCCTCCTTTGACCCTCTAACAGATGGCAAATTATGGGGCCCTGGGAGGGGGTCAGGGCAGGGCCAGGCCGCCATTGCTGTGGGTTCAGCAGAGGAAGCAGCTGCTTGGGAATTTCATAAACACACAGCAGAGCCTTTCCTGGTTTTCCTCTTCCCCCGGGGTGGGGCTCTGCTAGCAGTTGCTCTTTTGTGTGCTGCTGTCTTCCTCCAGGATGCAGGGAAGGGCGAGAGTGCTCTTTGTCTTTGCCCCAGTTCAGAGAAGAGACGAGTGAGAAGGTGAAGATGAAGATGAGTCCAGTGGTGACATCTCCCTCAAGAGGAAACCGGGGCCCAGAGAGGGCATGTGTGACATGTGTGAGACACACAGTGGCAGAACAGGAACCAGATCCTGGGGGTCTTGATTCTATCTCAGAGGACTAAAATAATACATTCTAAAACATGCTTGGTCTATGCCATGAATTTGTGAGATCTCTTTCTCTTCCAACGGGAGAGATTATCTATTCCCACTGGATTTATTCCACTCTGCCTGGGCACAGGGGAATGGATGAAATGACCTCCCAAATCTCTCCCGGCCCTGGAAAAGCCTAGCTTTTTGCCAGTCTAGGCCCTCACTCTCAGGTGGGCAAGGGTGCCAGGATTGTGGGTGCGGGAAAGAGAAGGAAGCCGAGTCAGAGGTAAACTCTGACCCCCCAGGAGAGGCCGACAGCATCTTTGAATTATTCTGCAGTTTGCAGAGTCCTCCTAAAATCTCCTTTTGCATTCCCCGCTGAGATGGATGGGGTGGATAGTGAGGCAGGGACTCAGGATGTGCAGCTATGTTCCTGCCACTTGCTAGTTTGGCAAGTCACTTCCTCTCAGCTGCCTTCCCCCATTCTATGAAATACAGGTGGCAAAAACCACATATGATCTTTGGGTTGAGGATTCAGTGAATAAAAAATGTACCATGCTTGGCACATGCAACACACTGATTGAATATGTATTACGTGTTAAGTACTAGGCTTTGTTTAAAGATATGGCACCAAAAATAGCTGGTCCTTGAAGAGCTTAGAGTACGGTAGCTATCCGAGACTTGACCACAATTCATAATAAATACGTTTTACATCATAATCCAATGGAGGCACCCACACAGAACTAAAATATTTCACAAACTAAGACTTACCTTTACAGTGTGTGATACATTACAATGTTTTAAATTTAATTTTGTAACACGTGGTGACCACCCAATATACTGATTTTGTAAGTTACCTGATTTATGACATACAGTTTGGAAAACACTGATCTGGAGCAGACAGGCATGTGAACAAATGTGCGATTGAAGGGCACATATACCAGGATGGGACCCTCCGCTGGGGACAGTGGGGGCTCAACAGGGGATAGTTCATTCTCCTTGAGGCTGTTTGAAGGCTAGAAAAAATTTCTAGAGGAGGTGCTTCTTGAAAAACGAGTGGACATTTTCTATGTGACACAGGAGAGAAGGAAGGGTGTTTCATGTTGAAGGATAACAGAGGCTTGGAGATGGACACGTTTGGTATGACTTGTAGTCCTAGGAATTCAAACTGATGGAACTGGTGGGCTAATGGAGGAGATGGGTTCAGTAAATCGTGGTCCCCTTCACCCTTTCAGCTTCAACATGTACGATTTCTGGGAGCGGGGGTACTCGCCTTTGACCAGCCCCATCATCCTTGCTACCACACTCCTGAACTCTGACTCCTGCTGAATCTAGCACCCCATTCACAGCTGTCAGCTGTCAGCCCTCTGGTCCTGCTTACCAGAAACCCTTCTTCCTGACAGCCTAGGAGTGCCTTTCTGTAAGGGTCCTTAGCAGGACACAGATCCCTACTGTCCTTCAGAATTGCCTTCAGCTTTCTCTCCCCTACTGCTCCTACTTTTTGTGGGACTAACTTGCTTCTTCATGTCCCTCAGTAGCAAGGTGATCATGAATGATGGTAACTGAGGTAGGATTTGAATACACATCTTTATAACTGTTTTCACATGAATTCTCTTCTATTTCAGCCTTATAGTAACTATGGGAAGGTAGATTTTTAAGTAACATTCGCACAAAATACGGCACAAGATTGATCATCCGATGTCATAAACCTCTTCATTTCCTATAAATTCAAGCCTAGACGAGAGCGTGACTTAACCTGGGTCACACAGCCGTAGCACTTTTGGGACTAGATCCTGACTCCTCGTGTGACGCTCTTTCCACCCCATCATGCTTCTTCCTCTCAGTTACATTAAGAAATCACACAAATTCCCAATGCCAAAAGCTACTGAAAGCACTTTATTGAGGTAAAAAAATGTACTGATTGCTTTTAGTGCTTTCTAAAGCACTAAAATAGGGCTGTCAAAGATGGCTTTTCTTTAGACATTTACTATTCTTCAGGCATGAGGGTGAGCCAGGTCCCAAGAATTCCCCCTGTAGAGAAGATCATTCCTTAACCTGCAGATTGCTTATTCCGTTAGAGTGTATGCCGAAAGGACATCCCAGGGCCAGCGTGTGGGCCCTTGGAGAGGGGCAGCTGGCATCCCTGGAGTCGGAGAATGCTGGCAAGAAGACATCGGTGCTTCTTTCTTTTTGATTGTGCTGACTCATTCACCAGAATAGCCCCGGAAATTACAGGACTTTGACAGCAAGTCCTAACTGTCCTACAGAAAATTCCCATCTGCCGGCAGTCTTCGTGTCCCGTTTAAATCTGGCTTTCACGTGAAATCTGGCCATTCATATTCTCAGTTGTTCCTGTTTTCTCCTCTCTCCTTTGACTTTCTTGTCATCCTTTCTCTTCTTTCTTCTCTTTCCATACGAGGGGAAGGGAAGGGAAGGGACTTGTGGAGGTAGGTGCTAAACACACAAGCCAGCGAAATGGCTCCCGTTTATTAACCTTTCACTGGGTACTAGGCAACACGCCACACCTGGACCTTTTGTTATGTCGTCTAATCCTTTGAGCAACCCTCTGAGGTAGGTAATGAATCCCTCACTTAGGTGTGTTGTGTGTTCGGTGGGGAGTGGGAGATGGCGACCCAGTGGTATAATAGCGATAGTCGTCATTTGTGAGGGGACTCCCTGTACATTTCTCAGCTCCTCGTCACAGTGGACGGGACCCCTCCAGCCTGCAGCTGCCTTGTTTGTGTGCAGTCTTGCTCTGACGGAAGGTCTCCCTTGTCCTGAGTGCTGGAGCAAATTGGGTCACAGGACAGCCTACCATTCCAACCCAGGAGGAGGGTAGAACCACTTCCCCAACCCAAAATCAGAGGGAGCCAAATATTAGAAGGCAGAGGAAAGCAGAGCTATAATTTTTTTTCACTAGCGTAGTTACCTAAACTTTAAGAGTTTTGATGGGAACAAGTACAAAGATTTGTAGAGGTGAAAACAGGTGTGGAGAGAAACTTAGCTCTCCCTGCAACACACACACACACCGCGTCCACCCACTGCAGTTCTGTCCTCAACATTTCGAAAACCATCCCCTCTTCTTTGTCTGTACTGCACGGTTATAGTTCAGGACACATCCTCTCCCAGAGTCTGCGGTAGCGTCCTGACTGATACCCCTGCCCACGGGTTCTCTGCACCCTTACTAGCTCCTTCTCTATCTTAGACACCATCACAGTCTTAGTGCAAGGTTTCCCAACACACTGTTCTCCTGATTCAGCCTTGACAATGGCTCCAAAGGCCAATAGGATATGGTCCGAGTTCCTTAACACGTCCTAGGAGGCTTCTGAAGATCTGGCGGTCTCCTCCCCAGCCTCATTGACTGCTTGGCCCTAGCCATGCTGGGCTTCCTGCCACGCCTCTGCACACACTGCTCCCTTTGCCTAGAACAACATTCCTGGCACTCACCACCTGGCTACCTCCTACTTATTCTTCAAAGCCAGACTCAAATATACCTCCTCTGGGGAAAGCCTTCGAAGACCCTCTCTCCTCCCCTTCAGCCTGGGTTAGATGCCCATTCTCTGTGCTTCTTTAACACCTGGCTTCCCCCTATCATAATCCTTAAAACTCTGCAATTGTAGTGGCCTATTTACCCAGATGTCTCTCACTGCCCTGTGGACTCTTGTAGGGCAAAGGACACTGCCTTGCATATATTTATTTTTATAATCTCAGGACTTTGCACAGAGCAAATGGTCAATAAGTGTTTACTGATTGCATTTTTCAAGAAAACAATGTATAAAATGCAAACAAAAGGAGGGATGGAATTGAAAGCATGTATCAGGGTAGGTTAATTTAGAAGTCTTCCTGGGGCTTTGGGCATAGATTTTGTGTTTGCTGAGACTATGTATTGTCTGATGTGTTCTTGCGTCAAGGGGGGAAGATCTATAGAGTGGGACTGGGGCCGGGAGTGGGTGTGTTCCATAGACCTAAGATAGCTACCTAATTTATACAGACCCTCCCCAGCCTGGGTGTCTGGGTTTTCTTTCTGGGTGGAGATCATCTTCTGCAGGAAATGGAACTGCTCCAAGTCAAGACATTTTCACTCTTATTAGTCCTTTCTGTGTTCTGCTGTCCATGCATTAGGAAGATTGAGCCCTGTTTGAGGCTTGACAGGATCATGTTTCATGATCCCAAAAAAAGTGTTTGTATAACCTCAAGCCACGCTGCAAGTGAAATATAGCTTCGGGGGTGGGGCTGAGGGTGGGGGATGGATTCTGCTGGACCTGACTCAACTTTTCATCTTGCCGCTGGGCTGTGTGCGTGTGGTGTGTGAGAATGTGGTCCGGAGGCGTTAAATGTGCTGATAGGATCCAAGGCCAGAGTGCTTGCTTTCAGTAGAGAGGAGGTTAGAAATTTAACAACAAACATTTGTTGAGCCCCTGGTGTGTGCAAGGCTTAGTGCTGAGTGCTTTAGGTGATATAGGGCGATTAGGTCCAAGGCTCTGTTCTCAAGAAGCCTCCCATCTAGGAGTTAAGGCTGATCTACAAAGTTCTGGAGACACGAGAGGGCATGACCATCACTAGGTTCAGTGATTACTTTGGTGGCCAGGGAATTACAGAAAGGAGCGCCTTTTATTGAACTATGTACCGGATGTAGGTTTCAGTCTTCTCAAGCACACGTTGCCTTGCACCCTCTGTTATTCCTGCCTTGCAGTTAGGAAATGGAAGACCTCATGTGTAGGAGATATGTGCTCAGAAAATTAAATTGGGCAAGAAGCCACTAGACTAAGGTGGTGTCAGGGTCTTGGGAGGGGTGTTTATTTGGGGGTACAGACACTGCCCCCTGCTCTGTCTGCCCTTGGCAGATGGGATGGAGGCTGGGAGAAAGACCTCTCAAATGACAGTGGTAAAAGCTCATTTGGTAGAATAAGCTCCTGGGTTGGAAGAAGTGGAGTCGAAACCCAGCAGTGGAGGAATTGATCAAAACCTTCCTCTGGACCAAGGGAAGGAGGGGGAGGAAGGTAATTTCCAGGTAGAGATGAGGACATGGACTCTGTACCCTGTCAGAGGAACGTTGAAAAGTTTGTTTATCTCCACATTTAACTTCGATCATGTCTGTTAGTATTTCTTCATCAGAGCACGTGCGAACCCCTTCTCCGAGCACTTATGAAGGTTCCTGAGCAGGGGAGTCTGGAGCCTCCTGGCAGGGCCCATTCAGGCCTTTTCATTCCTGGTTCTCGGGTCTGGCTCTGGCTTGGAGACTGGCCTTCCTGCGCTCGGTTCTCCCTGCTCATCCCTCCCTAGAAAAGACAGGGATGCAAAGCTGGATTTTTTCCTTTGTAAATGGTACAGTTGAGAGCATTCAGGCTATCAATGTATTATAATCTTACATTTCTTGGCTAATATTGCACTTTCTTATAGTGGCATAGGATTAGCCTGGCCTTTCTTTTTACAAAAAAACAAAATAGTAATTAAATATTTCAGTAGGTAATATGTAGAAACAATTGATGCGATGCGTACAAAATTTGAAAGGGTATAAAGTGTTTAGTGGTGACCAGTGAGTAAGTCTCTGCTATACTTTGTCTTCTAGCCACCCCGTTGTTCTGGGTGAATCAGCGTCACCAGTTTCTTGCTGTGGTTTTCGTAGCACTTTGTTGTCTGTTGCATTACTACAGAAGGGACATTGTGGCAATTGGTTCAACAAGTGCTCCAAGCCCTTAGTGTGCCCTGTCCCTGGCTGCTAGAGCGTAACGTTGGTGAAGTTTTATTATGAACTTCATTTTCTTGCCTAAAATGTGTCCAGACTGAAGTCACAGTGCCATCATTAATAGCAAGACCATTCCCCTCTGCAGGACAAAGGCTTTTCCATCCAGAAAGCTGTCAGAGGAACTTTGACAGTGTTTTATTCCCCAGTTTGAAACCCAGCCACATGTTTCCTATTAAATTACATGACTGATAGGTGCCGCTTATGGCTACTTAATACAGACTCCTGTTGCTAAATGGCCTAAATTGATGTCTGTATTTACTTTGCTATCTAATACAAAGCATAAATTTTTCTTACTCTAGTAACTCGTCAAGTTCTTGAATCTTTCATCAGAAGCTAGTTGAGACAGGAGCTACGCCTGAGCCATCTTTACACCCTTGCAAGTGTGCGTTCAGTAAATGTTTCTCAGTGATTCAAGAGAGACTCGGTGAGGTTGCGTGCTCGTAAGGAGGAAGGACTTGAAAGACACGATAGGCGAGTTTTCGGTGACCTTTCCTCTGGGTTAGTTGCTGACTCCCTCAGCAATGAGACCCTGGCTTCTTGACCCTTGTCAAATTGTTGATGTCAGGAAAAGTGGTCACAACTGCTTCCTTACTCCAACTCCTGCTGATAGGAATTCATAGTGGCTGATGTCTTCTGGTTACACCCTACAGCCCTTTGTGAGGCGAGGGAAATTATCGTGGATTAATGACAGACCAATTAGAACTCGCTTCCTTTGTTTGGGAACTTATCTTTCACTGCTGTATGTTTGCCTTGAGAAATAAGGAAGTGGGGGGTTGAAGACATGGAGCACTGGGCTGCGAGTCTGCAGAACTGAATTCCATTCCTACCATAGCTGTGCAACCTGGGGCCTGTCACGGTCCTTCTCTGGGCCTCCGTTTCCCTATCTGTACAGTAGGAGTTGGACTCTATGACCTCTATGGTCCTTCCCTGTTCAAAGATGTATGGTTTGGGCTCCCCTGTTCCTGAAGTCCACATTCTTGTCACCTTTGCTTTGTTGTCCCCAAACCCCAAATGGCAATTTCTGATTTGGATCTCTGATTTGTCCTTCTAGGTTTTCTTCGTGTCCGACCTCTTCAAGACCAAGACAGCACTCTCCCTGCCGCCCCCTATCAGGAAGGAAATCCTCTCACCTGTGGACATTATCGACAGGAACAATCACCACAACATGGTGTAGGCGCTCCCCGCCTCCTGAGCTGTTTTTGTAAAATGACTGCTGACAGCAAGGTCTTGCTGCTCTCCAATCTCATCAGACAGTAGAATGTAGGGAAAAACTTTTTTACCCGACTGATTTTTAAAAGGAAAAAATTGTCTTACTTTGTGGCCTTCCAAAATAGGTAGTGTTCACCTATATGGAAACAACAGCAAACTAACACCAAGTGCCGGAACCCTGGATGTGCAATTGGTCTAAGTGTTCATGTTCTAATGAACACGGGCTTGTTCTGGAACAAACACTAAAAGGTTTAGAGTAGAGTCTGCCGGTCACCTTTGTGACCTGAGGCATCCCAGGCCTGTGAGAAAAGCTCAAATTAACATTGTAGCACATGATGTCAGAAATAGCACTGAAGCAAGAAAATAGCCATTGGGGACTCCCCTCTAATGTCTCTGTCCACACCACTCTGTCTTCTACTGTGACTTTGGTTCAGGAAGGTTGGTTTTTTGTTTTTTGTTTTTGTTTTTGTTTTTTTTTCTTTTTTTGTATAAAGAAAGAGCAAATGCTCAGTCAAATGATCAGATCCTGAATCCAGATTCTTAGACCTAAAGCCTATCACTCACTTCTTGGCCCACAGGCCAGCACCACGGTCCCTCACATTAGTGATTAGGAGACTCTTTGTGGATGAGTGAATTTCACAAATAGCACAATTTCAGAAGATATTGAGGGTACAGGCCCTCATTTGTCTTCTTCTGACAGACCATCCTGTGATGTTGAGACATCGGTTGCAGGATGCTGATGTTGTACATCAATCACCTGGGCACTTGCATACTCTTAGTCATGGTTAGCTTTGGTTACTGCTTTTTCCCTTGAAATCCTTGCTCTGTGCCCACCAGGATTTCCTGTGAGGGCCCGGAGACGAGCCAAGGCGTGGCCTGCCACCGATTGATGGAAAGCAGCCTTCCGCAACAGAGATGGGGGAGTGAAGGGGCAAGAATGAAAAATGAAGCAACCTTTTGGCTACTCAAAGTCAGAATGAGCCAGAGTAGCACACGGTCTCATGCCTGAGAGGCTGCCCTTCCAGATAACGGAGCTGACGAGGTCTCTGTGGGAGTCGCTCTTGCTAAGCTGTGTAAAGCACTATTGTCTTGGGGTTGATCTCTAGGGCAGTTCTTGGTAGGTTCTGCTGGGCAGAACATGTGGGTTAAATCTCCGTAGAGAGTTTTCATCCTCTATCCGTAAGTGTCCTCCTGTGTAAGGCCCACTCTAGGCAGTAGACAGGACCCCTTCTACTGAACCTTTGGGAAAAGGAGGAAGGAAGAAATGCTTTCAGATCTTGGATGCAGACCTTTCAAAGGGTTAAATGTAACCACACGGATCAACCACAAGCACATCTTTACCACAGAAGCCGTCCTGTCATTTCAACTTATAGCAAGCTATGATTTTTATATATAAATATTATATAAATAATGTATAAAACATTAAAAGTTAACTATGTAAAATATTATTTCTGAAACAATTTTAGCTATATCCACTATGATTATAAACTGTGTCTCGACCTGTGTTACTTCATTAGCTGCTTAAAAAAGCATTGAGTTAATTTTTTTAATATCAACTAAAATATTGTAGTTCTGTGGTAGACATTGTTTTACAATAAAAGAAATAACTGCAACTAGAGAAAACTGTGTAAAAACATTAAATTGTCAGTATTTTTGTAAGGTTTCATTTTGTAAAGAGAATAATATTCAAAGACTTTTGTAGAATACAAAGTGAAAACTTGCATCTGCGAAACTATACTTGTATTAAATGTGCTTTTTAAATAAAAGCTCGTAACACAACTAATAAAGGAAGTTGGAAGCCTGGCATGTCTGAAGCATGTTTGCCTTGGATGTGTGGGTAAGAGCTGGCCCACTGCCGTGAGTGGGCCTGCCTCAACTCAGGGCACTGCCGCCTGACTGCTTCCGGGGGCGATACGGGGGTCCTCATCTGGGTACAGCTGTCCAGGCTGCTCTTTATCACTGAAAGCCTGTTTGCCAAGTGAGGCTCCAGTTCTGCTCTCACCTCAGGCTCTTCTTTTTTTTTTTTGCAATTATAGTTGACATTCAATACTATTTTATATTAGTTTCAGGTGTGCAGCATAGTGATTAGACAGTTACACAATTTACAACGGGATCCCCCCCATAAGTCTAGTACCCACCTGGCACTGTATGTAGTTATTACAATATTATTGATTATATTCCCTATGCTGTATTTTACATCCCTGTGACTGTTTTGTAACTACCGATTGTACTTAGTATCTTCCTCTTTTTCACCCAACCCCCACAACCCTCCTCTTACTGGCAACTCTCTGTTCTCCATACCTATGAGTCTTTCTGTTTTATTTATTTTGTTCTTTAGATTCCACATATAAGTGAAATCATTCACTCTTTGTCTTTCTCTGTCAGACTTATTTTACTTAGCATAATACCCTCTGGGTCCATCCGTGTGTCACAAATGCTAAGATTTCATTCTTGTTTATTGCCAAGTAATATTCCATTGTATATATGTATACACATCTTTTGTGTACACATCTTTTTTATCCTTTCCTATTGAGGGTTATTTGGGTTGTTTCCATATATTGGCTCTGTAAATAGCTCTTGCTCTCTCTCTCTCTTCTCCTTCTGGTGACCCTATTATGCAATGATGTTACACTCGATGTTGTCCCATCGGCCCCTTAAACTATCCTCAGTTTTTTTCTAGCCTTAGTTTTTAAAATAATAATATTATTATTTTGCTCTTCTGATTGGGTGTTTTCTGCTACCTTATTTTCCAAATGTTGATTTGGCCCTCTGTTTCATCAAATCTGCTATCGATTCCTTCCAGTATATTCTTCATTTCTGACTATTTATGGTTTCCATGTCCTTTTTCTATGCTTACTAGCTCCTTGTCAACTTTCTCACTGAACTGATCTATTCTTCCCCTAAGTTCCTTAAACATCCTTATAACCAGTGTTTTGAACTCTATATCTGGTAGATTGTTTGCCTCCATTTCATTTAGTTCTTTTTCTAGAGATTTCTCCTTTCATTTGAGGCATGCTTCTTTGTCTCCCCAGTTTGGTTGCCTCTCTGTGGTCCTTTTACTCTCCTTTCAGTTCTGATTTATGGAACTTCTTTTGATCTGGTCCATGTATTAATGGGGAAAGAGAACTGTTACACTTTATTCAATGGAGGGTGCTATTATACTTTATGCAGCATTTCTATGTGTTTTTTTCTGGGGGAGGTAGTTCTACAGGAGTTAAATCAGCTATGTTGTTAGATTTGGAATTTCAACGTGGGCTTCCTTTTATAATCCCACAGACTTGCCTATCTCTCTACCTCTGTTTCTTTTGATGCATCTACCTTTTTCCTTATCCCCTGAAAACCAGCCATGCTGAGCTGCCTGCAATTTTTCTCAACTCATGCTTTGCTACTGCATATGTAGCTACTTCTTCCTAGTCATCTTCAAGGACCAGATCTGCTTCCAGCTTCACTGGGAAAACTCTGAGCCCAGAGGTTGGATTGGATGGTGTTGGCCTTCCACTGTCTTCTTGCTCTGTGATTGACTGTATGTCTATCTCGGCTATTGACAGTGAGCTCCTTGAGGGCAATCACAATGTCTTATCCTTTGTTATTTCCTTAGGATGGAGCACAGTGGCCAGCACAGAGTGGGTACTCAATATTTTTTTATTGAATAGATGCCTAGAGAGTGCATCCTTTAGTTTATGTATGTGGAAGAGTATATGTAATTATATGTGCAAGTATATATACGTATTTGCAAATACATAGTTGTGTATCTCTGGATATGCCTGCAGATTTGTGTGTGTGTCCACATAATATGCATGTATGTTCGTATTCATCCTGCTTCTTCCGAGCTGGTGACACAAACCCTTAGGTAGCATTTGTGGAGATGCTGTGATGTTTGCGGTGACAGTGGAGAGGAGAAATAAAGGATAATTGCCACTTTGGTGACCAAACTGTGGAATATGTGGTCCAAGCAGCTCTCAGAAACTCCCTGTGGAAGGTGCCTGCTATGGGGTGTGGAATCCATTGTACCTAAGTAAACAGCACACTGCTCTTGGGTTGAAGGTGTTGGGAGGACGGGGCAGAATGAGTTTTGACAAGGGGACAGCCCTGGTGGACAACCATGGTTTCTGTGGACCTGATCTCTTAATTCCACTGAAGTTTATATGCCATGTTTTTATTTTTCATTTTCATTTTAATCCATTAGAGCCAGTTCCTGCCTTGTACAGAGAGGCCTCTCTCTCTCTGATTACGCCTTTGCCTTCTATTTCTGTGTTTCCTTTCCCCTAATTACTCTGGCATGTGTGGGCAAACAGGAACTTTCTATTGGTACTCCCTCTTGACATCTCTCTCCTCTGCTTGATTCATGGGCTGCTGTCTGGGGTCCACCTTTATTGGCAGAGGAGTCCTATGACCATGATGTCACCACTGCTCAGTTGGAGGACCCCAGCAGGAATCAAGACATTAGAGGAAATGAGTGGTGATCCCCCAAGGCAACAAGCTCATAAAGTCATCATTAGTGACAGCAAAGGAAATTAAGGAAAACCAAGGTCAGAAATGAAGGAAAACCAAGGTCAGAGTTATAAGACTACAACCAGTGTTTGTTTATTCATTCCTCATTCATTCAATGAATATTCACTGAGTTCCAATACTGTGAATTAGACATAGTTCCTGTCCTCAAGGAATGTACAGTCTAACATGGGAGACTGGTAAATGGGCAGACAGAAAGACAAAGGTAAGCCTAGCATACTATGAAAGCCCAGAGAAGAGGAATCTAACTGACAGGAAGATCAAAGGGAAAGGGAATTGTAAACACACCGATGAAGAACATGGGCTTAGAGTCAGATACACTGGGTTTAAATCTCCACTCTGCCACTGAGCTACATAAGCCACTCACTAGTGGAGCCCCTATTCATTGGACATTGGAAACAGCATACCTATGCAAAATGGTTGTGATGATTAAGTGAAATGAGTTTTTAGCCTACAATCTGACTCACTGGAAGCACTTAAATCAGAGATATTTTATTTTATGCATATGTTTAGTGCTAAAATTTGAAGCAACGACTAGGATGTGGCTACATTTTAAAAAGTGGGGGATTATGGTGTTCTAGGCAAAGAACAGGACTCTGTCCAAAGGTCTCATGTATTTAATGAGCTTAGAATAACATGATAAGATTTGCAGTTTTAAGTTCCTCTGAGAAACCTTGGCAAAAGTGTCAAGAGGCTTATGCACACTCATATAATTTGATCTAATCATTGTACTTCTAGGAATTTATCATAAGAAAAAAATCAGACACATGACAAAAATTTAGGTACAAGAATGCACATTGAAGGCTGTTTTATAGTAATGAAATTGAAAACAATATAAATGTTTAATAATTGGAAAATGATTAAATTATGATACACCCAACTGATGTAATATTTGAACACATTGAAATGTATTTGACAATATTTAAATGAGTAGGAAGTCATTCATAATAAAATATCAACCACCCAAATATTCAAAACTTAAATACAATAATTTCAATTTTGGTTTTAAATAAATAAATGCACAGCAAAACTACTGAAAGGAATTACACCAAAGAAACAAAACAAAACACTATAGTTATCTTTGCATACTGAGATTATTGGTGATTTCTATTCTCTTTTTACAGTTTTTATGTACTTTCTATATCTATAGAATGAATGTGTAGATTTTACAATTTTAAAACATTAAAAAATTATCACTCTTATAAGCATTGCACAAAATAGACGTTTATCTAAGGCAGACAGAAGGAAATGAAACAATTAGTTTATTATTATAATAATCTAGGAGAGAAGTGACAAGGATTTTAGACAAGGCATACCCATACCCAGAAGGGATATAGATGCAGAGACAGATTTTAGAAATATGAAGAGATAGCACTGCGAAGGCATCAAAGCCTATTAGATATGGGTGAAAAACAGAGAAATCAGTTGGGGTGCCCAGGTTTCTGACTTGGGCAATCAGGTGCAGTGTGTACTAGTCTCAGAGAGAGAAAACAGGGAAAGGGCAGTTTGGAGGAGAGAACGTAGAGGCAGGGAGTTCTGTTTTGGATATGTTGAACTTCATGTGCTTGTGGGATATTGAGGTAAACACATCCAGTTGAATAGGTATTTGGATAAACAGGCTAGCAATTCATTTATTCATTCATTCAAACATATTTATTGAGTATCTACTATGTGCCAGAAAGTACTTTGGTTTTGGACACACAGTAATGTACAAAACAAAATAGAGCTTGTATTTCTGGTTCCGGGCTAGAACCTGTAGCTCGGGATAGACATCTGGCCTGAAGACAGACTTTCAGGAGTCCACCACCTGGATGTGGTGAAAGTGAAGAAAGCCATGAGAAATGAGTGAGGTACATGGTCCAGTGAGGGAGAGTATCGGATTAAGTTCAGCCAAACTATTTTTTTGTTCTATAGCTTAGAGGATTGAACTGCTTTGACAAATGTCTGTACACCTCTTAAATATTATCACTTTCTGGCTGTAAGCAACTCCTGATCTGGCTACCACTTCTGTGAGAGGTGGACAAATCACTGCCTCTCTCTTTATTTCTAAAATAGATCTAGTATGATGTTGACTTGCATCAATATAACTTTTTTGTTTCAGGACCTCTGCACTCTCTGTTCCTGCTTCCTCGAATGCCCTTCCCCTATAAACTTCCTCTGCTTAGCTCCTTCTTGTCTTCCAGATCTCTGCTCAACTAACACTTCTGCAGAGACTTCCCTGACCCTCCAGTAGATCCTGACCCTCCAGTAGATATCAGCATAAACCCAAGCCTTTGCTACTCTAGCACCCTATTCTAATCACTCTCTGATATTTTACTCATTGTTGATTCTCCCACTCCTTGACCAGAATGTGTCATGAGAATACCAATCAAGCTTGTCATGTTCTTTGTAATAGTCCCATCCCCTAGAACAGAGCCTGGCACAAGTAGGCAAGCAGTAATTTTAAAATTATTTTAAATAAATAAATAAATAAGGCATTTTTCAGATTTAGGAGTAAACATTAACAAACATTACCAAAAATTTCTATTTGCCCAATATCTTGTTAAAGTGCTGGTGATTCAGAATAAATCTTATTTGCCTCTTATTTGCCAATAGGTATACAATCTGATGAGAGATAGAGACACCTGTGCAGTTATTTATTATAAAGGAGTGAATACAGGCAGGGCAGAGGTTTGGGTGGGCGTGAGGAAGAGTCTGGAGATGCATTATCTTTGTGGGGGATGAAACTAGGTAGTCTCAGGTTCCAAATTAGAATTTTGAGATTGTGGTGCCAACTTGACATTCTGACCTAGAGCCTTGTTCAAAAGGTGAAAAGATGGGACAGGAGAATGGGTCCACTTTAAATCTATACTAGACTCTGAACTTTGTATGTTTGGCACACACTGTACACCATATACAGATATATATATATCTCTATATATATATCTAGATAGATAGATAGATAGATATACACAACCATAGAAGTGCTCATTAAACGTTTTTTAATAAACAAAAATCTCAGTGTGGAATAAAATTTAAAGTTGGTATATACTTACAATGGAATATTACTCAGCCTTAACATGAAGGAAATTCTGATTCATGCTACAACATGGATGAACCTGAAGGACATTATGCTAAATGAAGCAAAAAGACAAATGCTGTATGATTTCACTTACATGAGGTATGTAGAGTAGTCAAAGTAATAGCAAAAGAAAGCAGAATGGTGGCCGCCAGAGTCTGAGGAGGGGAGGAAATGGAAAGTTGTTATTTAATGAATATAGGTTTCACTTTTGCAAGATAACAAAGTTCTGGCGATTGGTGTACAACAATGTGAATATACTTAACATAAAGTTACAATCTTAACCATTTAAAAATGTACAGTTCACTAAGTGTTAAGTATATTTTACTACATTTAAAAATTAAAAGAACCGTAAAAATCAGAGTACCTGCATGGTGATTCATCTGTACCTGGATCTGGGTTATTTTGTTATCCTAAGGAGTTAAAGAACCAAAAAAGTCTGAGTTCTTTGTCAGAGTTCCTCTCACCTTCAGATCAGACCTGCTTGGAAGGGGGAGAGGAAACTAAGGCTCAGAGAGATTTTATAACTTGTCCAAGGTCACACTGCCAGCAGGGTCGATCCTGTGATTAAAACCCAAGTCTTTTGACTCCTGGGCAGCACTCTCCCCATTCCACTGGCCAGGCAGGGTCAGGGTCAGCCTCTGCAGCCACCATTCACATCCTGGTCTTGGGGAGGGGGTGGGGGCACAACCATTCCTGCCATAGGAGACGGAAGATGCAGTTCCTTGATATCTCTGCTTGAATGTGTAAGAGACACCTCACAATTAGCATGCCTTATTCTGAGCTTCTGATTTGTTAGCTACCAGATGATATATTCTTTAAAATAATTGTTGATGATAGTTCATTATGTGGTTTTTGGAATATAGCTTAGATGGAGTTCAAAGAATGAGTCACATTCCTATAGTAAAACTCTTTCCCCACGTACCTATTTTTGAGAATAAGTTCTCTCAGTGTTGACATCTGTAAATACGAAAAAAAGGAATAGAATGATGTTTAACTGTGTCACTCCAGCAATAAATATTATATGCCAGTGGATACATGAACTAATTTAAAAATCCTCATACAGCTCGTTAGGAGATGAATTTTTAATAAAATTGTACTTTATATGTTTAAGAATCATTTTTAAAAATATGTAATATTTATTCTGATCAAGTGTATACTACTGATAATTATAATGATGTCAGTTCAGATGGAATTTTATAATACTTAGAACTATATGGTTACAGGAAACAAAACATTTACATTTCTGTTTATATACATATTCTTGTTAGTGGTAAATGATATGACTGATAATCAATAAATGAATTTAAATTATATAATTTGCATTAGGATAAGATTCTGGAGGGAAGGCAAATGGGATGGAAATAGGAGGATAAAAGGAACTATATAAAATTCCTGATTGTTAAGAAGAGCTCTTTCATATATTTTTAAGTAAATATAAGTATCAGAATGCTATGATATTTAAATTCAACTAGATACATTTAAAAGAGTGACTTAGCACCTCTATTTCAAACTTTTAGATAATATTCAAAAATTGTCATAAATTACCTTCTTGCAACTATTTAAGCCTAAAATAAATCATTTTAGATGTTGGCTTAAAAATGTGTATTAGAGCACAAAATTTTTCAAAAATTTTTTGGGGTAGGTGAACAAAGCAAGTTTGCCAGCTGGTGGCACAGACCTTCTGGATGAGCTGCCCTGTAAAGGGACGCTGAGAAATGGGTGGGAAGTGGGAGGAAGGTGTGGAACCAAGCAAGACTTTTGTTTCTGGTTTGGTTTTAGTTTTGCTCTTGCTTAAAGATGGAAGAAATTACAGAATGTTTGTGTGCTGAGGACAATGCTCTAGTCAAGAGGGGAAAGGTCGTGGTGCAGGAGATGACTGAGGGTTGCTGGGGCCCTGAAAGGTGTGGGCATGGAGTACCAGCGGAGGTGAGGCCTACAAAGGCCAAGACAGAGCCCTTGGCAACTCCTGGAGGGAGGGCAGAGAGGATGGGCCCAGGGCGAGTGCGGATGTAGATGCAGGGGGTGGGGCACAAGGAAGTTCTGGTCTGATTGCTTATATTTCCTCAATAAAATCTAAGCAAGATTCGCAGCTGTGAGAAAGGATGGGGGAGGAGGGTTGAGGCTGACAAGAGAGGAAAATATAAAATAGATGTTGTCTTTTCTATTTACTGAAGAGAATCTATTCAGTAAATGTAGTAGATTCTGGGCTTGATATTAGGAATTTATTGAGACCAGCAAGGCAGTGTGCTGCTCTGGGGGCGCAGGTGAGGGCGGACAGCATAGCTGGATTTAACCAGCTTCAGGTTTGACAGGTGCGAATACTGGTAAGTGAGAGTGTCCAGAGCACAAGTGGCAAATACAAAGCCCGGTGGGAATCCAGCCCTCCACCTTGTTTTACCCGGCGGCACCTCGTTTCTATCCTGCAGCAGTGCCGAGCTCTCTCCTAACTATTAAGGAGTAGTTACAGTTATACAGCCCTAAAATTACATTGGCCCTTTGAAGGCAACCCTGAGGCTGATGTGGCCCCGGGTGAAAATGAGTTTGACACCCCTGGTAGAGCCGTGAAAAATATAATGCAGTCTGGACCTAAAGCTGCGGAAGGAGAGAAAGAACGGCATGGGGATGGGTGATGGGATATATGGGTTATTAAATCTCTGTGGGTTAACTAATTGCTGTGTTTGGAGTATTGATTTTTCTTTTAAAAACATCAGACATCATAAATACATATATTTTTTCCAAGAGCACATTATGATTCTTCAATCTTCTCTTCCTTAATAGCCTCTGCTGTCGTTTGCACGGGTGGATTATCTTCTCAGTTTTCGGAGGAAATTAGCCGCGGTTTCGTTCAGTGGTACTTCTGCGGCCCGCTTGGCTCCCTTAATCGGCTTCCTGGGGAGGAGCGGTTCGATTTGTTTTGGTCGGGGGCTTTCCTCTCCCCTCGGCTGCTAGCCCCTGTCCAATCAGGCTGCTGAAGAAAGAAGAAAGCGCTGATTGGAAGTTCTGTGTTTGTGGGCGGGGCCTATCAGGTCAGCCGAATCTCGGCCAGTCCTCCTTGGTTTGGGCTCTTGACTCTTCTGTACCCTCCCGAGTGCTGGGCGGCTGCGAGATGGGGGTCCCGGGACTGAGCGGCAGGGAGGTGGGGCGTCGCAGAGTTCCACAGGTCAATTTGCATCTAATCCCCTTGTTTTCATTCCCAGCAGGGACGTTTTAGAATGCAAGTGCAGCGTGCTTTGGTAGAGGTGCATGTGTTTTGGGAGAGTGCGGTGAAGTTACAGTAAAAAGGTTTTGTTTGGCCTTCCCTGTGCCCCCGCCCCCCACCCCAACGGAGACCAACTCGGATAGGAGGGCGGGGCAGGCTCCGGCCGAAAAGGAGCAGCCCATGGCTTCCAGCCCCTCCTTGTTTGGAAAAGAAGGGGTCCGAAGAGTGGTTGAACGTTAACCCTTGGCGGTGGAAGCTTCTGCATGGGGAGGCCCCGTGGCTGGGAGATTTGGATTTCCAAGCACCTCTATGCACAACGTTAGGTCTAGTGACACTTTATTTCGTGTTTCCTGTGTGCCACACCCTGGGAACATTTCCAGAAAAGAAAGGCAAGTTCCAACCCTTTCCAGTGACAGCCTCTGATTCTCCTGTCCCAGCACTTGGCTGTTTCTGCATGGAATCCTCACAACCCTGTGCTGTAGATTTCCCTTTTTAAAGATAGGGCAGTTGAGGCTTAGAGAGTTAAAGTGACTTACCCAACGTCTAGCTAGTAAGGGCAGAATTCGGTTTGGCTCCTATCCACCTTCAAAGTCCAGGCACTTTTTATTACACTACCCCCGTCATGCCCTCCAGGGGTACCCGGTTTGCTGGGTGAGGAGAGAAAAAAAGAAACTAATGATAATTAAAGTTGTCAGCTGTATCCTAAAGGCAGGGAAAATGGCTATGTTTATTTTTGTTTGTTTGCTTGCTTCTGTGCTACTTAGAGAGGTTATCTCCAGAGGAAGTTAGATTTAACCTGTCATACAGGATGAGCAGGTAGTTCCCCAGGCAGAGATGGATAGTTCAGGCCCAGGGAGCAGAAGGTTCCAAGGGGCGGAGATTCTGGTACCCACAGAATATAAGAACTGGAAGGGCCTTAGGGACCCTCTATCTGTTCCTTTTACAGAGGAAAAAAATGGAAGCCCAAAGAGGGTAAGTAATTATTTCAGATCACAAAAAAGAGAGTGACAAAATGGGGCCTGGAACCCAGGTGCTCTACCCTGTAATCTGGTCTGTTTTCTTTATAATTTAGTAGTCAGACATAATGTAAGAATTCATAGTTGTTTAGCAAGTGCTAAACAAGTGCTTTATATACTTTAGTTTCTTTTAGTCCTGTGACAACTCCATGAGGTAGACAGTGTTTTACAAAGGAGGAAATTGATACTAAGAAAAATAATTTACTCAAGATCATATGGCAAGTGGGAGCCTAAAGCACTTACTTTTTCCTACCCTGCTATACTAATGAGTAGATAAGGAAAGAAGGTCATGACCAAGAAAACCCTTTCAATGTAAAGTTTTGTTCTCTTTATTCAGATGTGGAAACTGAGGCTCAGATATGTTCAGTGACTTGCCTAAAGTCATGAAGTGATAATATGATGGAGCCAGCATTGGAGACCATTGCCTGGGTTCTCTCCACTCCGTAGAGCACAGCCCCCACCTTGGGTGGAGAAGCAATCACAGCCCTCCTTCTTGTGACAGTCTTTCAAATCTTCCAGGCAGCTCTGGGTTGGGAATGTTGGCCTCTGCTGGCAAAGGAGCTCTACTTCTAGTCCAGTTGTACTATCAAATCTCACTTTTCCAGTAGGGAATTACCTGGGCAAACAGGATGGGGACCTTGGCCTCCCAGCTGCCCATGTAGTGGTTTTCTGCATTCCTCATCACTTTCTCCCGTGCAGCATGTCATCAGGGGGTCTGGATCACATTATCCCAAAAGACCAAAGCGTGAGATGCTTTTAGCCCTGTGACCATTAGAGAAGCCTCTTGATAAAGCAACTTTGGTTTAGGTTTGCAGGATGAGAATCAAAGGGGCACAACCCCATCAGGAAAGCGGCACTGGAGGCCTGGGGCCTGCTCAAATTTAGTTAACACCTCTTAAATCTGGGTGAAGAGTGATGAGTAGACAGAATTATGAATTGGGAGTGGAAAATGAGTCTCCCTAAATATTTCTGTTTGCCAGTAACCTTCAATGACCAAGTGAATACAATATGTGAGAGTACTCAAAATTAATTAGGTTTAACTGGCTTGTCTTCACTGCTAAGTAGGTGTCCCTGAGGGCTAGGCTTCCAGAGGGATTTTGGTAGGTGGGTCTACACTGTGGAAGGAAGCTCTGGACCTGGGGACTTGAGTCAGCTTTTCCAGTTATTAGCTTTGTGACACTGGAAAGGTAATTCACCCCTGTAGGTCTCGGTCATTCACTCATTCATTCAGTCAGTCATTCAGTAAACATCTGAGTGCAAGTCACTTGCACGTTTGCCCTTGTCCACTCAAAAATGTACATTCGCTTCTTCCACAGTTGAGACTTGCAACCAGGGGAGCAATGGGCAGCGGCAATCAGTTCCGGGCATATCCCATGATCCTGTTGCCAGGAACCTGCATCCTGGTCTCTTTTTTTCTCCACTTAAATAAAACTAGCTTTGAACTCACTTGGACCTGGACTTAAATTCTTTCCTGCATGAGTCAAGAGCCCGGAGGTCCGGAACCACGCAGGGCAAGGCTTGCCCTGACTTGAAACAGGTCTGGTGACATAGCCACCTCCTAACATGACTCTAAACCGCTAACCCATGGTGTCTTGTGATTTTTCTCTGTATATAATCTGTAACCTGCATGCCACTGGGGAGTTGGTTCTTTCAAGGAATGAGCATATACTCCAAATTGGTCAATCCTATAATAAACTACTTCCTTTCTCCACTGGAAAAAATATCTTGAACCCCTGTTTTGGGCCTGGCTTGCTCTTAATGGATGAGACAATTTTATAGCCTTGTAGGGGAAATAGACAAGGACAGAAATTGTGAGTAGATTCTAAACTACTCTGGGATGCGCAGAGTCCCCCTAAAGTAACTAATATTAACAGAACCACTGTTATCCCTTTTGGATTCTTGGTGAAAATTTGAAAAAGGCACCTCTTTTTCTGGGTGGACACAGCCCCATATCAGGATGCACAGCTGGCAAATAGATCCCAAGCAAGTATTTGTGCCTCTACTTTCCCCCTAAACAAGTCATTCTTGCCTGGGAAACAACCTGCATATTGAGACACAGCAGACCTGTGTGTCAAGATTGAGATGCAAAGGTCTAGTGGAAGGCGAAGGTCAGAGTCCATTTCAAGCTGAGGAATGAGCATGTACAGAACCTGCAGGCTTGGGAAAAGGACTTCTTTCACTTGGGGACCTGCGCTTGGTTCCATGTGACTAGAGTGAGTGATGTATTGGGGGAATTGAAGAGGAATGAGACTGGGAAGTTTGACAGAGGCTATTTATTATTCACTCATTAAGCAAATACTTATTCCAAGTTTAGTGCTGTAAACACTAGGGAAATGATAGTGAACAAAACTGATATACGGTAATCCCCTTCTCTTAAGGAATTTACATTCTAGTGAGATCCTGATAGGCCTACAGTGTCTCTTAAGGTATCCTAAGGGAATGTTGATTTCTGTTCCACCTTCCCTCTAGCATTGTGCAAGACCCCAAATGAGACAATGTGTGTACAATGCCTTTGGAACTGAGGGCTTCTGGTGGAGTATATGATTGTCTACCCATGGTAACAGGAACTGTGACGCTCGCCCTTGCTCTGCTCTCAGGGCCCATGCTGACCAGGAAAGAAACCCATTCCTTCTTGGGTTCGCTGAGCAGGCTGGGTTTCCTGGGGCCTGTGTAGGTTCTCACTGGCTTGTCCTTAGGCTATGGTACCTATTGTGGTCAAAGGCTTTTTCTCTTCTGGTTGAAATACCAACAAAGAGAGTCACCTAAAATCATCAACAAAATGGAAGCTTGTCTCTGAGATAAAGTGAGCTGAGGGATTCCAGGAGGACTTGTCAGGTTGTCCCCGGGTTAGAAGCTGTGTGGTCTGATCAACAAGTCCAGTTCAGGTGAGAGAGGCTGGTTCCTAGGCCTGGGAACCTCACTGTGTGGTTCCTCCCTGTGTGGTTCCTCCCTGTGTGGCTGGTCACTTCCCCTTTCTGGACTAGTTTCTTCCTCTGTTAACCAGAAAGTTGGGTTTTCTCAACCTTGAACTACAGAGCCCTTTGAATTCTTCTATGAAACCTGGTATATAAACCAGATAAAAGCAGAGGTGCCATAGTTGAGGCAAAGGTTGGGGCCTGGGGTTCTGCTTATTTCGCCTCTACCTTGTCCTGCCTCATCATCTCAGGATTTCTGCCACTACTAGAGACAGCTCTGGAGTCATCGTGGAATTTAGTTTGAAATGATTGGGTTAGATTTTTTTTTTCTAATAGAGCTCCTCTGGCCCCTAGGCTCAGGGTAGGGAAGAAGACAGTTGAAAAATTCTGTGATAACATTTACAATTTTGTATTTACACTGAAATGATGATCTATGCTGTCACTATTCAATACAACATAATCTGGATTATCTAGATGACGCTCTCTCCCCCCACCCTGATTTCCTGGTAGGGACATGATATTTCAGTGGCCCCAAGTGAATTTGTATTTACGATTGTGGTAGCACTTCCCAGGCAGTGTGTTTTCAAAATTGGAAAATCTGTAAAATTTTTAAAGGGATGTGTTTGTTAGAAGATGGTGGTATAAACAAGATGAGAATTTATTTCCCTGCCATATTTAAAGCGCAGGTAGGGGGTCCAGGCTAGAGTGATGGCTCCACAAGCCACAGGGCCCCAGCCCTTCCAGCCATCTTGCTCCTTAGTCTTCAACACAAGCCTTCCACACTGTGATCCAGGGTGGCAGTCCAGGCCCTGCCATCGAGCCTGCATTCCACCCACCAGGAAGAAGGAAAGCGGGAAAGGGCAGAGCCTACCATTTCCTTTTAAGGGCAAAGAGTTGCACACATCAGTTTTTTTCACATCTCACTGCCCGTATTCTGGTCATAGGGCCACACATACCTGCAAGGAAGGCCAAGAAATCTCTTTCACAGGGCAGTCTTGTGATCAACTAAAACTTCTAGTACTGTGCAAAAGAAGAGAACAGATAAAAGGACCAAATGGAAATGTCTGCCACAAGGGTCTAACCATTTCTCAAGTTTGAGAAAAACTGACTTATACAATTTTTTCTGGGTATGGAATTCTGTGAAGTGATTAGACTCTAAGGACTTCAAACTAGAAGGGAGCTCATGAGTTTAGTCAATCCAGTGTCCTTCATCAAAAGATAAAGATATTATGAACCCATTCTACAGATGAGGCAATTGGGAGCCCAGAGAGGTTGGGTGACTTGCCCAGGGTGAACTCAGTGAGTAGCAAAGGGAGAAGTTAACTTTATGTAGATAATCACAGGGGTGGTAGAATTCACTGGGAGCCTGGAGGGGCTCTTGTCTCTGTTCTTTGTAGTCCTACTCTCATGACGCCTTGGTTCTTCAGACTATACCTGACCACTGACGCCATCATTGGGAATGAAGTAGACTCTGCTCTGGGGATCAGCATATCCTGAAAGGAAAATGAGCTTTGGCTGGCTTTCAATCCTGGTTCTGCTTCTTATTACTGAGGTGCCTTGGGCAAGGCATATCCTCTTTTGGCTTCAGTTTCCTCAGTTTAAAAAGAAGATAATATCTATCTCACAGGTTTCTTTTTTTCTTCCACCCTTCCTCTGAACTCCCTTCTTCCCTTCCTCCCCCTCGTCTTCATCTTCCTCTTCCCTTCCCCTCCCACCCCCCTTTTCCTCCCCTCCTTTTCCTTCTCCCCTCCTCTACTTTCTATACTCCCCCTCCCACCCTTTTCTTTCACCCCTGGAATGAATAAATGAAAAGAGCTGATATGGAACTTAGTACATAGAAGTGTAACGCAAAGGTAGTTTTCTTCCTCCCTCTTTCTTCTTTCATTTTCTTTCCAGTGTCATATGATTTTTACATTTTTAATATATATATTTATATCTAGTGCCATGTGATTTTATTTTATAATCACAGAACAATACACACCAATCTTAATAATCACAGAACCCTGAGGACTGAATAAATGTAATAGTTGATTCTCACTAGATTTTCTTCAGAAAATGATGTGCCCAGAGACAGTTTGACCTGACCAGTGAACTTCTACTTTCTTTTGACTTTTTTTTTTTTGCTTGTGTATTTTTTGACTTGTAGGAGAAATAGAGTGCTTCTTGGGTTTCCCCCGTGACCATCTTGTTTCTGGACCCTGATGTGACTATTTCCTTCCTTCTTCTACATGACTACTGAACTCTTGAAAATGTTTATGTAATTTCATTCTTACTGTGGGTTTTCTCCCCTTGTCTTCAGCTACAGTTTCCAATGAGCTCCTCGAGGACGGAGAATATACTTCTGTGTACCTCTGCAGCCTGGCCCAGAACCTGGCCGTCAGGAGCAGTCTGCAGTCTGTGCTGAATGCACATCACTTTATGTGCCATTGAAGAAGTAGGTCAGGGGAGCATGAGACTCCAGAAACCATCTTCTTCCGCCTTTACATTTTATAGATATAAAAACCAAAGCTCAATTGGAGACGAAGTTCCTTTGAGCCTTTGTTATACTTCTTTGCACTCGTTATAGTACACATTAAGAACAAAGGGAGAAAGGAGTGGAGGAAAGGAGAAAGAAAAGAGTGGGAAAGAGGGAGGTAGGGAGAAGGTGGGAAATCAGCAATTATTTAGCACTAAGTGTCAGCTTTTAAGTAAATGCTATCTCACTTAATCTTGAGAACACATGTGAAATATCCTGTTCTGCAGAGGATGAAATTGAGGCCCAGAAAGGTGAAGTCACTTGTCCAAGTTCCCACAGTGCAAACGGAACACAATGAGAAACTGAAACGAGGTCTGTGAAGCCGAGGCCACACTCTTGGTCTTGAACCACAAGTCAGAGTTGCTGACATGGTCAAGTGTGAGGATTAAATGGACTGTGTAGGGAGCTAGATTAATCTAAGAGATTTCTTTTAACAATAATAGTAGGAAAGCTATATGACCTCAACAAGGTCATTCCATGCCTCTGAGCCTCAGTTTCCTCTTCTGTAATGAGGCTGCCCTCTGTGAGTGCTGGGGTCCCTCTTGGCTCTTGAGTGCAGGAACTCAGTCTAACTCTCCCTGAATTTCTCAACCATCAGTCTGAGCTGTTTAAAAATGATTGATTCTTCAAGGGGGAAAGATATCTCCTCAGTTAGAATCTGCAAGGTCAAGTCAAGCACACTTATTTGGGATTTTTGATGGGATTTCTCTTAATTGATTGGGGTGAAAAGTTCAGAGCTTTTCAGGTCCAGGCTAGAAGAGACAGGGGCCTGCCATGATTTGAAGTTATCTGATGATGGCTATTCCTGCCTCCTCTTAAACAGCTGACTGGAGAGTGTTCAATGCCCAGGATTACTCTCTACTCCCTGGAGTAATGAATAAATATGCTGTCTTTTGGTCACAGAAGAAATGATGTCAAATTTCTGGGGTTTTCCTATTTCAACTCTTTCCACTGCCTGAAGGGTTTTTGGATTTCTCTTTCTTTTCTTTCTTTCTTTCTTTCTTTCTTTCTTTCTTTCTTTCTTTCTTTCTTTCTTTCTTTCTTTCTTTCTTTCTTTCTTTCTTTCTTTCTTTTTTTCTTTCTCTCACTCTCTATTTTTCTCTCCCTTCCTCCCTCCCTCTTTTCTTTCCTCCCTTTCCCCTCCCACTCTCCCTTCCTTCCACATACTTTATTATTCTAGGTTTAAAAACAGGATGATAAAATTTTTTAAATTATAATGCTCTTTAGAGTGTAGTTAACAGTGATTTTATGTCTTTTGATTATTAGTATTTCCTGTCTATTCCTTATTTATTTAACTAAGATTCATTAAAAATACAGTAGTTACCATTGGGAGAACTTACTTACTGATGGATACCAGGCACCATTTTTCAGGTGCTATAAGATACTACATTCTTTCAATCAACAAATATTTATTGAGAATCCAACAATTTCCAGGCACCGTCATGAAACACTGGGGATTCAGCAGTAACCAAGGCTTTTCTTCATGGAACTTACATTATCGTTGAAAACACAGACAATTAAAAAATAAACAAATATTTAACAGATTTTCAGGTTATCTAAGTATATCTTCAAAACAGCATCACAGAGCAGGTATTACAAGCCTATTTTACACATGCAGAAATATTGAGCTGCATTTAGGTAGTAATGTTATCTATCCAATGTCAAATGAAAAGTTCAAATGCAACCCAGCCTGTGGTCTTTCTAGTACCCAATGTAAATGAAAATTCCAACAGGTACGTGAAAGGAGAGAGACTTTACTCAGCTGAAACAGTTTGTAAAACAGAGATATGAAGCCTGTGGTGGAAACAGAAAGTGCACTCCACCAAGACAAAGGGAAACCCACCTTTTATAGAGAAAATTCTTGCCTAGATTCCCAATTAGTCTAATTTTATGCAAATAAGATCCTCAAATCCATATAGTTCTGATTGGTCTGAATCTTGCTGTTGATTAGTCGGTATCATGGGTTCTGATTGATTGTCATAGAACAGTTCTGCCTGATATAATGCAAATGAGAATATAATTGTGTAGTTCTGATTGGATGGGGCAGGTCTCAATTCATTGGTCCAAAGATGAAACCAAGGCTTCCCTGCAGTCTTTCATTCAGACAGTGTAACCAAGCAGTTCATAGTGCATGAAGCTAAGAATTCAGTCTGAATTTTTCCCAGTATGCAGAGTATATGAGGAGCCCCTCATGCCAAGAGTCAACAAATGCCATTAGACTCTTCTTATTTCTAAAATATGGGCCCTTGGTTGACCATGGGAAGAAAATCTATCTCCTCAGAAAAATTCCTTGTCAGGTTTCACATCAAATGAAGCTTCCTTCTGAGGGTCCACACTAATAAGACTTTTTATTACGAGCCCAGAAACTGGTAAACTGTGAA
The DNA here is from genome assembly GCA_028533065.1 of Trachops cirrhosus. Lineage (NCBI taxonomy): Eukaryota > Metazoa > Chordata > Mammalia > Chiroptera > Phyllostomidae > Trachops > Trachops cirrhosus. The sequence goes on along the minus strand of CM052542.1, from coordinate 35,752,658 downwards.
ACTGTAAAGCTTAAGCTTCAGGGCCCTTTACTTGCATGAGCCTTTTCTAAAATTTCTTCATACCTAATTTTTAATCCTTCATTAGAGACTGCCACATTTTATAAACCTTGGGACTCCCAAAACTTTGAGCAGTTCTCATTGATTAAGGATTCAGAGATGATCCTAATTTCCCTCAAGAACTCAGAAGCCAGTGGAGGAGACAGACATGAAAACAAATTATGGTAACACACAGAGATAAGAGCTATAGTGAAAGTATCAGGGTCTGATATGCCCCATTTCCCCAAATTCATCTGTTAAAGCCCCAGCCTTCAGTGTAACTGTATTTGGAGATATAGGAGGGCCTTTAGGGAGGTAATAAGATTAAATGAAGTCATAAAGATGGAATTCTAATCCCATACAACTGGTGTCCTTGTAAAAAGAGGAAGAGACATCAGAGAGCTTCCTCACCAAGGACACACAAAGGAAAGGACACGTGGGGACACAGGGGGTAGGCAGCTATCTATAAGCCAGAAGGAGAGCTGTCACCAGAAACTGAAGCTCTCACTGATACCTTGAACTTGAGCTTCTAGTTTCCAGAACTGTAAGAGAATAAATTTTTGTTGAAGCCACTTAGTCTGTGGTATTTTGTTATCGTATTCCAAGCAGACTAGTGTAGGGGGAATGTCTAAGGCTGATGGGTTTGAGGATGAGAACCTTTTCAGGCATAAGAAACAGTCCATATAAAGGTGTAGCGCAGGAGGGTCGAACTCATTTTCACTGGAGGCTACATCAACCTCAAGGTTGCCTTCAAAGGGCCGTATGTAATTTCAACTCCTTAACATTAAAAAGTAGTCACATTTATACAGTCCTAAAATTATTTTGGCCCTTTGAAGGCAACCTCAAGGCTGATGTGGCCCCGGGTGAAAATGAGTTTGACACCCCTGGTGCAGACTCAAGACAGCACAGTAAATGTGTAGAACTGCAATCTGTAGAACTGCAAATAATACTTGTGCACACTAGTGGAGTGTGAAGGCAGGTGATGGGGAGAACATCATAAAAGGTGTGGCATGCCTTGTGAAAGAGTTTGGGTTTATCTGATAAGTATGGGAGTTCCCCTGGTTCATCAAAACCATTGTGGTGGCAGTACCGAGGAGAAAGACACGAGGGAGGGAGACTAGTTAGACAACTAATGCAATGACCTAGGAAACCAAGGGTGTGGCTCTGGAGTCGGTCAGTGAGGATGGAGAGAGGAGAGTGTTTCAGAACTGGAATGAAAGAATGGGAGAGACAGAGAGGGAGGAACTAGAATCACACTTGGGTTTCTCCTTTGGTGCTTGGAATACGAGGAAAAGGTTTTGGGGTTTTCATATATCATGGAAGTAGCAGGGGATGTGTGTAATGGTTCTAGATCTGCAGGTCTGGTCAACTGCCTACTCTGCCCTTTGGGAATCAGCAGAGTGGGAACACGGTGGTCAGAAGGCATGGGAGAAGATCTGCAGGCAGGCTTCATTACCAACTTTATAGTTCTCTCTTTTTTAGCTTATTTATTTATTTATTTAATGTTTAAAAAGAGGGGAAGGGAGGGAAAAAGAGATGTAGAGAAACATCAGTGTGTGGTTGCCTCTCATGTGCCTGTGCCCTGACTGAGAATTGAACTGGTGACCCTTTGGTTCTCAGGCTGGCATTCAATCCACTGAGCCACACCAGTGAGGGCTATGTATCTAATTGTTTAAAATGCCTCCTCTACCCCTGTGGTTACCTGGCACCCTCTCTTCTTCCGTTTTACCTCCCTAATGAAATTCTATTCATCCTTTAAACTCAGTACAAATGTCACCTCTGTGATCCCCTTTCTTCCCTTTATATATACTTCTATAGCTAAACATACTTAACAGGTTATGTGAAAATTCATATCTTACTTATCTGCCTATAGCTGATCCAATATGACGTGGTAAGAACCACGTCTTATTTACCTCTGTACTTCTGACATCTATCCCAGGTACTCAATTAATGTCAATGGAATGAATAAATACAACAGATAAATGATGGGATGAATATAAACTGAGGTCTTCTATAGCATATAGAATCAAACAGAAAAGGCTTACAAAGCCATGTTCTACATGGTGTAAATGAGGCTAGGGTTTTTCTCTCATCTGGTTATTTCTTGGACCTACAGGTCATCATCCCCCTTAAGGATGGCTACTCTAAGCTGTAATCAGGAAATGCCTTGATATCAGGCCCAATGGCCCATATTGAAGACATAATCCTTTGGCTCATGACCCACCAATGGATTCCAGAAGGCCCTGTGTGGGTGGCCTTCTTCAATCAATCAATGGCTGGGCGTCCTGGCTTGTGATTGCATCCCCTTCCTGCCACCCAAGCTTATGGGTCTCTCAGATGCAGCTTGTATGGGGAGCTCTGGCCATTGGGCTTTCTCAATTTCACACCACCCACCAGGAGACGCAGGGAAGCATCCATAAAAAGCTAGCTTTTATGACCACTTACAACCCCTTGGGCATGGTCATTATGATTATTTAACTTTTATGAGACACCCTCAGTGCTGCAGAGGCAAGGGAAAGGCAATTTGGTAGCCTCAACATAAACGGGTGTTTCTGTACAACCCTACAAAGGTGCTGCCTCCCACCCATATTATTTTATTTGCAGCTATGTTCAATACCTCATACCTCAGGCCAGGGCAAAACTCACTTACTGTATCTTGTATAACATCAAACCAGGCATTTCCAGGGGAGTCTCAGTTAACCAAAACTCAACAAAGAAGAACCTTCCGTTAACCAGATTTTGATCTTTGCACTTTTAATGATTTGTTCTTTGGGTGATGCTGATGTGCAAACTCTTTCATTCATTCTTTCTCTTTCTATAGAATATATGGGCTTCAGACTTTACGTGAGATGCTGTATCTGGTATTGGCATTATGGAGATAAATAAGACAGCCTGTACTCCAGGCAACTCAATCTTGTGAAGACAATAGGCATGGGGACAAAAATATAGTATTATAGGTGATAAGTTAGAGCCAAGTTCACAGAAGAGTGGAGGCCTAGAGGAGGGAGTGGTCACCTCAGTTCAGTGGGTGGGGACCAGGTTGGGCAGGTTTTGCAGGAGGAAATCACAAGATGGCATTTGATGGATGATGGGGTGGGTGGATGTGGGTGGATGTGGACCTGACAGGTAGAGGAGATGACTGAGCAAAGGTGTGGGAGGCTGAAATGGCATGAAATATTCCGAGGACCCTAAGTTATGCAGACAGGATGGAACTGATAGTGCAAGAGGATGAGGTGGGAAATACAGGCAGGGGCTAGATTACAGATGAGACCTTGCCTGTCAGTTAAGAAGCATGGTGTGGCTGCTGCATTTGGAAACACTGGTCGCTCTTCTTGGAATGCACTCCTCCCTTGGTTTTGTTGACAACGCACTCTGATGGAGCAGGGCCTACCTCTCTGGTCACTCCCTGTATGTCATTTGCATGGGATTGTCATTCTCTGCCAACCCTGTAATGCCAATGTTCTTCAGTGTTCCCTCTACTGTTTTTCTCACTCTAGACCCTTCTCTGAGGAATTTTTCCAGTGCAGTAGTTCTCTAAAAATCTCTCATCTAGATAAGTTCTTTCCTGAACTCCAGATATGTACATAGATTCAACTGCCTAGTGGAAGTCTATACTTGATAGGGGCAGCCATCTCCTCCCTAACCCTTTGTTTACTGTGTATTCTCTGTGCTTAGGAAAAGCATCAATATCCAGCCACTTGTATCCTCAAACCTGGAATTATCGTAGACTCATTACTTTCCTTCATAAGTCACATCAAGTCTATCAATCATTCATTCATCCATTCATTCGACATTTATTTAGTTCTTACTTTTTGCCAGGGCTTTGGTAATGTAGAGATAAACAGAATAGAGCCCTGGCCCTCGTGTAGCTCACAGTCAAGTGAGAAGAAAGGCACATGAACATGTGGCTGTCACTCTGGGTGCATAATGTATAAGAGATTGCTGTGGGACCATGGGAAAGGCACATATCTCAGGGGTAAGGCTGGGATGGGGTGAGGGAGATCTGGCAAAGCTTTCTCAAGGTGATGATACCTATGCTCACCTCAACGAATACTAGCAATTAGGGCAATGTGGGGTGGGAGGGGCTGGAGGGGTGAGGAAAGGGAAGCTGCCAGGAGAAGGGAATAACATGAGGAAATCAATGGAGATGATAAATGGTATGATGTGGTTATAACTACAAGCAGTTCAAGCTGCTGGAAAGAAAAGTGGAAGGCAGAAGTAGCAGATGAGATGTGGTTGGCTTATGCAGGGCCTCATATTTTCTGATAGAGTTTAGACGTATCTCAAAGGAAATAGGGATGCAACAGTTGGAGCATAGGACTGACCTCATCTGGTTAATTGCTGCTGAAAGATCATACCAACAGGTAGGATGGGTTGGTAGGGGAGGGAGGGGCTGCAATAAGAAGGCCAAGAGAGGCAATGAGGCCTGACCTAGGGCAGGTGCTCGAGGAATGGAGAGGAAGTGAAAGTGGAGAGACATTTTTCAAGTAGAATCAGCTGCTTTTACCCATCATTTGACTATGATAATGATAGATACAGAGATACAACTAAAATAGAGGTTTTTTCCTAGCTGAATGGTAGGTCAATGTCAGTGTTTATTGAGAATACATGAATAGAAGTAAGCTTGGGGGGAGGGGTGAGCAAAAAAGAGCCTTCAATTTTTTATCAGTTTTGTGATACTTTACCAAGAATGCTTTATATGCTTGAAAGATTTTTTTCGCATGGGAGACTGGGGCTGACTGCAGCTCCTGGATCTGATCTTGACCTCTCTGGGTTGAAACCCTATTGACTTGGGCATTCAGGACAGAACAAAGGGCAATTTTGCAACATGGACAGCTGAGATAGAAGTTATTACCTTTCTTCTGAGATAGAAGTTATTATAGCCTTTCTGAGATGGAGAGGAAGCCTTTGTATCTTTGCTGACCTGTAGTCTGCTGGCTTCAGTGGAACTTCTGCTCTCTGCCATTTCCTGCCAGCAATGCTAGGCTATCAGATGCACAACAAACCCCCATCCACTCCAGAAAGGGAGAAACTTCTTGAACTCTGTCCATCTTTGCCTTCATTCCCATCTACCTCCATGTGGTTCTCATTACAGACTGATGGAAGGGGGCTGCTGTGGTTGGTGAATTTATCATCACTCTGTCCTCCTTCAACTCAACCCTCTGGAAAAGCTGATGATATTAAAGTGAGAGGGCTCTGAAGGAGAAAGTGCAGTTCTCAGAAAAACAATGGATTTAAGTGCTATGTCTGTATAACGGTTTTCTTTCTTTCTTTCTTTCTTTTTTTTTTTTTGGTTTACTTTTTGTTTATTTTGTTCTAAAGGGCAGGTGTTTCCTGTTGTCTTTGGACAGAGCAGCACCTCTCCGGTGTTTCTATGGAGCAAGTGAACTGAGGCCAGCCTGGGGGTGAGGGTGTTGAGCATGGAGTTGCCGGCCCTGAGCCACTTATTCCTTGTCGGCAAGAGTTTGGACTAGAGGACGTGGAAGGTCCTCTCAGGTGTGAGAATCTGAGATATGATTCTGAGGGTCAGTTAGCTGTGGAGGCGGCACCACGAATGGAAACATCGGTAGCTCAGGAGTCATTGCTCTTCTTGCCCACAGTGAGATCCTCGGCCATTCAATAACCTCCCTGAATCAAGATTTTTTTAAATCTGTCAAATGAAGATGATTATCCTGTCTGTGTACTTGCAGGCTTTTGTGAGGATCAAACGGAAATGTCAAAGTGTGATTTGTGAAATGCTATGTACATCCAAAGAACTTGGGTCTAATTGGTGACGGTCCAGGCAGCTACTTCACCAATTCAGGCCAGTTGAATTGTGGCCTAGAACATAATCCATGTCAACAGCCAGGATGACCTCATCTCAACTAATTACATGCAATGACCCTATTTCTAAACAAGATCACATTCTGAGACTCTAGGTAATAAAACTTCAAGTTAAGAGTTTGGGTAGGGGGCGGAATACAATTCAACTGGTGAAAGAAGGATAGTTGGTAGTCAAAATGTATTTGTTGAATGAAGGGATGAGTGGATAAAGGCATAGAGGCAAGAATTAGCATGGTGCCTGTGAGGCGCACTGGGTTCTTTGGGATTTTCTGCTTCAAGAGCAAGGCAGGGAGGGGTGAGACCCAACACCCAAGAGGTATGAGTACCTCCTCCTTAGCACATGGAAAGCACTCAGTCATAGGTAACTGCTGATTTTAATTCTACTGGTTGCTAGGTGGCTACATAACTGTCTCTGATGCCGTCCTGCTCCTGGATGACTCAATGGGCAGCACAGCAGAGCCAATTGTCAGCAACAGGGCCGACACCATCCTGTTTACCAAGGACCACATGCAAGCACACCGGCTTACTCAGCAACAGAGGTCCACATCGTGCACCAGGCCCTCTAACCTGGTCATCTTTCCTTTACCTCCCAACAATAGGCTGCCTTCTGCCCTCTGATAAATAGCTTATCAGTCATGAGCTGAAATCAGGGACAGGCTGATGAGGGTTCTGAAACATTTCCTTTAGGGTCATAGCCACTGAGACACAACTTCTGATTAATCAACTTTTGTGATACATCATGAGCGAGGTAACAGAACATAAATAGCAAAGGAAACCAAGATTAATGTGGAAATGTCCCTCAGATATCAGGATAGGAAGTTGTGAAGGAGCCAGGGGCTCCTTGGAGAATGAGCTGGAAGTCAGAGGGAGATAACCTAATAATAGTGGAGTGAAAAAAGGGCTCTGGTATTGACTGCCTGACATGAATCCATCCTGTGCCCCATACTAACTGTGGGAATGGGGGTAAGTCATTCTCTCACTGTGAATCTCAGTTTCCCCAGTCCAAAGGTGGGGATGATATGATGCCTATCATTGTGCAAATGAGACAGAATACATGAGAGTTTGATGTAGAGCCTGGAGTTTTGCAAGAGCTCAATGCATGGTGACAATAATAATAGCTTACAAAAGTTGAGTGCTTACAATGGGTGACACATTTTTCTAAGACATTTAACCCCATGAGGTAGATGTGAGCATAAAACTCATTTTGCAGTTGAGAACATTGAGGCTCAGAGCGTTGAAGTAAATGCCAAAGGTCACACATCTACTAAGTCACAGAGCTGAGATTCAGACTGAGGCATTCTATCCTACAGCCTGTGCTCTTTACTATAATTCTATGTCATTGTTGGCATAATTAAAATAGATGTTAATATTCCTTAGCTATAAAGTGAGAATTTGTAGCATTTTCAATCAAGACACCTAGAAGGAAAGGAAATAAAAGTTGTTAAACAATTCTCAGGAGCCAGGTGATAAAATACTTATATTTTCTCAATTAATCGTCATCTGCAGCCTGGAAAAGATGTATTACCACCTAAATTTTAGAAATAAGGAAGTCATGTCCTGGCCAGTGTGACTCAGTTGGTTAGAACATCGTCCCATGAACCATAAGGTTGTGGGTTTGATTCCTGGTCAGGGAACATGCCTGAGTTTTGGGTTCAGTGACTGGTCAGGGTATATACAAGAGGCAACTGATCAGTGTTTCTCTCTCAGATTGATTTCTCTCCTCTCTCCACCTCCCTTCCCCTCTCTTCAAAATCAATAAGCATATTCTCCGGTGAGGATAAAAAACAAACAAAAAATAAGGAAACCATGACTCAGAAATATCACCCATCTAGTTTCAAACCCAAGTTTGCCTGGTTCCAAAACCCATGTTGTCTTCATCACACCCACTGCCTCCAGAAAATTCACTGAAGGTTACGTAGAAGGGGCTGCATGACCTCCATAGCCCTGTCCCTAAGGGGTGACTAAAACGCCAGGGCTTTTCCTGACTTGTGTCAGAGCTGACAGGTAAGGAGGACCACTAACGAGTTCACAAGACACTGGGCTAAAATGAGTAACAAATCAGACTCCCACAGGAAATTAAGAGGGCAATAGGAAAAATACTGCTGGGTTTGATGGTCCATGAACTGCAGAGGAAACATCAGCGAGTAAGGAAGATGGATAGGAGAGCCTTTATTTAAAACTGGCTGGAGGTAAGGAAGGAAGCCATCAACCTAATTTTAGAAAGCCTCAGACTCTGAGTCTCCAAAGATACACGACGAGGAACTTGGGTGAGGGTGATTTGTCAGTTACCATCCACTGGCCTCCAAAGGAGGGGGTGAGGATGATTCAGCTTGAAGGCATACTCCAGTAGCGTCTAAAAGGATGGCGTTGGAAGTCGGATAGACATAGTGTTGAGCTATATTTGGGCAAGAGACTTATTTCATCTCTCTGAGGCTTGATTTCCTCATCTATAAAATGGGATGATAGTATCTGCCTGAACAGTTATTGTTCAGAATTAAATGAGATAAGGTTGAAAGTGCTTAATAAATTGCCTGGTGATTGCTAGGCAGTCATTTAATGTTCATTGAATGACTAGCTCATGAGGAGATGAAATGTTTGTAAAAGGAAGTCTTAACTGAATTGTGATAAGAGTATCCTCAGTCGATTCTCACCTCTTTAGGCCAGAAAAGGAGTTCCACGTCTACTGCGTTTGGCTTTTCCCTTATTCGATGTCCACAGCACTCTAAAGGCTCTAAGAATGCTTGGTAACTGCATGAGTATTACCGCATATACTAAACCCTGGTGTGAAATATCGTGGTTAATTACATAGTGCACTCTCAAGTTTAAGTTCTAACACCATTGTCTCTTTTTCCTTTAAAATTGAGATATATTTATGTTTTTTTTTCTGATTCTAAAAATAAAGTGTTGGTCAAAAATAATTTCATCAATTCAGGGTGATATAAAGTAGCAAGTGAAAGAATATTCTCTAATTTGACTTTCCAGACATAACCATTTTTTATGTGTATATGCTTCCAGATTTTATTCTGTAGTTATACAAAAACATATGTTGCATTCTACACACACACACACACAACTTAGTGAAGAGTCTTGATTTTTAGCTGCATAATTTGCCATCTAGAATAAAGACTACAATTCCCAGCCTCCATTCCAGTAAGCCTTACTGAGTAAGGTATGTGCTTGTGGCTAAGTTCTGGCCAATAACATATAAGCAGGGAGGTTGTATGGCATTAAGAAGGTTGCCTAAAAGAGGCTAATTTACATGGGCAGTGTGTTTTTTCAGCCTTTTGTTTGTCTCCTTCTGACAGACAAAAACACATGCGAGGTGAAGTTCTAGCAGTCATCATTGTGGGCCATGACGGGACCCTGAGGATGGAAGCCACACAGTGCAGACCAAAAAAAGGTATCTGAGTCACTGATGACTTAAAGGGACAGCCACACCAGCCCGACTGCATTTTTTCAGTCAGTACTGCTTTAACATTGGAGAAGAATTCTGTGATTTTTCAGCCACTGTGATGAGGCCTTCTATTACTGGTACCTGGATAAAATTTCTGAATGATAGAAATTACTATCTCCAGCCCCTTCCACTTAACTTTATATTAAAGATATTTTTCCACATGGACAAAAACTAGGGGGGGTAGAAATGGGAGGGAGATGGGGAGGGCTTGGGGGGTTGGCTGGAATGGGAGTAAAAGACAGAAAACTGTACTTGAACAACAATTAAATAAAAAAGAAAAAACAGATATTTTCCCTGTAATGTACAAAAAATCTACTCTATTCTTTTTCATGACTACATAAATATTCTATTATAAAGATTTACCATAATTTACTCAGTTCCTTCTTTTTAAAAATTTTTTATTGATTGATTTTAGGAAGAAAGGACGGGAGAGAGAGAGAGAAACATTGATTTATTGCTCTATTCATCCATGCATTCACTGGTTGATTCCTGTATGTGCATTGACCAAGGATCAAACCCACAACTTTGGTGTATCGAGACAACATTCCAACCAAGTAAGCTACCTGACTAGGGACATAATATCTTCTTGATAAAAGTCATAAGTATTTTTCAATTTTTGAAAATTATAAATAATGCAGAACATAAATCTTTGTGCATATGTTAATATTTTGGGGGGTAACAAGAAGAATTTTAGGGCTAAAAGATTTCTGTATTTTCTTTTTTTAATTATATTTTATTGATTATACTATTACAGTTTTCCTGATTTTTCCCTCTTTGCCCTCCTCCACCCAGCACCCTCACTCCCTCAGGCAATCCCCCCACCATTGCTCTTGTCCATGGGTCATGCATATAAGTTCTTTGGCTATTCCATTTCCTATACTGTACTTTACATCTCCATGGCTATTATTCTGGAACTACCTATTTGTATTTCTTTATCCCCTGACCTCTTCACCCATTACCCCCAACCCCTGCCATATGGCAACCATCAAAATGTTCCCCATATCCATGATTCTGTCTCTGTTCTTATTTGCTTTGTTTTTTAGATTCAATTGTTGATAGAGATGTTATTTATTGCCATTTTATTGTTCATAGTTTTGATCTTCTTTTTCTTAAATAAGTCCCTTTAACATTTCATATACTAATGGTTTGGTGCTGAACTCCTTTAGTTTTTTTCTTGACTGGGAAGCTTTTTGTCTGCTCTTTCTTTCTAAATAATATCTTTGCTGGGGTAGAGCAATCTTGACTGTAGGTCCCTGCTATTCATGACTTTGAATATTTCTCGCCAATTCCTTCCAGCTTGGAAAGTTTCTTTTGAGAAATCAGCTGATAGTCTTATGGGAACTCCCCTGTAGGTAACTTCTTTTCTCTTGCTGCTTTTAAGATCCTATCTTTATCTTTAAACTTTGGCATTTTAATTATGGTGTGTCTTGAGGTGGGCCTCTTTGCATCTATATTGTTTGGGACTCTCTGTGCTTCCTGGACTTGCATGTCTATTTCCTTCACCAAATTAGGGAATTTCTCTTTCCTTATTTTTCCAAATAGATTTCCAATGTTTTGCTCTTTCTCTTTTTCTTCTGGCACCACTGTATGTGAATGTTGGGTCTCTTAAAGTTGTCCCAGAGGCTGCTCATGCTATCCTCATTTTTTTAATTCTTTTTTCTTCTTGTTCTGACTGGTTGTTTTTTGCTTCCTTATGTTCCAAATCATTGATTTGATTCTCAGCTTCATCCACTCTCATGTTGTTTCCCTGTAAATTGTTCTTTATTTCAATTAGAGTATCCTTCATTTCCGACTGGATTTTTTTTTTATGCCATTGAGGTTCTCACAAAGTTCCTTGAGCATCCTTATAACCAGTGTTTTGAGCTCTGCATCTGATAGATTGCTTATCTCCATTTTTGTTGAGCTCTTTTTCTAGAGTTTTGATCTGTTCTTTCATTTAGGCCATGTTTCTTTGTCTCCTCCTTTTGACAGCCTCCCTGTGTTTGTTTCTATGTATTAGGTAGAGCTGCTTTAACTTCATGTCTTGGTAGTGTGGCTTAATGTAGTAGGTGTCCTGTAGGGTCCAGTGGCACAGCATCCCCTATCACCCAAGCTGGGTACTCAAGATGCACCCTTTGTGTGGACTGAATATACCTTTCTCTTGTAGTTGAGCCTTGGTTGCTGTTGGCAGATCACTGGGAGAGATTTACCTAGGCCAGTCAATTTCAGGGACGGGCTATGACCACTGATCACCAACCTCAGCCCTCAATGGAGGGTCGGCTGTGCTGGGGCAAGATGGTGGTGCTCTGACATGGTCTATAGGTGTCCACTGGGTATGCTGACCCTGGGGTTTCCTGGGTGGCACAGGCCAAGGTCAGCCCCCACCTGTGTTTTCCCAGGACATCCTGCCTGGATTATAAAACAAACTGAGATGGCTGCTACTTATACTGGGCTTGGAGATTCCCAGGTGAAACCAAGCTGTGAATCTAAGATGGCTGCTGCTAGTCCTGGGTCTGGGGGTCACTGAAGTCAGCTGTTGCTGGTTTGATAGGATTAAATAAGTTATGAAGCATAAGCCTAGACCAGCCACTCATATGGAAAAGCAGCTTGGATGGGCCCATAAGTTGGGTGGGGCAGAGTCTCTGGGGATCTCCAACGTGGGACAAACAGCATTAGCCAGGTTGATGGAGTCTCAGATATGGTACCAGCTTGCTAGCTCTGTTGGGGGAGGATTTAGAAAAGGGACAATGGCCTCTGCTCACCTTGATGCCAGACATTTCAGTTTCTTTCTATATACCACTGGGCCTTTCAAGCTGCTACCCAGGTGCTGGAGCTCAGAGGGATGGAGTCTGATTAGATGAGTCCATATGTGTATTATTTAAGAGGAACTGCTTGGGACTTCTAGCAGTTTTTTCCACTGATTCAATCCCCGATGGTTTTTGCTGCCAGAAGTTTTGGTGACTTATCTTTCTGGCATTGGAACCCTGGGCTGGGGGCCTGGTGTGGGCCTGGGACTCCACACTCCTAAGATATCCCCCCAAATTTATCTATCACACTTAGGTGTGGGACTAGGCTGTTCCATGTCTGCATCCCTCTTAACAGTCTGGATGGATGTGGTTTCTTTAATTCCCTAGTTGTCAGACTTCCATTCAACTTGATTTCCAATGGTTCTGAGTGATGGTTGTTCTGTGTTTTAGTTGCCACCATCTTGACCAGAAGTCAGGTTTGTGCATTTTAAATTGGTAATCAAATTAAATTGACAAATCAATTTGTGCATTGTAATTGATATATTTTGCCAAATTGTCTCTTAAAAAATTGTTCCCAGCTATACTTTAGGTAGAATTAAAAAAATATTGTGAGATATTTCATACATGCAAAGTGCAAAGGATAGCATAAGAAACACCTATCTACATTACCCAGTTTAAGAAGTAGAACATTTCTAAAATTCCCTGAAGTCCCCTGTGTATCTCATTCCAAAAGCATCATCCAACCCTTCTCACTCAGCAAGTTAGTGTCTCTCTTGATCTTTTAAGAACCCTTAAGGCCAGTGGGTAAACATATAAGACTCTTTCATTTACAAGTAATAGACATTCTCCTCTATCCAAAAAAAGTCATGTATTGGTTCATACAATTTAAATGTTTTGGGATAGAACTTACTGAAGTGGGAAGCTCAGATGATCTCATCAGGACCCCACCTCTCTTTCTTTCTCAGCCTCCTTCATTCTGGCTTTACCCTCAGTTTCTACACAGTGGCAAGATGGTGGCAAGTCCTCCAGGCCTACATTCTCTGCATTCACATCCAACAGAAAAAAAATAGTGCATCTTTCTAGTAGCTCCCACACAAGATCTGGATTCACTCTGATTAGATTAACTGGAGCAATATGCCAATCTTGAACATATCTAGCCCCCACTACAGATTTGTCATCTGGAATCTATCAAACACTGCTAATGCTTATTTGTATTTTCTGCCTGTATTGGAATAACAAACCCCAAGGTTAACTACCTTTTTCGTAATGTGGTCCCTGGCAGAAGACAGTACAAAGATAACCAACACTAACATTTACTAAGTGCTACAATGTGCTTGGTGCCTTACTTCATTCAATCTTCCCAACAAATCTTTGAGGTGCAGATGATGCCCATCTTATAAATGAGAAAATTGGAGCCTTTAAGAAGATAAATAACTGGGCTGAGCTCACATAGCGTGTGTGTGTGTGTGTGTGTGTGTGTGTGTGTGTGTGTGTGTGTGTGTTGGGGCTGGGATCCAACCATAGATTTGCCTCAGTCCTGCAGAGACGTGGCCAGGCTACATGGCCTCTCTTGCAATAGGTCATGTAAATGTAACATGAAAACACTGTGTAAACTGGAGTACTCACAAACATTAGTTCACTGAACTCATTGATATGTCCTAAATTTACCTCCCTCAAGCCCCTAAGGGAAGGCATGGGGACAGCTTGGTAACCCAGTAATCCTGGGGTAAACAGATTAAGTAAGGGAAGAGGGAGACAAGTTATTCCTGAACTATTTTTCTTTATTTCTACAAATATGTTTTTGAAAGGACATCTTCAACTGTTTAAGATTTTAGGAATAATATAAAACACTTTTAGTAAATGTTTACTCTGGTCAAAGTACTTGGGAGATCCTATGAAGTGTGGTGGAAAAAAGTAGAATTCAGAGTGGACAAAGTGGATTTTCAGCCTACATCTGGCCTTTGCTGACCCTGCTGTGTGACTTTGCTGGCCTTAGTTTTCCCGTTGGTTCAATGGTGGATAGAGACATTTCCCATCCTGGAGTTTGTTTTTTTTTTTCCTATAGAATACTTGTGGGGTGAAGGTGATTAGGGAGTGATGGTAACTCCAGGCTAACCAGGTGTCATCATGAGAGTCTGAGAAAGAAAGAAAAATACTTCCCATCAGCTGCAGGGCAACTTTCTGTGGGCTGAGGAGGAGCTGAGGAATGGGACCCTAGGGATTTTCCTGCCTCTGGAAATATTTGGCTTTGGGTAATCCCCAGCCAAAAGCTACTTGACTCTTGCAAGGAGTTGCTTGGAGTACCTGGCCAAGCTCCAGTTTGGATCTGAGGAATATAGGTCATTAGCAAGAGACTTTAATGTTCAGTAAACTGGCTTTTTGAGGGGAGTACTTACCCCAGCATAACTGAGCTGTTAGTGAGAAAGTCAGCCTGTTTCCATCCAGGGGCACTCAGAGCTTTGAGAGGGAGGAGGTACTGTGCTGGGAGGTGGGATGAGCACTGGACAAGGAGTCAGGGGTTCTAGTGTGGGTGCTGTCACTGATCTGGACAAGTCAGTCCCTCTTTCTGGGCCTCCTTTTCTTCATTTTCAAAATGAAGGGTGGTATTGGATGAGCTTTGGGGCTTTCCAGCTCAGACAAAGAAATATGCAGAGATTCAGTGAACAGATATTAGAGTCACCTTGCCTGAGCTCTGATCCAGCCTTGCTGCTCACTCTCTTTGTGCCCTTAGGTAATTTATTTAAACTCTCTGCCTCTATTTTCTCATCTGTAAAATGGGAATACTCTTGGAACACACCACATGGGGCTTTGTAACCATTAATTGTAAAGCACTTTCACATAGTTCCTGGCATAATGTAGATGCCCTACAAGTAGAAACCATCACTGTGACTGCCATCCTCTGATTAGGGGTGAAAGGAGCAAACCTGCTGCTGTTGGGACCACAGGCCTGCAAAGATCCAGCAATGCACCAGGCTTCCTGTGGCAGTGCGGAGATGACTTCATGACCAGCTCTGTTGAGGACCCTTCAGGGAAGGGAGCCTCTTATCAAGGAAACTTTATACTTTGTGAGGTCAAAGTATAAGCCTTGGAGGCTTTGTGGCAGGGCAGGGGAGAGGGCAAAGAGAGGAGGAACAGAGGTAGTGGTCTACTCCATTTATAGTGAGAGCAGGGTGAGCTGGGTCAGGCAGGCCAGGAAGACTCAGGTTCAAGTCCTGGTTGTGCTTCTTACTTGCTATGGGAACTCTGAACAAGTATGTGGATTTGTCTGGCCTTCATATTGCTCCTCTGTGAGATGCAAGCATAGTGCCCAGGCTATAGATCACCATGCTGTGGAGCGTGTAAATGAAATAACATAGTGGCATGGTGTTGGCTATACTGATTATGCTCCACAAGCATGCACTGAATCTGAATCAGGAGAACAGACACCACCAGGAGACAGCACCAGGTCACATGGATTGCTGGTGGTGATGGTGGTGCATATGCAAGAGTGTATAAAGCTGTATTACGGCAGAGGTAGAGGAGGAGAAAGGGGAAACAATTGCACTTTTCTGAGGTTTGGGAAGGACTTATCTAATGACCTGTCAAAGTCTCTTTAACTTAAACCCCACTGCCATGGTCCAGGCCCACACCCATCCCATTGGGACATCTGCCACGGCCTCATAATTGGTCTCCCTGCCTCCAGTCTAATGCACTACTTTCATTTTCGTTCATATTGTGATCAGAGCCCTTCTTCTAATATGAAGGTGTGAGAGTGTCACTACAATGGCTCCCCATAGTCCTAAGAATAAATGATAATTTCCTGGACAAAGATGTCTTCTGATTGCCCTCTGCAGGTCTACCATCCTGCTCTAGGCCCCATGACCGTAACCCATACTGAGTGTGTCAATGGACCCATTTACATTCATGTCACCAATTGGGTTTTGCCAGTGAAGACCTACAAGAGGAGAGGAGAAGAGAGGAGGAGAATGGCCAGAGCATTTACGTCCTTCTTCCCTCCTGCCAGGTTCCCTTGGAGGGCTATGTCCCTCCCCCAAAGGTCAGAGCTCCAGTCAGTCTTCCCCAAACCCCTCCCAGCTCTGGACTCTCTAGGCTTAGGAATGGTAATGGCTACTAGCCTGTAATACTGCAGCATCCATTATTACTTTTCCTACATCCTGCCCATACTTTGGATAAAGTTTCTTTCTTAAACTTCTCTTGAATCATTCATGTGAGAATGCCATCCCTTTCCTGCTGAGATGAGCTTGATACAGAGCACAAGGACTGTATGCTCTACCCTAGCTGATCTCTCCCCTTTCTTCCTGTGATCCCACTTCTTTCCATTATTCGCATACACCAGCCTAGTTTTCACCTCGAAGCTTTCCTACACCTGGTACTTTAGCCAAGATAAATTTGTTATTCCATACACACTTCCTCCAAGAAGCCTTCCTTGATAACCCCAGTCTCAGTTGGAGTCCCTTCTATGGCTCCAGTGGCCTCCTATACTTTCCCCATCACAGAGTATAATATCATATTATACTGTCATTGTCTGCTTATTTGTCTTCCTTTCCATGAGACTGTGAACCCCCTGAAGGTAGGAGCCATATCTTGCCTGTGGAGAGTGAGGCAGTACAGTAGAGAGGCTAAGAACAGACTTTGGGTTCAATTTCAGCTTTTCATTTGTCAGCTGTGTCTGTGTAGCCTTAAGCAAGCCACAACCTCTATATGAACATCACCCCATTTGTAAAATAGGGATACAGAAAATATCTACCTATAGGTTTGTTGTGAGGATTAAATAAATACATGTAAAACTATGTACTTTATAATTCCATATATTAACTTCCATATATTAACTAAATTCATATATGTAAAACTAAGTGTTCATATGAATTAGTGTATGTAATATATGGAATTTAATATATGGAATTATGAACTAATCTGACATATGAAAATAGCATCAGTAAATGTTAGGTATTATGGTTGGTTTGTGATGCCAAGAGTATGCTCAATAAATAGAGAATGAATGGATTCTCTCTTACAGGAACAGCATTGCACAATACTGGACTTTCCCATTTAATTTTTATGGCAGGCCGGGGAGGAAGAGGGTCGATATTCTCTCCCCACTTCCTAGATGAGGACACTGAGCATGGAGGCACTTGCCCAGGGATCCACAACTGACAGAGAGCGAAGGGGCACATTGAACCTGGATATTGAGACCCCCAGGCTGGGCACCCTTTTTCTCAGCTGCCACAGGGACCAAGAAGGTCCGTTTGATTCAGCTCTAGCCGGTTCTGCTCAGGAGATGGGTGGCTGCCAAGTTTGAAGAATCAGGAGCTTTAGAGGCATTGACTTTATCACTTTCCCTGAAAGTTTCTGACTCACCTTTGGGATTTTCCAGGCTGTAGCCTCCAAGAGTGTTAAAAAAAATAGAAGAAGAAAGAAAGAAGGAAAGAAAGAAAGAAAATTTGATGTGTTGCAAGTTCTGAGACCTGGGATGTAGGATCTAAAGGGAAAACCCCAGGAAGTGCATTGCAGAAAGGAAATGAGCCTTTGATGTTACAATAAATAGCGATAATAATAATTTATATAAGGCTTGTAAGAACACTGATCATTTATCCAGTGCTTCTGGGTGTGAAAACAATTCTCTAATAACACTTAGCAAGCTGACTTTTGAAGTAGTTGTAACATCTGTGTCTTTTGTACCTTGTCCCTGGAGATTCTCATTGAGCTCCAGGTCCCAGACCAGCTCAATGCCTGCACCAAAGAAGGCCCACAAGTGGTTGCGGAATTACTGGCTAAATACATGAATGGATCTAGTCTTTTTGGTCCCCACCCAACTCCATTCTACAGATAAGGAAACTGAGGTACAGAGGGGTTAATGCCTTGACCAAGGTGACACTCTTCATACGGGGAAAGATGGGGAGGTAGGTGCAGTTCCTCCAGGACGCTTCCTGATTTAAGGAGGAGCAGCCAAAACGTCCAGGCCAAACTGACCTGCATGATTTCATATGAGTTACTCACCTCTCTGAGCTTCAGGGAGCTATGTTGGCAAATGGGCACACTAATAGCACATATTTTATACAGTTGTTACAAAGGTTAACGTACTGCATGCAAAGGGATGGACACATTGGCAGTAAGAGTTCCATAAGTGTTAGTTATTGTTCTTTTGGTCTTTATTCTCCTTTTTATAGGTATTATTTCTAATTATTATATAAATGATACACTGTGGTATTGCAATAAGGTAGTTCCTTTCCTTCCCAATGGTAAGTCTATTGTAGCCCCTACTGTAAGGGGTGGCCCCAGAACTGGGGGTTTGAAGGGGCTCCTGAAGCCCTGACTCTTGCAGATATTGGGGGTGTGGAAAAGGGTGGAGCAACTGGGGATGATACTCTGGCAGTACATTTGTTATAGGCAGGTGGGCAGAAAACGTCATCCTCCTTCTAAGCAAGTTGATAATCGCTTCCCTGAAACTCCCAGATCCCGCACACTATCCCTGCTCTGTTTGTGTGAGGGCCACAAAGCTATTTCAGGGACTTTCCAAGGATTTCTTGAAGCCTCTTTCTTCTCCCAAACCCTCCACACCCTAGCCCCCTCTAACCTCACCCTAAGGACCAACATTTGTTGTCTTCTGAGTTACTTCCCTCTACAAAGGCAGCTCAAGGGACAGCTTCTTAAGCAATATTTATTTATAATCTATCCAGGAGCCAGGTCAACGTTCTAACATGTAAAGATGGTTCTGTTGGGCTTCTGTTGTCTCATATTTATAAACCTGGGAGATGCTGGAGACCTTTTCATGATAACAGAAGAGGAAACTGAGGTTGAGAGAAGCCAGTGATTTGTTCGAAGTCACATACCTATTAGTGGCAAAGTTAGGAAGAGGGCATGAGGGCGTGGGAAGCAAGAACCTGCATGGGCTGCAGCCTGGTTCTTCTATTTATTACCTGCCTGTGGCCTTGAGTAAACACTCTTGTACTCTGAACCTCCATTTTCTTACCTGTAAAATGGGCTTAATTGTACCTTCCTTGAAGGAGTGGTAGAAGATGATGGAGAAGAACTTGTCTAACACAGTGCTTGGGATAAAATAAGTCCCCTTTCCCTGCTACCTCCCCTACCTTCCTGAAGTGAACAGGGACTTTGGAATCAGATAGTCCTGGGTTCAAATCCTGCCTGAACAGGGAAACCTTTTAATTTTGGAGGGTCTTGGTTTCTTTTATTTATAAAATGGCAACAGGAATGACCATATTGAGGGGTCTTTGAGGAATTCATAGGAGGTGTTCTAGACAAAGCTTCCCTCTTTCCTTCCACCTTCCTCTGGGACTCCCTCTGCAGCCTCTCAGGCTAGGGTTCCTGGTCCCAAGCTAAGGTGACAGGGGAGTGTGTATCTGTAAGTTTCTGCCTCCTCCTCCTCTGGGCATGAAGAAACAAAGAAAGGCAGCCAGTTTGGGGGCAGGCATGGGGTTCAGCCAGCAGAGCTGATGGCTCTGGGGACAGCCATACTCCCTCCCAGTCCTCAGGCCACTTCAGGACACAATCCCTTGGGGGCGTCAAACCCAGAAAGGATCACTGAAACAGCTTGTGAAGTGGGATGTTGGAGACGGGGACACGTAAATAACCCTGAGGAGACAGCCCCTTGGCATCCCTTCCCGCTCAGGAGTAAACATTACGTTATTCAGAGAGACACTTAGGTTTCAAACCACTTCATATTTAATCAGCAATCACGCTCCCTTCCAAAAGCCATTCCAGGAAAAACATCGGTCTAATTTTTGACGAGAAACAAAGCTTTCTGAAAACTTACGCACACAGTCCAGGCCTCGAGGGACAAACTCATGGCCCTGTTTTGAGCCAGAGGTGGCGCCAACCTAGGACACTGTGACTGAGACACTGCACATCTGTCTAGTGTTTCAGCTGTCCTGAGGAGCGGTGGTGGAAAGTTCAGGAACAGAGGGGCTGTGCAGACAGACCTGTGTTGGGGTCCCACCTCTGTGTCCTTCAGCAGATGGGCAAGCCTTGGGGCCTCGTGTTCCTTACTGTCAAACAGAAACAACTGGACCTACCTGAAGGGCGTGCGGAGCTTTAAATCATACACAACACCGGCTTAGGTTGAACTGTATGAAATTGCTTCTTTTGAAGGTCACAAACAGTTCATGTGTTTCAAACTACTATGTAAAGTACCTGGCACATTGGAATAGTCCTCAAATTGGGCTAAACATTTACACAGTGAGCCTCAGAACTTAGTAAGCACAAGAAGTGGGGAAGTGAGGAGTATGTGAAAAATATCTGATTGGGAAGATCTTCGTGGGACTTGGAAATCTACATTTGAACAGACTTGTAATCCCCATTCCAGGCGATTTTGATGAGGTGTTGCTTGGTGCTCAGTTGCACTAGGCATTGAACAAAGAAAAACCTGGAGATGAGGGAGTAGAATAAATGGCAATTCCTTCTCCCTTAAATGGCTCCCCCTTCTTGCTTTTTGGGAGTGGGGCGTGGTGGAGTGATTTCCAGATGGTTGCAGGATTAGCTTGGGGTGTGTGCGCATAAGACAGATAGAGACAGAGAGATAGAAAGGAAAGATAGAGACAGAGGAAGCAAGAGAAAGAGAGAGGCAGAGGGAGGGAGAAAGAATGGGAGAGAGGCTTAAGAATCCCTTCTGATTGCACTGCAAAATCTCACCCTAAGCTTTGGGGCTTCTCTTCCCCTGTGAATTATCTATATCCTAAATCTTTGCATGGTTCTGAGGCAAGGGTAATGTGTTTTACACTCAGTAGCCACCCCTAATATCCTAATATTCAGAACACAATCTCAGCTATTTTGAAAATGTCCTTAAAAGATGGAGCACGAGGAATAAGCCAGTGGAGAAATATGACTATCAGAATAGTGTTGTGAGCTCTTCTGATCCCATCTCTCATCTCAGGTGAGGGAGACTGAACCCAGGAAGGAGATGGGCACTTTTCACGGCCATCCAATGCAGGTACGGGCAGAGGTGGAACTTGAGCTCCAGTCCTCGAGGGCTAAACCTTTGTTCTCTTGGGAGCTTATAACTAACCTTTACCTTTGTCTCCTTATCACTTTTATGACTTACCCAACCTTGGCCAGCAGTTTCTGGATTGCATAAATGTGAACCTACAGAACTTTTCTCAGCTGCTCCTTCCTGTTACAATTAGTGGTGCCAGGTAAAACAGTTTTACTCATTCACCTGTTCATTCAATACATATAAACCAGGACATATAAGTGAGGATATGGTGATGAGCACATTAGACGTAATTCTTACCCTCATGAACTCTACAGCTTCTGTGTTCCCACTATAAATAGCTATAAGCGCTGTCAGGTACATGCAGTGGAACTTTGAGAATGTATAACAGGCAGGTCTGCTCTCATCGAGGCTGGTGGGAGTTGCCTGCTCCTTACTTTATAATGGGAACCTGGTAATGAGTCTAGGCTGCAAGAAATATTTACAATTTGCATTACATCCATACTAGTTGCACACACTATGCTGGTTTCTATGGCTTAGCTATGGATGAAGAGGGAAAGATGATGAGGCCAAAAAGAGTACCAACACTCAACTTGAGGTGATGTTGGCTAAAGCCCTGCCCCTCACGGTGTTTGCGGAGAGCCCTCAGATTTCCCGTGGTAATGCATTCTTAGGGTCCCATTTCACACAGAAGGAAGTAGGCTCAGAGACTACCTGTGTTACTTGGTTCTGGGCTCCATCCCCACATCTGCAAAATGGAGAAAATTAACATTCTTTTCCTCATGGTCATTATTGCCAGAATTAACTGAAATGACATTTGGAAGTGTCTGGCACCAGCTCTTACTTTGTAGTACCCAAGGAATAATATTCAGTCATTCCTTCCAGGAAATATGCTCCACACAGCTTAGGCACTACATGGCAAGGAGCTCCCTACCCTGACTACATGATGAGGTCTCCTCAGGATAAGTGGTGGAAAATTCTAGAAGACTTTATGCTTTAAATTTGAACTTCATTTGGGAGATATTAGGGATCCGCTAAAGGTCTTTGCGGGGGTGGGGGAGTCATGTGACAAAGCTGCTTTTCAGTGATGGATGACCAGGATGACTGTGGGGGTTGAGGATGGGATGAAGACTGGAGGCTAAGAGTCTATATTATTTTGACTAGTCCATGAATTCAGGTCCAGAGGATCACTCCACTCCTGGACCACAGCAGGGAGAGGCTGGGATGGACAGATGGAAGCGTGGTCCTCTCCCCACCAAAGCACTTAGTGGCTGTCCGTATAATTTGAGTCTAGTTCTCATTTAATTTATGTGGCACATCAGCTGCACCCGCAGCTTTTACCTCAGTGCCTGCTTGCTGCTACGTTGGCTGGCGTTCCACCCTTGGAAGAAGGCAGTAGCTTCAGACACCAAATTTAAATTGCTGCTCTTCAGAATTAAAGTGGTAATGGTTCTGCCAGTCAGTTACCCATCAGAAACAATGTTATAATTGCTCTTCATGCCCAGAACTTTTCAGATATCTCTAGTTCCCCCACCAACCCTTAAAAATGAGTATTATTTGTACTTTATAGAAAAGGCACCTGAAGCTCTGAGGTTCCTTTAAATAACATGCCAATAAAACACTTTACAGAGTGAAAAAAGTAGGCCAGGAACCTAGCTTGCTCTGAGTGTGAAATCTATTGCTTTCTTCTCAACTGCCTTTTTCAAATGATCCATTTTTCCAGAGGAAACTGAGGCTCAGAAAAGCTACGTGAGTGACCCAAGATCATGCAGCTAGAACAACAGCTAAGTAACAACCACCTTTTAGAGAGTGTTCACTACGGACCAGGCAGTGGGCTAAGGGTCTAGCATACACTAATTCATTTAATCTGCATAATGCCTTGACTTATGTCACAAGTAAATGTCAGTACTGGTATTTATCATCAGATCTACCTGCCTTCAAACCTTTCAACTGACCAATTGTGCTTTAAGGAGACTGATGGAGGATTTATATAAATCTTGTGTCTTCAGTGGAGGAACGGTAATGTTGGTTATGAAGGCACCTAATTAGAATTTATGGAGTGAAGCTACTATAGCCACCTCCGAGTGCAATTCCTGTCCATTCCTAAGTGACGGATGGAAGTCTGAGGAGGACCAGGAATGTCTGGCCTCACGTAAGTGGCATTTGAGTGAAGGGCACCAGTTAGTTGCTGTGATCAATGAAGAGATAAAATCCCAAAGATACTGGTATGGCTGAGATCAGATGAATGAATGCGGGATACCTCTGGGATATTTCTTTTCCAAGGAAATTGACGGAAGATGTGTCAGGCCAAGCTCATTGCATTCCAGCCCAAAGGGTCAGCTGCCCAAAACCGGTGAGCGTCACACACCCAGAGGTGAGGGGGCTGGGGAATTGTCGTCACAGCCTCTGACCCTGGCTCTGTAAATACCAAAGACATTCCTGGGAGATGAAAGCCAGTTTCACAGACAGCATCCTAAGCCCTGCCAAACTCCAGGCATGCACTGGTCACCCTGGCTGGCTCTCTCTTTAAATAACCTTATAAAATATAGTGATTGCTGTGAAGGGTGGTACAGGATGAAAGGCAGAAATTTTATCAGAAGCATAATTTA
This sequence comes from Trachops cirrhosus, assembly GCA_028533065.1. Lineage (NCBI taxonomy): Eukaryota > Metazoa > Chordata > Mammalia > Chiroptera > Phyllostomidae > Trachops > Trachops cirrhosus. Next base: position 35,729,066 of record CM052542.1, on the reverse strand, counting down.
TTTTCTCTGTGCAACCTCCAGAGAATCATCCATCGTTGAATTGGAATGATAATCATAAAATTCATGGGCTCTGATGGAAACTTTTGGAGTTGTACTGAGTGCTTGCACCTCCACAATCTTCTTTCCTCTCCCAGTCCCCCAGTGAGGAGGGCATTGTTATTACACCAACTTTTACAAACAAGACAGCTGAGGCCCAGAAGGGTTAAGTCACTTCTCCTTAGGCCTCAGCTATTAAGTAAAGGAGTCAGGTCTTGTGTCCAGGGCTAACTCTGGCTCACATTTTTCCTACAAAGTAACTTAGAGATTTCTCCAACCTCTGGCTGCCTCCACCATATATTGGACAGATGGGTGTCCCAGCTCTGGTTAAATATCTGATGTGGCTGATTCCAGGGTGAGATGGCCGTAATCTAGTTCTAAAAATAGTAGTGCCATTTTTTTGAGCCCCTGGTATGCACCAAACGATATACTAATAAATGCATATTACCACTAATCCTCAGATCAATCTTACATGGTCTAAATTTGTGAGAATTGAGTTTCACAGATCACACATGACTTGCCCAAGACAACACAACCAGTAAGAAATAGAGCAGGAATTCAAATTCAAGTTCTCTTATGTCAAACCCACAGCACCACACTTTTTCTTTTATTGAGTAGGAATCCTCTCTAGATTCTGGGTTCAGTTGTGTTTTATCAGTTGGCTTCTGTGATCCTAATCTATTCCATGTGAATACTACTTAATTCTGAGGGTTGTTTTAAGAATACAGACTATGAAATTAAGGATGTGCTATTTCCTCAGGAAAAAGGTGGAATAAAGTACATGGAAGTCCAAGCTAGTATTATTTATAACAGACCAGTAGATAAAAGTAAACCCCTCCCCAATAAAATAGAAAATAGTACTAACTGACGCATTTACAACAGGAGAATGGCTAAGTATTAGTGGTATATCAGTTTGTTCGAATATTATTTAGACATTAAAATTTTCCGTAAAAAAATGCCTATGATTTGATGCTAACTAAAACAAATTAGATATGCCAGTTATACCTCAATAAAGCTAAAAAAAAAAATAAGCCCAAGCAAGATACAAAACTTTGTCTCTGACGTGATCTCAATCTCAACTTCACAGGAAACAAGACTGGAGTAACATACATCTCAAACACTAATAACAATTATTCCAACAATTATCTTAAGGTGATGGGCTTATAGATTGTGTGTTTGTATACTTTATATTTTCTGTTTTCCCAATTTTCTCCAATGACCATGGGTCATTTTGAAAATCAATAGAAAATATGGAACTCAGAATAAAGCCCAAAGAACTAACCCAAATAAGGTCTCACTGGCCCAAAGATCAATTGACACCTTTTCAAAACTCTTTTTTTTTTTACCACCTGTTGTGCCAAAGTGTCATTTCAGCATCTCTCCTCTGCTCACTCATCTCTTTTGGCACCACTATCTTGATCTGACTGGGTTTAAAGAGGAAGCAAACACAATAGACTCAAGCCAGTCTTTAAGAACTGTCTGGGCTAGTGTTGCAAATAGGATGTGCTGATACAGTCTAAAAAAACAACCCAAACCCAACAGCCTCTTTAGCATCTCACTAAACAAATAGCATGATGAGAAATTTACCTGAAAGGTGATATTCTGGCCTTGTCACCTACTCCTGGAGGGTTAGCTGTCCCGGGCATGCCAGGGCAGGACCAGGCAGGGCAGGTTGCTGGAATGACGCTGGCCTAAGATATTTGCAGGTGACCTGGGGACAGCTGATTCTTAGCAGGGCAGCTCCCATGTGCCTGATAATATTATAACTGATTGCCTCCACACAAAAATGTGAGCTCCCACTTGCTGGGGAGGGCGGTAGGGGAAAGGTGAGGAAGAGCGTGTTTTCTGGAGTTGCTTCAACTACACAATCAGAGCAGCAACAGGAAGCCGAGCCCTCTGTGAGTGTTGGGTGGTTGTTTCTGAAAATGGCAGAAGCTTAGCCCCCTTTCTGTCCTGCTGTTGGAGTGGCCGGTTTCTGAGGACTTTATTTATTACTTTTATACAATGGAAATGTATAAAAGTAAGAAGTGAGAAGGAAAAAAATGTAGATCTTAGGGGTTGCATCCCCTTTGTTGGTACTGAGGGGAGGGCACCAAGGTCTTGCCAAGGTCATCCAGGCAGCAAGACTGGATTAGGACCTAGGGTACCTTGCAGTCCTCATTTGTCCATTATAGCACACGAGGGAAGACCGGTGGTTGTTACACCATCATCCCTCTCCACAACACCAATGCCAAAGAGGTGAGCCAGGTATCGTGCAGAAATTTAGAAACATCATTTCATTTGTTACGGGCTGAATTATGTTGCTTGCAAATTCATGTTGAACTCCTAACCCCCAGAATTCCAGAATGTAACTGTGCTTGGAGATGGGCCCTTTAAATAGATAATTAAATTAAAGTGATGTCATTAGGGTGGACCCTAATCCCATATGACTGATGTTCTCATAAAAAGATGAAATTGGGACACAGAGGGAAAACCATGTAAAGACACAGGGAGAAGACAATAATCTGCAAGCCTTGGAGAGAGGCCTCAGAAGAAATCAGTCCTGCTGATGTATCTTCGTCTTGGACTTCTAGCTTCCAGAACTGTGAGACAATCAATTTCCATTCTTTAAGCCCCCCAGGCCATGGTAGTTTGTTGTGGCAGCCAAGTAGACTCGGAATACACCATCTGAAACATGGCCGTGCCCATCGGGAGCACTGGTCCCAGCATCAAATGAGGAAATGCAGGCTCAGAGTGGTGAAATAACTTGTCCAGACTCATAGTCAATGAGATGACTTGATTAGAATGCAAGCTCAGTGAAACCTAAGGCTTGACCATAGCTTTTAGAAAAAGCTGTGCGCAAGTGCATTGCAAACTGTAAATGGTTGTTGAATGAGCACAGCATCATAAGGCATCTCCTCTTGTTTTTGCTGTGGTAATCGATAGTCTCTTTATAGAAAATTCCAGGCTGAGCTTGGTCTTGCAGAGGGGTGCATCCTGGAGATGCTTTGGTCTTCAATTCCAGAGGCCCATCTTTGGGCTTGGAGAAGGGTCCCCCCAGCCTGACTCCTAGTTGAAGGGCATTGTAAGGCAGTGGACTTGGAGCCAGGGCTCTGGGGCTCCATTTCTCTCCATCTGCCAGGGGCATGGGGTGACCTTGGGTGAAGCCTAAAGTCTCTCTTGGCATTTGAGTCTGACCTTCACACATTCTGGTTTGCTCTGTCCGCTTCTGCTACCAAATTCTTTACAGGCATTTTAGTGTGTAGGAACTTACATTTTCCTATGGGAAACCAAATCCCATTGTCAATCACTTAAAACTTTAAGCCTTTTCATCTTCTGCCTTTTGCCTCTTTAATGCTAATGCTGGCTCATCCCTTCCATAGATCTTGGCTTAGCTGTCACTTCCTCAGGGAATCCTTTCCAACCTGTACCAGTTTTGCCTTTTATGAGCTAGGTTAGCTCCAAAACAGAGGCATATTCCCTGATGTATTTCTCCCAGAGCCTAGACCTCTGCCAGGCGGCATATGGTGGGCTCTCAACAAACATCGATATACAAATTAATAGCCTCTTTTATTGCCCTGCCCTTTGTTTTCCCTTCACAGCGCTCATCATAATTTTAAATTATGCAGTTGAATAATTCTATCTCCCTGTTCCTGGCCACTAGGTTCTAACTCCATGAGGACAGGGACTTTTGCTTTGCTGACCGTTCCATTCTCAGCACCCAGCAGTTCCTTGAACAGAAGAGACTCTTTAAGAATGTTAGTTGAATAAAATTAAATGAAAAAGCTTAAGAGGTCAGAGAGGTTTTAATGTATCCAAAAGGCATAGTTTACAAGTGAATTTCCAGGCCTTAGAAGAGCTCACTCTACACATTCATTACTGTTATTCATTCAACAAACACCCATCTCTCTCTTCTTGTGCTAGGCAAATCATTAAGAATTGTTTCAGCCTCCGTGTGGTCACAGTCTGGTGGGGGAGGCAGGCATTGACACTGGGGGTAATAAGTCAATGTGGTCAGTGCTGTAAACAGAGGCAGGACCTGGGTTCTGGGCAAGTGCATAGCAGGGTGCAGTTGATGCAGGAATCAAAGGGTCATGGAAGGCAGAGAGGAAGCAGATTTTGAGCTGAAATACTGAAGTCTAAGTGCACCTAAAAGGAAATCATGGAAGGGGCATGTTCTTGAGCAAAGGTCTGGATGGGAAAAGGACATGGCTGGCTGGGGAAGAAAGCCATTAGGGGGCTTTCCTGGAGCTACGCTAGGGGGAGGGGAGAGCAGTTGGGAGGTGAGGTGGGAAGGTGGGGTGGGCCTCGAAGGACCCTGCCTGCATGCTCTCCAGAGACCTTTGTGAAAGGAGGAGGAGAGCCGTCTAGCTGGGACTCAGCTTTTGTCCCCAGTCTGGGCCCAGCTCTCTTTGATCCCAGCAAGGCCATTGTTTCCCCAGCACTGGCCTCTCTGCTTGGAAGGGGAAAATGTGGTCTTTGTTCTCCTGGGACTTTTCATCCCAGTCCTGCCCTGGTGGGGACAGGCTGGGGAGGGGCTCCCTGGGAGGACCCTGTCCCTGGCAGCTGAGGGACAAGGGCCGCCCCTGTCTCCCGCCCCCCCCCCCCGCCCCCCGTCTCCCGCCTTGCGTGGGTTGCACGAAGTCTGAGCATCCTTTCCCTCACTACAAATCATGCTGTGTTGGGGGTGGCGAAGAAATTCTGGGCAAACAGTTTCAGCTTCTTTGTTCTAAAAATTATCTTTGCTAACATTTTTAGGCTGATCTTAATATAAAGCAAATGTACAAGCCCTGGTAAAACCTGGGTTTCAATCTTAGCTCAGACATTCACTGTCTGTGTCAACCTGGGTAAGACATTTCACCTCCCTAAGTCTCAGTTGCCCCTCTGCAAAATCAGGGAAATGATAATATTTACCCTACAACATTGCCATGAGGTTTTATTCATTCATTGAATAGATATCTATTAAGCACTTACTATGTACCAGGCACTGTGGTAGGTGTTAAATAAACACTGGAGAATGAGATAGACTTGACCGTGCTCAAGTTGAAGCTTACCAGGGAAGAAAGACATTCAACACATACTTGAATCCTGCAAGAAGTGCACATTGCTAAGGAAGTGTGTAACGGGACTTCACAGAGTCTTGGGGGGCCAGGAGAGGGGCCCCCAGGAAGGTCAAGCTTATGCTGAGATTTGATGTTCATAAAAAGAGCCTGCGACTGGCAAATGGTCTGCCAGTGTTAGTTCCCCACCGCTCGGATTTGGACCAGACCCCTCACCACCACCTGCTGGGTTTGAGTTGGCCTCCCAAACTCCCTCTCCCCGCCAGGGAATGTAGCTAAAAAGGAGTGAATGCTGGGAACTGCTTCCTGGGGCCTGGAAATTGATGAAGACACAGACAAGGGAATGAACACGGGCCAGCTGTGACATTTTCTGTGTGCCTTCATTAGAGTGCTGGGCATGTGCTATCAGAGCTGAACTCTTGGCCCAGCTCACCAGGCCGGAGAGGGGGAAGGAGCTCGCTGACTGCAGTGCTTTGTAAGGGAAAACAACTGCGTCTGTAACTTGATCGAAGCAGGAGGGGAGGCTGCCAGAGCAGTGAGGGGAAAGAATAGCTTTTCTGAGGAGTGTCAGGGGGAGGAGGCAGCCTCCATCCAGCAAGTGAGGGGATGGCAGAGCTGAGCTGACTCAGAATTGGTGGGCGGTGCCACTTTGAGCATCCTTGGGCTGCAGTGCTTCTCTGTATGGAGCACCTTCCGTAGGCCAGAGACATTCACAGAGGGTATGAGTTATTCCTTCTGCTGCCATTTTTATGGATGAGAAAGCTGAGGCTCAGAGAAGTGAAATAACTTGCCTGAAGCCACACAGCCAGTAAGTGATAAAGGTGAGATTTAGATTCAATTCTCTATGTCTTTAAATCCATACTTCTTCCACTATATAATGCTGCCAGATACATTTTTGAACACTATTTCCTTCTAAATTTTCTACATATAATAATGATAAGAAGAATCCTTTTTATGTAATGTGTTTTACAAAGCAGTCTTCCAGGGTCTTCACAGTGGCTCCCCTGTGAGGCGAGGTGTTACTATTCTCATATTCCAGATGAGGAAATGGATCAGCCAGGCAGTGGATCCCCCAGTGCCACAGAGCAAGGAAGCTGGGGGCCATGGTAGATGCCAAATCCCATGCACTTCCCACCCTTCTCTAGAGACCCAGGGGGGCTCCTCAGGTCTCCACTGATATCCAGCCTCATCTCCTGAAGCTTCATGTGTAAAGCCCAAGCACAAACAGTCTGTTTTCCCGACAAGCTCGGAGCCTTCACTTTGTTTCTAACTCTTGATAAAGCTGGCAGCCAAAAATCCCCTTTCCGGGGGCCCCTCCTTCTGGGAAAGGGATGGTTGGCCATGTGTATTTTTCACTGGGGCTCCCACAAAGAATGTTGCATATAATATGAAACATGTGTCATTGGCGTTTGCTGGAGTGCCCCACCCCAGCCCTTCCCTGCACAGCTGGGAGTCCCTTCCACAGGGCCTTGTCCAAGGGGGTGGGGCCATACTCCCCCAGAACTGCCACCTCCAGAGGCAGAGTCAGGTCCTGAGCTCCCTGAGCTCTCCTGTCTCACTCCCCACTGCAGTCCCTGCCCCATTGAATTTCCATTTCTGACCATGGATGGTGAAGCTGGGACTCACAATTGGGTATGTCTGAGTTCAAGCTGGAAGCACACATAGCATGTGCTCAATGAGTATCTGTAAGATAAATTACAGAACGAACCTTCTGCCTTCCCTCTCCAGATGCAGCTAGGTGTGCTGCAATGTTTAGCATACTGTGATGGAGACCTTCACATTGGGGTGGTACTGGAGAATTCTGAAGCTAAAGGAAGAATATTGCTATTTTGTCATTTCCCCCTTAGAAGATAGGATTGTCTGGAGCATGGGTTCTTGAACTTGAGTGTGCTTTAGAATCACCTGGAGCGCATGTTAAAGCACATATTGCTGGACCTACCCCCATTGTTTCTGACTGACTGGTGGGGCCAAATGATTATCATTTTTAACAAGTTTCCAGTTGATGTGGTACTGCTGGGTTAAGGCCACTCTTTGAGAATTACCAAAAGAAGGAAAGGAGGATAGAAGGGTGAGTGAGAGTTTGGGAGAAGGGAGGGTAGGAAATGAGACTATACTGTGCTCATAGTTATCTTTCTAAAGCTCAGACTTGGATATGTGGCTAACTTGCTCAGCTGTCTCCATGGCTTCCCACTGCCTGCAGGATCAAGGCCCCATTGCATTGCTTGGCGTGGAAGACCCTTCCCAGTTGGGTTCTGCCTTCATCTCAAGCTTAGTTGCCTCCACTCCTGTTTTTAACTTCCACCTCTTCAGAGAAGCCTTCCCTGACTCTCCCAGATGAAGTTTTGGCTTCCTTCCCTGTACTTCTGCAATAATGGGGTTGCATCTCTACCCATGGCTTTCTCCTCCTACACATTGCAGTGATCTCTTACTCCCTCTAGCCTGGGTCTTCTTATTTATCATTCTACCCTGGGAGTTAGCCCAGTGTCTGACACAGAATAGGTACTGGATAAATGCTTGTGGACTGAAAGGGTCAATAATGACATTGGTTGTGCATCTGTTATGAGTTCAGTGCAATCCGTGGAGAGTGAGGTAATTCACAGTAGGTTGTTCATGCACCTGCCCTGGGTAGACACTATGCTAGGTGCTGAGACTATAACTCTGAGGAGTGGGAGGCATAAGTCCTGGCCCACATACAGTTTATCATCAGACAGGAAGACAGGCATAAACTAGGTAATTTCAGCATTGGTAAGAGGATTATTGGGGGGACGTGGGTGCAAAAGGGACTTATACCTGCAAAAGGGACCTAATCTGAGTGTGGTTGGAGGCAAGGGCCAAAGAAAGGCTTCCAAAGGAGGTGACATCTAAAGTGAGGCCTGAAGGATAAGTGCAGGGAAGGTGAGCCAGGGCATGGCGCATTCAGGGAACTGAAATTACCATGGCAGAGTGCACAGACATAGTGGCCTTGGCTGGGGCAGGAAAGTGAGGCTAGGTTTGGAATGGGCAGAGATGGGCACAGAGAAAGGGCCCTCTAAGTGCCATGATGGAGGAGAAGTGGGGGACCAGATGGTCCCTGTCTGAGTGAGGTAAGCTACAGCAGAATAGAAAAAGCAGGAGAAAGAGAGTGACTGTTTCACAGTAGTCCAGTCTAAGGACCTGTAGAGGCCATCAAGAGGGGTTTTCTGGAGACAAGGTTGTCAAGAATAAGGAGGACTCCCTAACAGATGTGGGTCAGTGGGTTGGGCATCATCCTGCAAAGCAAAAGGTCACAGATTCAATTCCCGGTCAGGGCACATGCCTGGGTTGCAGGTTCAATCCCCAGTATGGGCAGTCAGGTCTTGCCCGAGAGGCAACTGATCCATGTTTCTCTATCACATCGATGTTACTCTCCTCTCTCTCTCTCCCTTCCCCTCTCTCTAAAAATACATTTTAAAAATCTTTTAAAAAAAGGAATGAGGAAGATTTGGAAGGTAGAAGGAAGAAGGGAAGAAAGGTGAAGGGGAACCTGAAGGAAGGCACAGAGACAGTGTTGAGTACAGGCATGGAGGTGAGGAGGCCTATTTGCAGAGGTGAGGAGACAAACAACCTTCCTCGTCAGGTTGCCTGTAGTTCACAGCCCGCTGGACCCCTGTGAGTCTGTGCACACAGCCTGGCAGCCCTGCCGGGGCAGAGATCACCATCCCACTTTCCTGAGGAGGAAATTGCACAGGAAGTCATGGGAATTACAAGAGGGAGGTCAGGGGGCCACAGGTTTGGTGTCTGTTCTAGTGTGAGGAGCTGACCTTTCCCCGATTTTTAAAAGCTCTTCGCAGCTGCTTTACCAGGGGCGGATGATACAGTCCACTCCACAGCAGGCTGTGGTTTCTTTTTCACCTGATTTTTGTCCTGCTCCATTTGGCACTTTAAAACACGATCAACACTCTTGCCTTCCTTAAGTCATTTGACTAGGACTGCCTCCTCTTCCTGGTTTCCTGCAATACATTTTTCATCCCATAACCATAGGAAAAGGAGGGAAGGTTTCTTTCTTTCCTCCCAAAGCTCACCATGTGTCAGGACCATGCCAGGTACATTTATGTGTGACAAGTCACTTAGTCCACACCACTAATAGCTGAGGATGTTGTAGACAAACACATGGATGCTGAGCTAGATAGAGCCACTTGACCGAGCTCACACCGGGAGGTGGTGGAACTGAGATCCAACCTTAAATCTGTTTGAATTCAGATGAAGAGAATAAACAATATCAGCTGGGAAAAAAACTCAGAACACAGAGCCTTACCAAAGGGTCAGTGTGCAGTGGGAAAATGTTTCCGAAACAGGATATACTCTTTCATGGGTTCATACCTATTCACGTGCTAGCCTTCTTCCTGTCCTTTCCAATCTCTGCCCAGTAGCTCCTGATTATCTTTTAGGCATCCCGGTGATGCCTTCGAGGACCTCTGCCTGCAGTAGCTCCTCTTCCAACCTCCCATTTCTTTGTACATATCCTTAGTGCACAATCTATTATGGCGAATGTTTTCCTGGGCTTCTTTTTCAACTGAGTATAAACTCCCAGAAGCAGAGTTTTTAGAGGTCTCTAAATGCTCAATGCCTAGCCCAGCACTTGGCTTACCACACAGAAGCTGCATCAGTAGATTCTCTTTGAATAAATAAATGAAAAATTGAAAGACTGAGACTTGTCCTCAGATTTATTTCACCAGGGTTGACCTAGTAGTCCCACCCTCCATGTTAGGCCTAAGGAGATTCAGAGAGATAAAGTGACTTGCCCAAAATCCCATGGTAGCCAGAACAAAGCTAGCTAAACAAAACTAAACAAAGCAACAATAACCACTGCCACCACCAATCAATGTCCGCTGTCCTGTAACACTTTGCAGAGATCAACCACCCAGATCTTTTATCCACAACTCTGCTACTCTGATGATCAGCTCTGGAATTGTAACAGAGATTGCTAGGTGCCTACCCTAGAGATCATTCTCTTTTTCCAAAAAGAGAATATCCATTCTCTTTTTCTTGCTTACTAATGTAAGTTAATTGGGGGTTGCAATATGCACAGTTTGAAAAGGACATTTCAGAGCCTCCTTAGCAGCAAGGTGTGGCTCTGTGCCCAAGTTCTGGCCAGTGAGATATAAGAAGTTTTGGGGTGGGAAGTGGAGGAAAGCCCCTTAAAGAGGAGGAGGGTTTAACAAATACAAGTTTCCTCCTCCTCCTCCTTCTCTTGTTTTCCCCTTTTCCTTTTAGAATGTGACATAATGATAATGACAGAGTTTCAGAATCAATCTGGGACCATGAGACAACCTTGAGGGTGGATGTGGTTTATTTTTAGGGTGAAGGAACAGAAAGTCAGGAGGAAGTTGAGCCCTAAGGGCCATGGAGCCCTGAAATGCTTGTTTCTAGACTTCTTATGTGGAGAAAAATACAGATGTCTAATTTGTTTATGTCACTCTTATCAGCTTCTGTTTTTTAATCAGAAGCCACAGGAAGGAAAGTAAGGGGTCATTGGCTCTGGATCTGGTGGGCTAGGCTGTTTTCAGAAATAGAGTCCAGAAAGCTGTCAGAGGTGAAGCCTGGCTGGATGGGTGTCCTGCAGGTCAGAGAACAGTTCAGGGTTCGCTCGCCAGTACACCTCCCCATCCAGGAGGAACTGGGCAGGGTGTGGAGGCTGGGAGACGGGGTGGGTGGTGTTTCAGTCTTCCCACAGCAGTCCTTGACCTTGGCTTGATCTCAGCTCATTGCACTCTGGGGCTTGAATAGACGTTAGAGAACCAGAGTCTATGTCAGATAAGGGGTTGCCTGCCCAGCAGCCATTTCCACTTCAGTTTTCCTTGTCAGAACACTGATTTGGTTGCTCATTATGTTAATCCGTTCTCCCTTTTACTGACTTGTTTAGGTACAGGGCTTGTGATCATCCTCCTGGCTCCAATCCCCCCACCCCCACTCTATGAACTACAAGGGGCACATCTGGAAAAGTTTTTCTTATTCTTTTCTAAAGAAGAGGCCCAAGACAAATGTTAACCTCCTCTTGCCTTCGGGCATTACTGTGAGGGTGTGAAGCTGGGAGCTGCGGGAGCCATCTTGACACCATTAAAGAATCACATAGAAACTGGCTTGTGGCCCTGACATCTTGCTTGTTTGTTTGTTTGTTTATTTATAGAGAGAAGGGAAGGGAAGGAGAAAGAAAGGGAGAGAAATATCAATGTGCAATGTAAGAGAGAAACATTGATTGGCTACCTCTTACATGCCCCCAACTAGAGACCTGGTCTGTAACCCAGGCATGTGCCCTGACTGGGAATTGAACCAGTGACCTTTTGATTTGCAGGACAATGTCCAATCCACTGAGTTACACCAGTCAGAGTGACCCTGATACATTTGAGTCACTGGAATACCCAACCTGGGACCCCTACATCTGGACTTCTTGCTGTGTGAGATAACAGATAGTGTTATTATCACTTTTTTTCTTGTAGCCATAAGCATTCTAACTTAGATAGAATTTGACCTCTTTATTTGACAAGTGGGGAGAAGGAGAATGAAGCTCAGAGAAGGAAAGCAACTCTCCCAAGGTCATACTATAGTATAACAGTGGCAACCTAGAATTCTATTTTCCTATCTTCCTCTCTAATAATCAGAAAAAAACATTTTTCTGCATAACACATGGAGTCATTTTAAGAAAAAGTGAAATTCTGTGTGTGTTTGGGATACATGGATACCATCTCAATGGTTTTTCCCTTTCTAGATGAGGAGTCACCGGCATGGGATCAGGTCCAATTCTACTACCATGAACATAATTCCTTATGACAACAAAAAGAATAATCATTTCTCAGATTTATAGAGCACTTCATCATTTATAGAGCTGGTCAACATTTGCCAAGGTTTTCATATCCATAATTTCATTAGATTCTCATTAATGAATCTAATGGATCTAATGGATCTATGGATCTAATTTCATTAGATTCATTAGTGGGGTGGGCCAGGTCAGAATTATTATTCCCATTTTATGGATGAGGACCCTGAGGGTTAGAGAGGCGAACTGATCCAGCTGAGGGAACCCCAGGCCTGAGGTGTGAGTGGGTTAGTACAGGCCTACCCTCTACTGTTCGCAATACCCTGTTTCCTGCTGTGGTCTAGGGTAAGAGCCACAGGACCCTGCAAAATAGGCCAAAAGAGTATTGCTATTGCCACTTTAAACTTGAAGATGTAGAAGCTTGGAGGGGCGGACAATATGCTTAAGATCAGAGCCAGGCTGTTTTGCCTACAAGTTGTCATCTTTGCATGACTCCACAGCATTATCTCTAATCATTCAATATCAATACCTGACCTTGTGGTGAGCAGGGCAGACAGTTATAGCCACCTAGTATAGGGAGCATGTCACAGGGGGAGTGAGAATCTCAGTGACTTGGCTGAGATAACTGTGCCAGTAGCAAATATATGAATCTGGGCTTCCCGACTCCCTGTCCATTGCTCTCCTCCCTCTCCTTCCTACTTCCATAGCCATAGGTGATATTGGCTTATGTTATCTCTTTAAGGAATCATTTTTCCTTTGGTCTCTCCAGGGAATGTGACCATTTTATCTACTGCTATACCCGATTGCCTGGAACAGTGTCTGGATCAATATAAATATTTGTTGAATGAATAGATAAATCTATAAATTCCAAGTAAATATTTATTGGTTGTCAGCCATCTGGTGGGCCTTGGGAGGAGGTGAGAGGGTCAAGGTCAGCAGTCACAAGGTACATATTGGAATCCACCTATGAGTTTTCCTTGTCTACCCTGCTCTACATCCACGTGGACCAAGTGTAACATCCTATACGTGGCTCAGACCTGAGCAATCTGGGCAGCCCCAGCAATAGCTCTGGTGGAACTTAGAACAGGCATTGCTGTCAATGTAGCCTAAAGGTCTATTCATTCACTTTATTCATTCATGCATTTATTGATTCCATCTATTCATTCACTTGTGCAACAACCAGACGTAATGTTGGGTCCTGGGGATACCAAGACACAGAGTTTCTGCCCATGAACTGCTCACAGTCTAGTAGGGCCACAAGTAATGAGCAAATATCAAAACAGTGGCACAAATGGCTACCATAGCAATAAGCAATAGAAGAAGGGCACCTCATCCAATCCAGGGCCCAAGGAATGCTTCATCCACAACTACAGTTGCCATTCATTGAGGTTTTCCATGTGCCAAGTTCTGTGCCAAGCTCTTTACATTCATTAACCAGTTTACTTCTCATAATAACCTTGTGAAGAAAGTGTTATCATTTCCATTTTACAGATGAACAAACTCAAGCTCAGAGATGAGGGGTGACTTTCCCAAAGCCACAGAGCTCACATGTGCTAGTGCTGAGGTCTGCCGCAAATAGCTGGGCTCCTAACAACTGCCTTGCATGCTGAACAGACTGCATCCTGGCTAATAAGGTTATACTTGAGTTGTATTTTGAAGGATTAGTATGAGTCAACCAAGTAAATTGACTATGGCAAGGAGACATTGTAGGAATTGTGGATTTGAAAGATAGGTAAAGGCATTTGAGACAAAAGGAAACCGCATGGGCAAAGGCAGAGAGGTTGAAAATAGCAGGCTGTGTCTAAGTGGAGCAAATGAATAGAGGGGAGGTCTTCCCCACTGATCTTCATGGAGAAATTATACAGGGAATCTTCCTGCGTGATGGAGCCACGATGCATTGTCTCATTACCCTGACAATGCCACTGGGACTATAACCTTTGAGTGACTGGGTGACTGGGTACATTAAACATCACACAGGAAAGTCCTGTTGGAAAGACAAACCATAGCTGGGCTTCGTGAATTTGTAGTTTTTGGCCAGGAGGACTAAAAAATAAATATCTGGACCTAGCTGTCAGAGGGAGGAGTGAGAATGTGTCTGTGCCCCGTGACTGAGGGGGTAGGAGGAATGGCTGGCTGAGTTGCTGATGCTGTTGGAGAGGGGATGTTTCTATTTTTTCTCTCCCCTTCCTATCTTTCTTCTTGCCTGCTATACACACTCATTGAACACACAGTGTGTGTCCAGTTTGGGGCCATGGTAGATACGTGGATGGGTCAGATCTGGTCACTACTCTCAGAGCATCTACAGTCTAGGAGGCAATGGGACATATTGATAGATGTCCTAATTAATGATTCTGCAGGGAGCATCAGTTACAAAGTGTTTTTAGTTGGACATACATTTCTAGGAAACCATGTGTGTCCAGGTGTAGGAAAACAGAGATAAATATTATAGAGCCTCTGTTTCTGAGAAGCCACAGTTGAGAGAGAGTGTTACCATGGAAGCAGCATGGTGCACAGAGGATGGAGGAAGAGTAAGGGAAGCCACAGAGGTGAGAAGACATTTGAGCCAGACCTTCCTCCCAGCCAAGGGCAGTCACATTCATGGGTCATGCACATGTTCTCTCTGGAAGTGAATTTTTGATCTATTATTTCAGCATCCTTCACAGACTCTGTGAAATCCATACAACAACCTCTGCTTTTCTGTTGAGGGAACTGAGGCCCAGAGAAGTGAAATAAACCACCCAAGACCCCACAGCTGGCAAGTGGCAGAGCTGGGGGCAAACCCGGGGCTTTGGGCTCATGTTCTTTTCAAGACACCCTGCTGCCTCTACAAACACAGGGGAGAGAGTGACAAGGGCCATGTGCCCGTGGGCTGTCTACTTTTAGCTCCTTCATTGGACCAAGGCCCAGAAAGTGTCCCATCGTGTCACATCTGTTCAAGGTTGTGGGTGATCTGTGGGCTCAGGCTTAATCCAGTAGGAGGATTTAGTAACACAGGTTGCCTGGCCTCTCAGTGGGAGAGCTGCTTAATCCTCCAAAACCCCCTGTTCCAACTCCATCCCTCTGTCATGCTGCTGGGGATGGGCTCTGAGCCCCATTTGAAATGTGAATGGCCACACTCACCTTGAAGCTTTCCTTGAAGACCATTGCAGTGAAGGTGTGAGGCAGAGCTGCCTTGTCCAGGCAGTGAGGCATGAAAAAGTGGGTGGAGGCCCTTTGAAGTGTTTTGAGAAAAAGGAAGGAAAGGGCACTGAGGCTGACTGAGTTAGCACACTTTGCTAAATGCTTTACATACATCTGCGCTGGGCTCTGAAAACAGGGTCTCACAGAGAGATGCCGGCAGCCCCTACTCTTTCCAGAGGAGCCAGTCAGATCCCAGCTCTGGAGGGCAGAGGCCATTTTGCTGAGAGAATGACCTCTTTCTCTCATGAAGCTGCCTCTTTCAGAACTGTGGCTACCCCCAGCCCCAGCCACTGAATGCAATTGCACCAAGAAATAAATGGTTCTCGTGGTCAGAAAGACACTTCTATACAGTTTAATTTGGCATAATTATAAGTTTCCTCAGCACATTTTATTATGTGCATTGTTGTTGTAGGAAAACAATGTTTGGGTATATGAAGTTTTTTATTATTGAAAAAAATAGTAATTTAAAAAAAATTATTAATCATTCCCTTAAGGCTAATTCTCTCCCATAGTCACATGCATCAGTGATAAGCACATTCTGAGGTGGCTTTTTCCTTTTCTGTACATTATGTTTTGGAGGAACGGGGGAGCCTAAATTATATGGGATGATTCTAGAGGCTGTGAATGCCAGGGAAGGGAGGAGGGGTGCCTCCTTGAAACAGAGCAACCCTGGGCCTACGTATCTCTGGCCAAGGACCCTGGCACACATGTTGTACCCCACAGGCCCCCAGGAGCACTGGCTTAGGGGTCTGCTTAATCAGAACTCATATCCTGGGTCTGTCCTTTGCTAGCTGTGTGACATTGGACAAATGACTTAACTTTGCTTCTTTCTTTGGTCCAGTTCACTTCCCAAACTGAGGTGCAAAATTTCTAGAAGGATTATGTCACTATGCCGAGAGATGCAAAGTCACCCAGTCCATACACAAACAATTAACTTCCTAATGAAGCACCTGATTTCATCAAAACATCATGTGGGGAAAGGGGGGACACTTCTAGGGAAAGTTCGAGGATTACTGAACACTGAGGAGGAGCTTGGAGTTGGGGGCCCATGCCTATACATGCTAATCTTTGCTGAGTGCATGTGTAGGTGCTCTAGCAACAATAATATAATATTTATATTAAAACAAATCCAGCTAGGTGGTGAAGGAGATAGTCATAAGCCTCTGACTGAAGGCAGAAGAGGTAACTCTGAAGATATTTAATGTTTGTTTTAGCCTGTTTTGTCTACATATTCTCTCTTAGTGCTTATACACATTCTATCTCTGTCTCTCTGTTTAAAGATACTTCTGAGACAAATGTGACAGGAAGCCATTTCTCTTATAAAACTGGATGTAACATCCCTTGCTTAAGAGCAGTGGTATCATGATTACATAAGGGAACATACTTAAAATCATTTGAGGCTTGGTAATGAATTTTTGATATAACACCAAAGACATGACTCATGAAAGAAAAAGCTAGTAACTTAAACTTTATTAAAATTAAAGCTTCTGGTCTATAAAAGAGACTATTAAGATAGTCAGAAGATAAGCCAGCAAATGGGAGAAAATGTTTGCAAAAACATTTCTGATCATGGACTTGTTTTCAAAACATACAAGAATACTTAAAACTCAGCAATAAGAGAATGGAGAAAAGATCTAAACAGACACTTCACCAAAGAAAATACAAAGAAAGCAAATAATCACATGAAAAAATGATCATTTGTCATTAGGGAACTGCAAAGTAAAGCAACAATGAAGCATCAGTGCACACCTATAAAAATGACCCAAACTCAAAACACCGACAACGCCAAGTGTGGGCAAGGACGTGGAGCAGCAGGAACTCTCATTTATGGCTGGTGAGAATGCAAAATGGCATGGCCACTTTAGCAGACAGTTTGGCAGTTTCTTATAAATCTAAAAATATTCTCACTATCATCCTGCAATTGCAGTCCTAGGTATTTCTCTGGTTTGAAAACTAATGTCAAAACAAAAACCTAGTATTTATAGAAACTTTATTCACAATTGCCTTACACTGGATCCCCTCAACACCGAGATGTTCCTCAGTAGGTGGCTAAACCATGGCACATATGTAAAATAACAATAATTCCACAATAGAAAAATAAAGAGCTATTAAACCATGAAAAGATATGTATAAATCTGAAATGCATATTGCTAAGTGAAGGAAGCTTATCTGAAAACTCTGCATACTCTATAATTCTAATTATGTTCCATTTTAGAAAAGGTAAAACTATAGCACAGATAAAAAGATCAGTAGTTGCCAGGGTTTTGAGGAGAGGGTTGAATAGGTAAAGCATAGAGGATTTTTTGAGGAGTGGGGATGAAACTATTCTGTGTGATAGTATAACTGGATAAATGATGTTATGCATTTATCAAAACATGTAGGATTGTACAGCAGATTGAACCTTAATGTATGCAGATTAAAAAAATTACTTAGGAGGTAAGAATTCCAGGATGGGCTGCAGAATGTGACAAAATAATCTAATTGTATTACAGATGTATGAGAAAGCTTCAGTAATGGAGTTGGAGGAGGAAAGGTGCCGACATAAGTCATTTTGGAAATGAGTGGAGTTTGTAAAACTAAATGCAAAAAAATACTGCATATAAGCACTGTACTCTAGTGGAAAAATTGTTTCCCATGAGAATATATGTAAACTCTTCTGATTCTGCTCTACAGTACACTGGAATTGAATAATAAGTGATGCTGGGAGCCAGCTTTCTTACCATTGGAGTGAGAAGGCACAGCTGAGCCAGAGGAGGAAGCTAGAATCATGCATGGGGTGATGAATTAGAGTTGGAGGCATCAGTATGAACTGTGTTTAGCTTCATATAGATACCGATGGTTACATATAGAAATATTTATAGATAGGTTACCAGTGAGTGTATACACACATATATTTCCTTGCTCTGTCAGCTGAGAACCCAGGAACAGTGATACTCCAGCCACAAGGAGCACACTTCGCACCACTCTACAATAAAAGGAACCAGTTCTCTTTAGAGAACCTAAGACTGGAGCAGGAAGTGTGTAAGATAAGCCTAGAGCAACCCAAAGTACCAGAAAGTAAGAAAGTGCTCAAAACCAAACCAAAACAATGATGGAGAGTGTCAAAGGGATGCAGGAACCAACCGAAAGAGCTCCCAATGGCCAAAGCTGGAACAATTTGAGCAACAAAATAAATAAGCTAATATTGGATTATGATACAAAATAGAAAAATAAATATCCATGAGTCCATACTAATATAAACAAATGATTAAACAAATAAATCAATGGGGGAGAACTTACAAATTTTCCATATAGCGGAATTCCATACAGCAGGCAATCTATGTAGCTTCTCTGCCTTCAGTGAGGTAAAGCATATTTCCTGACACAGTGATTTCCTTCCAAAGAGTGCTGTATGGAAAGAGAGAAGAAATCAGTGACTTTACAGAGGAGAAATCTCACAAATACTACCTCAGCCAGGTGTTCAAGGTCAACATCAACAGTGATAAGTCAAATTGGTGGTATGTGTCTTTGACACAATGTGATCAAAATGGTACTTTCCTCTGTGGTCTTTCTCCCCAAACCCTGGGCTATCTAATAGTAAGAAAAACATCAGACAAAGTCTAACTGAGGGACGGTCTACAAAATACCTGACCAGCACTCGGCAAAACTGTCAAGGCCATCAAAGACAAGGAAAGTCTGAGAAACTGAGAGTCGCTACAGCTAAATATAATGTGTTTTCTGGGATGGGATTCTGGAACAGAAAAGGATATGAGATAAAAATTAAAGATACCTAAATAAACATGGCCTTCAATTGATAATCGTGTGTCAGCATTGGCTCACTAATTCTAACAAATGTACCCCATTCATGTACAATGTTAAAAACTGGGGATCTGGGTATGACCTGGATGGGAACTCTGTACTATCTTTGCCATGTTTCTGTAAATCTAGAACTGTTCTGAAATATGAAGTTTATTTTTTAAATGGGATAATACCATAAAAAGTCATTTTGTGAGTTGTTGCTATGAAATGGCAATAAATGATAATGAGACTGAGAAAAGTTTATTCACTCAAGTGGCTTACAAGGAGAAGAGCAATCTGGAGTAACAGCCTGAGAAGGCCTGTTTCTCTGGAAGCTGGAATTCCAAGGGTCTGGACCCTGGCAGATGCCAAGGTTTCACAGAAGAGGTATCATTATTCTTCATGAGATAAGGAAAGTTTTATTTCCTTTGGAGAGGGAGGAGGAAGCAGAATAAAACAATAATGGACATTTGTAGAGTGCTGAATTATTTGCCAAGTGCTTTGTCTGTTCTAAGTGCTTTATCTCATTGAATCTTGATGAGGTTGGCACCACTATTTCCTTAGACAGAGGAAAAGAGAGGGAAAACTGAGGCCCAGAGAACGTGACCTGCCTGATAACGTATAGCTGATAGGGGTCCGGGAGTGTGAGGCAGGATTTGAACCCAGGAAGTTTGGCTCCACGGCCCTCTCCATGAGACTACTTGCTAGGAAATATGATGGTTCTCCATGATCACTCACATCCTCTGCAATGTTCCAGAACTCCTGGAATGTGTGGTGTGTGCATGTTTTTTGTAGAAACAAGAAAAGGACTGAATTTTCTATCTTGGATGACTCATGACTATAAAAACCAGTAAGAGTTTAGGTCAAGTTTACTTATGTCTCTGAGTGTCAGGACAAGGGGGCGGTGGTGGGGGCATACTACTTAGCTGACATGGGACAACACTATCATTATTACTGCTGGTCATCCCCTTCCTGCCCCACTACCTACTCACCCCTCACTCCAATACCCTAGAGCTTCCTTCAAGCCGGGCCGCTTCCTCAGGGGAAACAGGATGTCTTCTACAGGCTTGAGCCAGGTCTCTGGGGATTTGAGGTGGGAAGAGGCTGTCTAATTGGTTAACACGGAGCTAGGCACCAGAGAGGAAGTAATGTTTCCGGGAGTTGAGGAAACCGCCATTTCCTCCTCCAGCAGGAAGCAGCCCGGGCTATTCTCAGCACCCGTGGCCATGCGGAGCAGTGGAAATCACAGCCTGGCAGTGTCTCACTTTTGCCTCCTGCAGTTTAACAATCTCCCAGTCAAAATAAACTGGCTCCTTAGGTCTCCGGGGCACGGTTAAGGTAATAATTGAGAGAAAGAGAAGCCAGAGGTCTGGCTGTAGCACAAGGACACGGAGAGACTTTTAAAATATCAGGCTGGTATTGACTGCTGGTGCCTCATTAAAGTAGTTTAATTGAAGCATTGTGAAGACAAACAAACCAAGAGATTTAGTTACGGTTTCTCCAACAGCCAGTCTCTCCACCTCATGAGAATCTGGACTGGTGGGGATAGGGGAGATTGTTGATCCTTTAAGCATACATGTAGATGAATTTTCAACAGGAAACCTCTATGATTCAGTAGAAAGGAAACTGGAAAATGAATCAGAGAGACCTGGGTTAGAATTTGAACTTCAGCTGCCATGCCATTTTGAGAGTTACAACGCGGCTGACCTAATCCTGTTCACGTAGCAAAGCCCACCCTGTTTACCTCACAAAGCTTCTCTGAAATCAAACTTAATTCCTTCTTTCTTTTATCTCTTCATGTTCACTGGTTCCAGAGCCCTGGAGATTCCCTTCTCACCTCTCCTTCATTCCTTCAATCCTTCCATAAAAGTTTACTGAGCCCCTGCTTAATGTCTTGCCTTTGGAGATTCAACAGGGAATGATAGAGTTGATCTTCCTTTGAGAAAGCAGATAACAAACAAGCAAACACAAATATATGAGATAATTTTACACTGTGATCAGGGCTATGAAGGACATAAGCATATGCCTTGACAGAAAGTGACCAGGATGAGGGAGAAGAGGGTGGGAGGAGGGGTTACTCTACATGAGGGGGTGGAGCCCTCCCTGATGAGGTCACATGTGTATGATACCTCAGGGGTGGGACTGAGCCAGCTCTGCAAGGGGGTGGGTCTCTGAGGGCATGGGGCCACTGTTCATTGATTTCATGTGATTTAGTGGGGGTTTCTGGAAATGAGAGATGTGGTGGTTAGCCAGACAGTCAAGGTCACTGAGGTTTTGGAGCTTATATTTTGGAGGGGGAGGATAGAAAAATGAACACACAAATAAATAAATACAACTAGGTATTGATAAGCACTCTGCAGAGAATTAAGACAAAAGTCGGTCCCAAAGTAGAGTAACTGGTTGATCAAGCAGAGGAAACAACGGTGTAGATAGAGGTCCTGAGGCAGGAAGGAGCCCGCTGGTTAGATAAACAAAAGGAATAACATGTTCCTCTGACCCACACCTGGCCAGTTCTCTGTGCCCCACTTGTCATATTCATCAGTGCCCAGATCACAGTGCTCTGAGTCCCCACCTCATGTACGTGTTGACTTGAACAGAATTCTAGCCTGTTCCAGAAGTTCTTTCCGGGGAGTGCTTACAGTCCTGCAGCTTGGCTGTTGCTGGACCACTGTCCCCTACTGGCGTGTCTGGAAATCCACGGACTGCTTGACCCATCTTCACATTCAGAACTGCCAAGTCTTCCCTGGTGACGGTCTCCCCCAGGACACAGATGGGGTTGCCGAAGGTTTAATAACACTGATGTTGAGCAAAATGCAGAGCTACTTGCACAGAGATGAGCTGATGAGACGAGACAGCGAGACCCCAGAGGGAGCCCAGCTGGAACCCAGAGGGCTGCCCTGCCTTTGGGAAGCAGGTCATGTATGAGAGAGAGAGAGAGAGAGAGAGAGAGAGAGAGAGAGAGAGAGAGAGAGAGCGCAAGAGATCTGGGGCCATTATTCGAAAAAAAATTTTTTAGAGTGCCTGCTCTATACTAGATTGATGTGAAGGGCTGGCAATACCAGGGTAAATGAAAGTCTAGTCCTTGCCCTCACCACTCATTGATCTTACAGTTTCGTGGGCCTTTAATACCACGGCAAGGCATCTGGATGTAATTCAAAGAGCACCAGGAGGCATTTGAATCACCCAGGAGACTTTCTGTGGCAAGTTACAGAGAACCTAACCCGTGCTGGCTTGAACAATAAAGCGGGTTTATTGGTTCACCATAACTGAAAGGTTGAAAGGTGCAGAGGCTTCAGATGTGGTGCGGTCAGGGCTCCAGCTCCGCGTCCTTGTGATTCCCTTGGCTCCATCCTCATCCCTATAGGCCAGCGCCTTCCTCAGGCACAGGTCATGGGATGGCTGCAGCAGACAGGGGCTGTGTTGTTTTTCACTCAAATCCTGGAGGGACAGAGTGAGAGCGAGAAGGAGAGCAGAAGATTACTCCCCATAACCGCAAAAGATACTCAATGCTGAGCTTCTGACTAGTAGTCTCTCCTCACACCCCACCCAATTTCTGCAGCCCAATCTCTGCGGCCAAGAGAACACAGAGCCCAGATTACTAATTTCTGCAGCAGGGCCAGTGGGACTCCCAGGACTGGCTAATTAGTCTCTCTTCTGGAGCAGGGGTGGATGCTGCCCAAACCACAGCATGAAGGATGCTGGGAAGTAGCAACAATGCCTATTACCATGGAAGATATTGAGCAGAAGGTTAATATAATCTGATGTACACTTTTATACAGATCACTCTGAATTGGAAGAGGGAAAAAGAGGAAGCAGGAAGGACCATTAGGAGCTACTACTCCGAAGAGAGATGGTGGTGGGTGGGACCGAAGGAAGGCAGGGGAGACATAGCAAAAAAGGACACATTTGAATCCCCTTTCTATCATTTAGTAGCTGAGTGACAATGGCACATGACATTACTTCCTGACATCATTTCCCAAATTTATATGGTTATATATAATTCTTAGCTTTATTATTACTCTTAACATGGTTATAATTTTTAGCTTTCAGGATTTGAGAAATCCATTAAATGTGTCTACCACAATTTAGACCCTCAACAAACGGCCTTATTATTGTTAGTGTCCAAACCCCTTAGTATGACATACAAGTGCCTTTATATTTTGGACTCAAGTAACTCTGGGTGGGGGAGGGAGAGTCTCCTGTGTTCAGCTGATACTTGTGGTCTTCCCATCATATGATGGCACTTCCCAAAATGGGAAAAAGGTCTATAGCCAGTTATACAACTTCTTTTTTGTTCCCAGGGATTTTCTCCCTGGCCCTATCAGTCAGGGTCCACATCTTGAACAGCAAAGGAAGCTGTTTGTCATGTTTTTAGTTCACAAATATTGACAAAAGAATGAGGGTTGACTCAATGTATTTTAATGAGTAACAACCAAGCCAGCTTGCTCAAATTTCCAGAAATTTTCTCCTGGGCTGAGTTGTAGTGTGGTTTTTGCCACTCCCCGAAGCCAGTGTCCCGAGCCCAGGAAAGCCCCCTGCTTATCACTGTCACTTCAAAATGTTTGCTCTAGAATCAATGGGTTGAGTGTTTCCCTGAAAATAAAAATTTTGCACAATACAAATAAAGCTTTAGTCTGCAAGGGAGATATGAATTCCCCACGGAAATTGAGTCCACACTTAATAGGGGGGCTGTAGGCTTTGTGGGGGGCAGGGGGGCTGATGGGAGGAAATGGATTGGGGTGGAGAGGTGCAACACTCCCTGCTTTTAGGTAAGTTTCACCTGGTGGGCACCTGTGAGTTTGGGGATTAGAAAAGCTTGGATTTTAATCTCATCTCTGCCATTAATTACCTGTGAGATTGTTATTCATTCAAAACAGACCAGATACTGGGGATAAAAACTACAAAACCTACTCCTAAGACATGACTATCCAACAGTGGATACAGAGACATAGATTTCAATAGAGTATGATAGTGGGGGAATATGGCAGTAGGGGGTATGAGAGTGCAGGGGGGCACTAAATCCCATTTTGCTGTGGCACTTGGGGGAGAGCATCAAGGAAATCTTCCCAAAAGAAGCATAGGAGCACAGAGCAGTGGGAAGGAGGGAGCATTAGCTTGGAGAAGCAGCCGGGCAGGGGGCGCAGTGGCTATGTTCTAGGCAGGAGAAAGTACACTCAGAGTTCTGGAGGCCAAAGTGAACTGGTGTGTGGTGGGACAGTGGGGGCAAATGTCAAATAATGAAGGCCCTGTGAGCCATTTTTGTTTCACTGTATCTGAGGACAAGGGAGGGGGAGCTATGAAGGGTTAGAAGCAGCAGAAAGGCACGGGCATGTAGACATTTTAAAGCAGTTTTGGCTGATGTGTGAAGAATGGGCTGAAGGGGAACAAGACAGGAAACTGGGACAAAAGTGCTGAGGTCATCCACAGTCTAGGTGAGAGATGATGGCAGCCTGGACGAAGTGTGTGGAGCTGGAGAGTAAGAGTAATCCATGGCATTGAGGGATATTTGGAATGTGGTTACTTGATCTCAGAGAAAGAATGAAATGTAATGTGCTAGACACTCTGATTGCTTCATCCTACTCCTTATAACACCCCTGTGAGGGAGATGTGGCTCCCAGAGGTTAAGCAACTTGTTCACAACTAGGAAGCGGCAAGGGCCCAGGTCAGACCCAGGTCTGCCTGTCCTCCACAGACCCTTGTTTTTCACCACAAGATCATGCTGCTTTTCTAAGTTAAATATAATAATTTATTGCTTACCATGCTTCAATTAAGGGCCATAGGAGTTACACTAATTCTGAAGAATTTAAGTAAAGGGATGTAATACAGATGGAAGAAAGTTGGCAATTGATATATTTGGGAGTATCATGCTATTCTCAACATCCACATCTGTGTAACCCCCACCCATCATCCTCGCTGGAAGTTTAAGTAGGTCACTTGCCATGTCTGCTAGGAAGCCTTCCTGGGTAGACCTCCTTCCCTGTCAGAATTGATGGATTGGTTACCCTCCCATCCTCGAATGTTGGCATGGTTTCTCCCCTGCACTGGCCTGGAAGCTTCTTGAGGGCACAGACAGTGCTTTCATCACTAGGATATTCCAGAGCCTAGCTGAGGGTGTGTACTTGTGACATATTGGATGAACAAGTGATGGCAAGAAGATCACAATTGCGATGATAGGATCTGTTTGTCTTGGTAGTATGTGTAAGTGAAGGCTTTGTTCATGTCCATTATATCAAATGCTTTGCCCTTCCTTATGCCACGTGTTGTTGCTTCTATGTCCTGTGAAATCGTTCTTTGTGTTTTTGTCCCGTCTTTCCCTACAGAGCCAAGACTGCACAGCCGTGTCCCCTTCCTATGCATTCAATGGCGTTCTTCCTTAGCTGTTGTTCTCCTGGCTTTTTTGCACAAATTACATATTCCTCCTAGCCTGGCTTTAATCACCACAACCTTGAATCCTCATCAAACTCTCTGCCCTATTGCAAACCAGTGCTTAAAGGACAGTCTTATCCTCTGAAGAAATGGTATAATTTTCATAAACATGGGTCATTTCCCCCTTGCATCAATGTCAGATATGAAACCACCACTTAACAAAATGTGCCAGAAATGAACAATGCCTGAACAAAGACTAAGGACAATAGTTTTATTTTTTTGGTAGTTCTGTGAAATTGTTGTCCTAAATAAAATATTCCTAATGCTTTATTTACTAAAGCTTTGGGTTTATTTTGAGAAAACTTTCCTGAACCTGAGTCTTCGGATGTGGTGCTTATCCTAGTCACATCCTGGGGAGTTGCTCTGTGACTGATGTGAATGGGCTCTGGCTTTTTCAGGGGGCCCCTGGCACTGAGGAAGAGGCAGGGGCGGAGGATGTCAACCCCGTGTTCAGTACAAAGACAGAGATGACAAACCATCAGCGTGGGTGGAAGTACCCCCCCACGAAAGGAAGAGCTGAACCCCCTGGGCTCACACGCTCCAGACAATGGCAGAAGCGAACCCAGCTCCGACTTTATCAGTACTCTTCTAGGGACTGAAGTGTCTCAGAGTTTCCAACATCTGAGTGATTTGTGGATATTAGGAATTCAGACACTGGGTGAGTAAAGCCACCAGTGCTGGGAATTTTCTCATTTCAGGAAATTTTGGTGTGAGCCATGCTGGAACCTCACCAGCAGGCGGACCAAAGGGGAGGAAGTCTGGACAGGCGGTGGGAACGAGACTGTGAGAACGGACCAGAAGGCAATGCAAGGACTTGGCTCTCATGGCAAACAGTTCTGTGTGGGAATCCTGCTTCCCTGAGCCTCAGTTTCTTCACTGGCAAGGTGGGGATGATGGTATCTAACTTGCAGGGGTGTTAATGAAAATTAAATTCAATAATGTCATGCCTGACACACAGTCAGGACATGGGACAGATGAGTTCCACTCAGTATCTATAGGTGTGCGGTGAACTGAAGTATCGCCATAGTGAGGTTGGTCCAGTTTGAGGACCAATGGTGGTCAGTGGGCTATCTAAGCCAGACCTTGCAGTTCAAAGGACTGGGTCTGACTCCTGGAGGTAAGGGGAAGCGGCTGGGCAAGGTCAGGTGGGTTTTGGAGGTCATGCGTAGTCTGGTTTTGGGGCGGGGCTTTAATCTGAAGTTTGATCCATGAGGAAGCTCATACAGCTCCAAGCACATCCCAGACAGTATCACACAGAGCAGAGGTTCTCAAAGCATGGTCTGAGGACCCTGGGGGAACCTGAGACACTTTCAGGGGGTCGTGGGATCAGAGTTATTTTCACACTGTGACAAAGATGTTATTTGCCCTTCCGCTGAGTTGGTGTTTGAAGTGATGGCGCAAAAGCAACAGAGGATCAAACTGCTGTACTTCAGGATGAGTTCCCGTGGTGGTACCAACCGCAGCTGTGACCATCGTATGATTCACCACCACACATGTGCAGAAAGCAAAAGCCAGTTTCACTTAAGAATGTCCTTGATGAAGCAGTATGAATGGTCAAATACATCAAATTTCAACCCTGGGTATCTGCCTTTTTAATTTTTGTGTGATGAAATGGCGAGTGCACTTTGAGGGTTTCCACTGGACCCGGAAAGACAGGGACAGTGTTGAGGGAAACTGCTGGTGCGATTGTTGGAGTCGGGGGCGGCACCTTTTCTTTATGGAACATTATTTCCCTTGAAGGAGTGACTGGCACACACACTGTGGTTATTCAGATGTGGGTAGTTGGCAGATTTTTAATTTTTCCCAAATAATGAAGTGGGGGGTGTCACTTTAAGGAAAACAAGTGATGGTGTCTGCTGCCAATGGTAAAATTGGATTTCAAATAAAAATAAGAATTTGGTAAAACTCGTATCTTTCACTGTAAGTTGTCAGGTTCATCACAACTAGTCTTTAAAAATACATGACCTATTGCTTGGGTGTAATTGTCAGACATTAAAAAGATTTGCAACCGTGTGAAACATTGCCATTCTTACTAATCATTATATGACTGTTCTTCATTAAAAAGTATGTTATTTGATCAACATGTAATGAATTTACCATTGTTATGTTAAAGGAATTAATAAATGTTTAAAAATATTCTCTATTTTAATTTCTAATGCAGTAACTCACTAGATATTACTCACATAAAGGAAAGTTCTGTAGTATCTGTAGCCATTTTTAAGAGTGTAAAGAAGCTTCAGTTCAAATCTTGGTTCTGCTATCCTAGGCAAATTACTTCTCTGTGCCTCATCTCCCCCCTCCCACAGAAACTTTAACTTACCTCATGAAGGTAGGCTGTGAGGACTGAAGAAAACTTAACATATATGACTAAAACACCTTCTGTCATAACATAAGTACTCTAGAAGTACTATAATGGTAATAGTTGCTATAACAGAGCATTACAGTGTGTTGGTCTATGTCCCTGCTGGTTTTCTGCAACAGAATCGGATTCATTTATCTCTATACCCTGGCACAAGCTTAGAACCCACCAGATGGTCCTAAGATTTGGAGAGTGAATGAATGAGAAGCTGGGAAAAGACAGGACGGATCCCAGCTGGATTCCTAATAGAGAATTGAAATCATGAATGAGGAAGCTCAAGGTCAAAGTGGTAAGAATGAGACTCCCAACAGGGGGAGGAACAATGAACCAGACCTGAACGGAGGTGGAAGCAGGTAGGGGTGAGAGAAGAGGTTTTCAGGTGTTTCCAGTCAATTCCACTTTGGTAGCCTTCCATGAGCTGCTGTTATAGGCCAGTGGGTGTACCAGGTTCTGTGGTGATACAGGGTGGAGACCGGCCCCACCTGCTGGTGGGGCTGGGTAACACTACCTGCCTGACTCCACCTGGATTGCGAGACAGGCTTGCTCGCAATGGAGATCTCTGATCCCGCTGCTGCATGGTGTGAGATCACAGAGGAAAGAATTAAGGGTAGAGCATTAAATATGGGTTCCTCCTAATTTTTCAAACTCACATTTTACATGATTCAGTGTGTGTTTGACCATCTTGTCTTCATCAGTTGTTATTCTGAGGTATTTTTGGACATGCAGGAAGGAAGGGAAAAAATGTCATTCAGTGTCTACTCTGTGCCAGGTACTTTATTTATGCTTCCCATTTTAATCCCCACAATAGGCTTGTGAAAAATACGCTAGTATCTTCAATTTGGATATGAGGAAATTGAGCCTCAGGGAATGTAAGTAATATCTCCATGGACACATGGGTAATCAGTGGCTTAGCTGGAATTTGAAGCCATGTCTGTGTGACTACCAAGTCCATACTCTTAAAAAAAAACCCCAAATTTTATTGTATTTTTATTATAGAAATAATGTATATTTGTGTCTAAAAAGGAGAAAATACTGATAATAAGTCAAAAATAAGAATTACTCATAAATTCTACCATTCAAATGCAGTCATACCTCTGTACTCATTCGCTTCAGGACTCATCAAACCCTTTACTTGTTGCATTTTGACCAGAAAAAAATGTTTCAGCACTTGGAGCTCGCTTGGGACTCATTGCACTTGAAAGAACTTGTATGAATCACGATTCTGCCCTGCAAGAGAAAACGCCTCATTGTTCGGTACTCGTCAGTTTCGGCACTCGTCACACATTCCAGAACAAATTAATGACCGAGTAAGAGTATTGGTAAATTTTTTCAGGTTTTTTTCATGCATAAATTTGTAACCTTCTTCTCTGCTTAACAATATATTATGAATGTCTTCCTGTGTCTATAAATGTGTTTCTGTACCATTTTAAAAGACCACATAGTATTTCATTCTATAAATGTACCATTTATTTAACCAGTCTTCTGTTAAATATATAATTTGTATGTAGTTTTTCACTAGTATTCAAAAATACTGCAAGAAACATCCTTGCAGCTTAATCTTTGTGTATATCTTTATTTCCTTAGGGTAAATTCCTAGAAGTAAAATTGATTATTTAAAGTACATTTGAGTTTTAAAGACATTTCAATATATTACACTGCCACATTGTTCCCCAGCAAAGTCACAAAAATTTTATTTCCCATTAGCAGTGGATGAATGACCCTGTTTCCCTGCTCCCCAAACAGTTTAAATAGACCTCTTCCAGTTGGATTGCCAAACACAAAATACCTGTTTCAGTAAATCCATATTCTTTTAATTCCCTCTTCTTCCTTCTTGATACAGGTCCAGTAATGCTGTGTACTAGGATATGAAACATCTGAATATGTGAGTTACCCAAGAAGACAACCTTTGCTTCCTGTCTGAGCTCGCCAGGGTGGCGGTGGCTAGGGAGCCCCACGGGAGGGAAGGTGTGGGTCTCAGGGGGTTAGGCAATGAAAGCAGTTGGATGGAGAGGAAAGGGATACTGGAAATCATGCTCACCTACAGGGTGTTGGTCAGTGGTTAGAGGCTGGCCCAATTGCACAGGGGGAAGGGTGAGTCCTGCCCAGGGCGCTTGCTCCCCAGGGACTTTGGTATGCAGTCCAGATAGAGGGCAGGTGCCAAGAAGTTCACCAGAGCAAATGAGGTCTATGGGTAGAGGGGGTCGCAGGCTCCTCTGTGGGTGGCAGCTGCAGGCGGACCAGAGAGAAATGGAATTTCAAATGTAGAAAAGAGTACTCTTGGCAGCTAAGTAGCCTACCCAATGATCCCAAAGGGCTTGGCCGCTGAAGGGTCTGTCTGTCTTATAAGGTGACATTCTCTCCTTCGGTGAAATCTCCGTGATCCTGCGGGCATTCAGACTTAGACTTCTGTTTTCTGAGGTTGCTGGCTGGCAGCCTATCTGTGACTCAGGAGTAGATCCTCCTCAGGAGATGGAAGGAGGTCTCGGGATCCAAATTATTCGTGGACTTGCTAAACTGAGGTAACAGGGATGGTATGCTCCCATTGTCATAATAGGCTCATGCTCTCCCTGCAAGCAGACCTACTGGGAGGGCTGTGCAGTAAGCGTGACATAGCAACAAGGAGAAATAGATACATAAAATGCTTAAAGACATCTTTGTAAGACTTCTCAATTACTAATCACATAGCAGGGGCAGTCCTGCCAATGGGGCTATGCTATTACAAGTTGTTTGACCAAATCTTTGACTTTGTGACCTTCTCTTTTTTTTCAATAGCAAAGGTTGGCGAGCTGTGCTGTGGTGTGACTCATCTTTCTTTGGGGGTTTCCAGCCTCTCCTGCCTGGAGCCTTTCTAGGTCCTCCAGGTAAATTTGCATATCTCTGTTCTGACCCACTGATTTTAAAGGCCAACTCTGAGTGCAGCCTCAGCACCTTTACTTCCAAGTTCACGCACTTTGTGCTCATATCCTGGCCCAGCTGAAGGCTTCTGTGTTGGCGTGAGGACTCCAGGCTCTAGGATGGGGTCTGACAAGGGCAAAGGCCCAGTTTTGGAGGAACCTGAGGATTGGCAAGAAATCTCAGCAGAGGGTAAGAACTGATGGGAACTCAGTGACCCTGATGGGGCCCTGAGACATAACTTGTCAGAAACACACAGAATACCTTCACTGAAACTGGGACCACCCTCTGGAGGGGCTCAGCAGGCTGATGTACTTGTTTTCTTAAATCCCGACTGCCCACATCAAGGCTCATCAATACCCCTAGTGAATGAACTTGTAGATAGAGTGGGAGAGGAGAAGTAGTCCCAACTTTAGGAATGCAAGGGCTTTAAAGGCAGGAGCCTCACAGAAAGTGAGGATTGAAATCAGACATTGGCCAAGCAATGTCTAAACCTGGACTGTCTGTACTTCATTAGGGGTAGAGCAGAGCTGTGAATTATTTATTTACTCATCCTCTACCTTTCTACAGAATATATAAAGCCAGTCTACTTACAAAGATACACTCAAAATAATAAGATAAAGCATTATTTCGAGTCAAACAGTGTAGTAAAGAGAAGACAAGGGTAGGGAAGAAGAGACAAGTATGCTTGGGCAGGTGAGGCAAGTACACACACCACAGGTGTTGGTAAGTCCTTTATCTTGCTACTGGGGAGCCACAAACTTGGATCAGGTTTTCCAGTAGTAAAGGAAAAAGGGGCATGTCCAAGACAGTTCTACTTAATATGTAGGGGCACAAGGCACACACTTTCATATGTAAATATAATTTCTCTCAAACACTTGAGTTTGCTCCAAGCAGAAACTATGTATGTGTCTTATTTTACTTTGGATGCATCAGACTTGGGAGATGTGATTTTGGAATTAGATCTGGGCTCAGTCTGGGTTCTAGACATTAGCTGTGTGACCTTGGAAAGCTGTTCAACCTCTCTGAGCTTCAGGAGGTTGCTGAGACAATTCAAGGGGGAATATTTTTGCTCTGGTTTTCATGGAGGAAGAACCTGACACTCGGAAGGCATAACTTCTCTGGCTCTCTACTTGCTTGCTATATATGTGGCAGACTCATATTTGTCTAACTTCATAGACTCTTGGCAAAGGAGGATCAGAAAGGTTTGATGACTTGTTTAAGATCCCACAGCTGGGGCCAAGGACCTAAACCTAGACCTTCTGGTTCCATAGTTCTTGCTCTTTCTACTGTACACACTGCCTCTTTTCAACACCCTAATTTCAGCTGCCTGCCAGAGAAATTGCTTTTCACAAAGGGGCCCAAGTTAGCACAAACCTCATCAGGTCAACAAAACAAGTGCCTGCTGACCTTTGCTTTGTGCTTCCATTGCTGGGTTATTCTGAGCCTGGGGGGTGTATGGAGGGTCTATGGTGGGAAGCATTGCTACCATTGCTTCATACTGCCAGGAACTACCAAGGAGGGAACTCTGGAACTGCAACCTGCTGAGTACACGCGAGGATCCTAGCTTTACTGGACAGCAGAAGATCCCTGCATTCTTGGGAGAAAATTTAGAGAAGTAGAAACCTTTCCATGAGACATTCTGGAATGAAGGCAAGTGGGAACAGAAGCTAGACTGGGCTCCGGAAGACCTCATTGTTGTGGAACGCAGAAGAGGAAGTGGGCGTCAGATGCTGGGCACTGGGGAGTAAGACAGGGGTGGGCTTGGTGCTAGGGTGGCCTCCGTGGGATGTCAAGTTCCTGTGCTAATGGACGTTCACTTACCCTCGGGATCTCTTGAGGCTGTCTGGGTGTGTGGGTTTGGACTAGAAAATCATCTCCTTGGCTGCAAGCTCTCAGTGACTTCTAGCTATTTTCCATATCGCCAACCAGGGCAGGCTTCAAGTTCAAGGACCTTAGCCTTGCTGACACTGACGGTGGAGGGTGTCCTGGCCACATCTTCCCTGAGGTCTGTGGACTTGCTTCTGTAAGGTCCAGGGTTGCTGAGGTTCGGCAGCTAAAAACACAGTGAAGTCACAATTATTTTTCCTCACAGAAAGGTGAGAAGTGAAATGAACAGGATTAGGCTCCAATTAGGAGCACTTTGTCCATGATATTAATTAATTAATCAATTGATACAGTCACCATTTATGAATTGTCCACCACCTGTTGGGTATGACTTTTTGATAGTGATACAGAAACAAAGAAGACATAGGTCCTGCCTTAGGAGAGTCTTGGGAGGGAGACAGATACTTAAACAGATAAGGAGGCAGGCCCTGGTCCTGCAGGACCTTGTATCCAGACAGAAGAGATGGTGGTCTTGGGAAATCACTGAGGGTTCCCAGCAGGCAAATGACAGGGTCTCTGGCTACTTTTGAAGGTGAATTTGAGTGGAACAAGCCTGGGAGCAAAGAGACTCCTGCCCTGAGATTTCAGAAACATGCAAGAACTTAAGAATGATATTCAGAGGTTAAGCTATTATAGGCAAAGTAATCTAGGAAGTGTTAACTGACAATCAACTTGAATGAGAACCTATATTGATTTTTCACTTGATTCTTTATGAAACATGTTTACAGCTTTTCTGAGCCCCTAAAACTCCTTTTAGATATCACCAAGGTCTCCCCATTGGTTTACTAATGGGGATTTAGGCTCTATTGTCAGAAGGTTTATGATGTCTTTCTTCAAAAGTGGGGTGAGTTCTCTTGAAGAAGGGGCACCTATCAGCTCCTTCCAAATGTCCCTGAGGTTTTTCCTCAATCCTCCTTACCCTTTTCCTGTTCATGAGGTTGGGTGGCCTCATTGACATATAACTCAAGGAGGGTGAGGTTGACCACTATGTGAGACCCTCAGGGCATACTGAGCCAGATCAGAGAGGTATTGATCCAAAATAGTTCAGGTTGGGAGGAGACCACCAGAATCCAGAGTGTTGTTAGCTGGGAGGCGATCTCGGTATCTATAGCTGGGGAAAGGATTGGGAGGGTCAAGTTCACTAGGCAAGGTGAAAATGTAAATGGAAAATGGGCAATGAAATCAGAAGCTAGGAGCATGAGGAGCAAGGTGGAGCGAGGCTGGAGGAAGAGATAAGAGCAAATAGTTCAGGACTCGGTACACAGAATGAGATTGGTGCTGTGTGCCCTCTTTTTGTGGTTCCTTGTGCTAGAGTTTCAGGCCTGTGGTTCAACAGAACCATGCAGGGCATTGAAGCGAAACAAAAATTTAAATAGGAATGTAGGTCTAATGGTATTTTAGAGAAAGACAGAGCAAAAATACATACATACATACATACATACATACATACATTCATACATACATACATACATAAATAGGTGTCTAGCAAAAAGCAGAATAAAAAAGGGGGGAAGTAGGGTTAATGCCCACTTGTGTTAATGAACTCTAGTGGCTAAGCATACATGGCTTCTAAATAATTTTAAACACTAAACCTCTACTCAGATTACATAGACATGGTAATGGAAGCAACTGTAAGAACAGGCCTGATATATATAGTAAGACCCAGGAAAAGAGAAGCTGCAGGGGGTTTGGGGAAAATATGTAAATTAAAACTAGCCAGCTTGAAGCCTTTAAAAACTGCTTTTTCTTGATGCTGCAGAAGTTTCCAGCTAAGTGTGTTGATGTGAGCATATTCGTGACTCTGTCCTCTGCTTCACCGCATTGGTGCAAGTGTGGGTTTCTAGATGGCGAGAGATCATTTTGGCTAATTGTTTCTAACCTGGGTTGGGATGACAGGTGTCACAGCTGCCTTGACAGCTCTCCTTGCCTCTTGTTATCATCAAGGCTGATTGAGACCACCTTGAGGCCTCTCTTATTGCACAGATTCACCTTATTCTTAAAGGGGCACCGTGGCACAAAGTTACCATGAAGGTAGCAAAGGTGTTTCCTGTGCAAGGACACCTAGCTGAGGAGACAAGATGCAGCCCACACTCAGCTTGCTAAACCCTGTGCTCCAATATAGAGGAAGGCATGACTTCCTTTAATTTACACAAAACAGCACACATGCCCCCGGTGGCCTTGTCCTGACCTCGTGCATGATATTCTCAGCTGATCACTTTTGCTATGCATCACAACCTAGTGAATCAGAAGGACACTGATGTCTATGCTCCCCAATATCAGTTTAGGCAGAGAATCTAACAGACTGATGTGGGTGAGTCGCTTGGTTTGTTAGAATCCGAAGTTGAATCTGCTGATGCCTGACTATGTATCTTAATGCTCTTTCCACTGTGCCTCCCACTAGCACCTTCCCTTTTCCAGACTCCTATCATGGGAATTTCCAGCAAGCACACCTGTGACGAAGAGGGGCCGCCAGAACAGCGATCCGAGCTTGGCAGCTAATAGCCTGGTGCACTGTGTCCTTCCCAGAAACACAGTACTAGGCCCGGGAGGAGCACGTATGGGATGTTTTTGCTGAACATCTGATCCAACCTGCCTGGAATTCTGTCTCAACCCTTCCTTAGCAACTTTAGGCTCTTCTATTGCAGGGTAAGATGAAGAGAGGCAAAGGGAGGTAGAAGGGCAGGGATTGGGTGGGTGTGCAAGACATTAATAAGTATAATCTGTGCCTTTTCCCTGACCTAGCTTGGCCCAGCTGCACTAGTCTGGATTTCCACATTCCATTGTCCTTCTAAGAAAACAGAACTGGCTCTATTTAGCCCTAGAAATTGTCTGTGTAGACTTTTTAAGAGAATTTGTAAACCAGCTGGATTTACTGTTTACTGTGTTTAATACAAGAGAAAAGTATTATTTCTGAAGGCCATTCACCACATGTTCTGAAAGGTTTCCCAACCACTGTTCACATTCTGGTCACTAAGCCTGGTTAACGTAGCTTTCTCACTTCTTACTTACCTGTGTGCGCACTTCTTGCACCCCAGCCATCATGCTCAGCTATCGGCTTTACTACCAATTCCTTTCTCTAGGAACTACAATTCTGTGTCAGTCTTTGTGTTTACAATGATGGGGCTCTGACAGCCACTGCAGAATTCCATCTATGCCACTGTCCTGGTCACAGAGGATTAGACCGGGAATGTGCACCCACTCACGCAAGCTTCTGGGAATTGGAATTGGGACAGTGAGAGAGATCCAGTCTTTCCTTGGGTTGCTGGTTCTGCATGGGATAACCTGGCAGATGTTTCCACCATGTTGTTTGACTCTGAACAGGAGGGCAGATGTGGAAGCTGGCATAAATAGTATTATAAATTTCAAACAGGAATAGTGAGACCCAGGTATGTTCCTTCCTCTGGGTTTCAGGAAGTGCCCTTATATCCATGTGATAAAATGCTCCTTTATATTTTTTTTGCACAAGTTATCATCAGTTGGTTTCTATTAACTGCAACAATTAAGAGTCCATTCTGATACCTTAGCCAAATGTTTCTAAAAGTGTGATCCCTGGACCAGCATCGGCATCTTCACTGGGGGACTTGTTAGAAATGCACATTTTCAGGCCCCATCCCAGGCAAACTGAATCAGGAAATCTGGAAGTGAGGCCCAGCAATCCGGATTTTAACAATCCCCCAGGTCCTGCCAATTTTGAGAACTGCTTACCTAGCCATCTCTTTAGTGGGTAGCAAGAGCATGGGCTGGCCTAGATTTGAATCCTGGATTCATGACCTAGTGATGCGACTCCAGGCAACTCACCTCACCTCTTGGAAACTCAGTTTTCTCAGTGGTAAGTGGAGGATAGTTATGTTTACATTTTATAGCAGCTCTAAGAAAAGCACACACATCTTGGTCCTTGAGAAGAATCTAACATAAGAGAAGTGACATTGAACTGGGCCACTCCCCATGGAGACACAATTTGAGCTTCTGAAGAACACCCATTGCCTAAATAGAACATGTTACTGCTCAGAGCTTATACTGAATCCATACACCTAGATCTTAGTGCTGGGTCCAGGATCCCTAGGCTATCATTGGACAGTTGGGCATTAAACCCAATCCATCTGAAACTCAGTTTGATCCCCCAGGTTTCACTGACTTGTTTTTCTGCTGTGTTGTAAGAACCATGCAATACGGACCATCCCAGAATAAAACAGGGAAACCAACAAGTTTATATTTGAGAAAGGAAAGCACAGGCTTCCATCATTAATTTACTCTTTCTCTCATCATTCACTAACTCATTTATTCATCCAGTTAACACTTACGGAGTTACTTCTTGGTCTAGACACCATGCTAGATGCTGGGGATTGTGTCTCCTCCTTCTCCTACCGATTGTTGACAGATAACAGTAGGAGCATGGAGGTCAGAAATGGGCAGGGCATGAGGGGATGCGAGTCAGGAGCTATATCTTGCTGAAACAGAGGGTGGGTGTTAGGAAGTACCAAGGCGTGAGAGTCGCAGCCAGTGGAGAATACCAAAGCGGGGAAGTCAACATCTGCTTTGGCTTCAACAGCATACTGTTCAGCAATGAACACCAGTGGCCGTTTGGCAAAGACCTTCCAGTTATTTGGACTACATTTGAGTTGAGCCCAAATGGACGACCCCATGGTAGGTAGATTCACCCGCCAAGTACTGTTCATATTCTATAGAGGGCAGGCTAGTTAGCCCTCATTAAAAAAGAATCCTGTGTCTGCTACTACTTGACAGCTGAATCAGTCCAACCCCATGTGAACTCGTTCTGGTATCCAGAAAGTCTGGCTAGTTTTTGGATGAATCTCCACCCAGTTCTTGGCTTTCATATCACTGGATGTTCCAGTTATACGTAAGAGAGAGTAAAAACATGGGACCTTTTC
The DNA here is from genome assembly GCA_028533065.1 of Trachops cirrhosus. Classification (NCBI taxonomy): domain Eukaryota; kingdom Metazoa; phylum Chordata; class Mammalia; order Chiroptera; family Phyllostomidae; genus Trachops; species Trachops cirrhosus. The sequence goes on along the minus strand of CM052542.1, from coordinate 35,691,809 downwards.
ACAGACAGCTCTTCAGCAAATGCATGCATTTGGATGCTCCCCCAGACACGTCATTTAGGGAAGTCAGGGACCAGTATTTCAGAGTCAGAAGAGATATGGGTGGTCTGGGAGAGAAGACGTCTACTCAGTGCTTGAGTCTTAAACCCTGCCTGACATTTTAAGGGTGGTTTTTCTGTTTGCGTCAATTTAAAAAATGGCTTACTAAGAGTCAACTTGTGTCTTTCTTATTCCCAGACTTTAGATATTAAAGAAAACTCAAACCAGAAATAATGACAAGCTGACATCCTCGACCTCATTTCACCCTTGCCACCCTCCTGGAGGAGATAATAGCATTGTATTCTGACTTAACAGATGAGCAGGTGAGGTTCATTGCCTCAAAGTGTCTGAGCTCGTCGTTAACCCCAGTTTCTTGACTGCAGATTTGTGCTCATTCCACTGCACCAGGCTGTTCTCAAGGAAAACCACTGTTGCCAGCACCTGGGATTATAAGGAACTTGCTGGGAGAACTCAGAAATATGGAAACAAGATTATCCTCTGAGAGTTAAAGTTTAAGATAGGCACAAGAGGATTAGTGAGGAGACAGGATGGCTCCCAGGACTCTGAGAGTCAGCTGATCTTAATCCAGCCATAGATTTAAATATATTTGAAGAAGGAAGGAAAGCAGAGACACAGAGGGCAATTTTGGCACTCTGTCCATGCTGCGTGCTAGGAATCACACAAGGTACTCTGAACTAGGTGCTATTAGAGAGTTTATTCATCTAGTTCCTCTTGCGCTGATACTTGGCTCACTCGACAGCCTTCAGTGTGTGTGATGTGACATCCCAAGCAGTGTGGCTCACGGGGAGGGAAGGCACTAACTGTGCTCATGTACATCAGTCATCAGCCAACACACAAGCTATTACACACATGCCTTTATTTGTTTGTTCCAACTAACCTGTGAACAGATGCAAACGTGGAGTCTCAAGAAGTGTAGGGGTTTGCTACCTGTCACAGAGCTATCACATGAGAGGATGTAGATTTGACCCCAAGATAAGCTCTGGGAAAGGCCATCATTGGAGTTCCATAGAGGTGGGAATTTACAGCAGAGAGCTCAAGTTGTTCTGGTAATTTCCACTCACTACTCTGGTTCTGTCCTGGAAGCTCATCAAAATGAGGGCCCCTTGGCAATTTGAAGAGCACCGTCTTCTTCTTTGGCTTTACCAGGGATTTGGACAAACAAACTGGACCCCAGTCTGGGGTTCCAATCTAATATCAATTGACAAAGAGAGTCTAAGACAATTTTCAGTAGCAAAAATTATACCAAAAGTTGCATCTTTATCTTAGCTACTGCTGTACGCACTGACTAAACTGTTTGGGCTGGAATTTTATCCATCCTGTCTAGTTACATTAGGAATCTCATGCTTTTCATGAGCTCTGGGTAACTGGTAAGTATCAGTTCATTGAACTTCAATAAACACATCTCGAATACTTACCTACTATGTGTAGGGCACTGAACTATGTTCTAGGGATATAGAAACAAAGAAGACATTCTTCCTACTTCAAGAAACTTGCAGTCTAGGATGGGGAGCATATTTTAAAACATTATAACAACACTACCTTCTCATTGCAAACAACTCAAATAATAGAGAAGCATTTAGTTTTTAGATGCTGGAGAGCCATGGAAAGAATTATACTGGGGCCTCACACAGTGGGACTGGCATTTGAAAAGATCCTCGGCTGCAGCATGGAGGTTGGCCTACAGCTGGGTCTGGCTGGAGGCAGGAAGCCTGGGAGACCAGCAAGGAGGCCCTGGTGCAATTGCCCCAGAGATGAGGAGGCCTGAAGTAGGGCCGAGGCCTCTGAGGTGGATTTGAGAGCTCTTTGGGAGAAAAGTATGTGTTGGGTGGCTGAAGAGTAGGGAAAATAAAACAACTTCGGCTTAGGAAATGGACCTTGCTAGACAAACTTTTTCACAAGTTAGTCTCCTAGAAGGAGAGAGTGCAGCTAACCAAACAACCCTCCTTTTTGGGCAAGGGCTCCCACCAGGTGAATGGTTTGCCATATTTCCGATTCCAGGAACTGGCTGGAATAACACTTATGCAATGGGAACACACGAGGCCCACATCCAGGAGCCCGGCTGGTGGAGAACTTGGCAAGGCTGGGTTCTCTGTGGGGTGGAAAGTCCTGCTGATCTGCTTCAAGTGAACTGCCCTTGGATGTCTGACTTCAGGGGAAGTCAGCTCTGGCTGTGTGGATGGCTGCAGGGATGACTGTGTGGGCAGCTGCATGGGCCCAGAGCCGCTGGCAGAGAGGAGCTGGGTGCTGTGCAGGGAGGGATGTGATCACTCTTCATGGTCACTTTTATTGTAAAATAAACAGAGGACACCGTGCAGGTAGGAAGCCCTGTTCTCTCTCCTATGCAGTGAATGAAGGGAGAGCCAGGAGCCAAAATAACCTGGTCTGTCTCTTCAGTGCTACGTGACCCTGGGCAAGACACTTAACCTCTCTGATTCTCAGTGGTCCTGTGTGTACAATGAGAGTATACATAGTAGTCATCTCCTAGGGTTGTTGCAAGAATAAGAAAAAAGTGAGTGAAAACTACTAATACTGTGCCCAGAAACTTGGAAAAAATAAATAAATAATAGTGCTTGAAGGGTCAGCTCCCAGGGGCTGGAGCTGGGGAGGTGGGGGGAGGCAGAGGGCCATCTGTCAAATCAAGGGGCAAGTGAGGAGTACTTTATAGCAACAACGGCAGATTAATTTTATGCATCTGGGGTGAGTCGGCTCCTGAATACTTGTTGGCCAACCAAATGCACGCAAATCAAATCACTCTCAAAGTTTCGAGGAGGTTTCTTAGGTACAGGCATCCTGACGGGAGTCCTTTTGTGAAACAGATATTGCTGCTGAGTACAGTATAGTATGCTACTGTCTTACCTGGACCCCTTAGGGGAGACAATTTATCTGTGTTGACTTCAGCACCTCTTTGGTCCTCTTTCTTCTTTATTAAACCAAATGGTTTCTAGAGTCATGTATTTATGTAGTGTGCCTTAAGTAAGCCAGAAGTGTTAGTTGGACTGGATTTATGTCTCAGTTTTACAGGTGAGGAAACTGATACTCAGAAGGATTGTGAAGTTTGACTAAATTCTTTCAGCTGGGAAGAGGTGCATTTAGAATCCAACCCATGTCCTTTGACTGCCAGTCCAGTGTTTATTCTTCTCAGCTGTTAGCTCTTTCCAGAGACCCCTGAATACATGTAAAAGGCATGGTATGGAAGACCCTGGGAACGTGGGCAGGCAGTGAGGTTTCATCGTCAGTATGGATGTTTTGTGACTGAGTGCAAGTATGTAGGAAAAATACTTAGCTGAGGAGACTCCCTTTCCTTGCTCTCCACCCTGGCTGGGTATGTTGGAGAGAATTCTGGGCCGCCACCACCACCTCCACCACCACCTCCACCACCATTAGAATATTAATAACACGTTCTTCAGGGAACATCCTGAAAGTCCCCCCACCCAACTCATCACCAAGTTCCCAGTCTTAGACAAAGGGTCTAGTGAGAGTCAGTGAGAAATTCCTCTCAAACCTCCTGCTCTAGCCTCTCCCAGCACGGATTCCTCTCCTTCAGTGAGCTATGCCATTGGGCAGGAGCATTCTGGGAACACAACTACTCACCTCCTCCATTCAGAGGCAGGACTCCTACCCTCCAAGCATTGCTCAATGCTAATGGTCATAACAGATGAGTGGTTTTCAAATTTGTGATGAGTGGAAAATTTACTCAGATTTTATTTTATAAAATTTAAAATGACTGAAAAGTAGTTTCCCCATTGCCCTTCAGAAGATGGATGATCTAGCTTTGAATTCTGGTGCTTCCATCTCAGGGAAGTGGGGTACTTGATTGAGGGGGCACAGCAAAGACTCTTGGAGAAGGTGGCATTTGAGCTGAGACCTGAGTGAGGCAAAGGAGCTAGCATGTGAAGAGATGGGGAAGGACATTCTAGAAGAAGGGAACAGTAGGTACCCAGGCCTTGAGGCAGGAATAATTTTGGAGTGTTCAAGAAACAAAAAGGTTAGTGTAGCTGGAACCCAGCATTTGACCAGTGAGTGAGGAATGGAGTGGTAGCTAATGAGGATGGGGAGGCAGGTGGGGCAGAGGCTGCGGGACCTCAGTTTCCTCGTTTGTAAGTGCAGATAATAGCTGTCCTGCTAAGATTGTAGGTAGTTGAAGGAACATTGCTAACTGAGACAGTATTACAAGTCTAGGTCACATTGTCTTGGTACTGTTTCTCCAAGGACTAGTGGAATACCTCAATACAAGGCTCACTATGGGCTGCATTGTTTTCCTGACTTTTCTATCACCTGATAGGCAAATGAGCAAATAGCAAAACCAAAAGCTCCTGGTTTGGCAAGAGTGCCCTTCTTGTGGCCATCTTATAATTAGCATGTGAGTTGTTGTTTTTTTAATCTTCATCTGAGGGCATGCTTACTGATTTTAGAAAGAGGGGAAGGGAGGGAGAGAAAGAGAGAGAAACATCGATGTGAGAGAGAAACATTGATCGGTTGCCTCCCACACATGCCCCGACCAGGGACAGAACCTGCAACCTAGGTAGGTGCCCTGACCATGAATCACACCCATGACCTTTTGGTTTGTGGGGTGATGCTCCAACCAACTGAGCCACGCTGACTAGGGCTAGCATGTGGGTTTTCAGTGAGGAGCTCAGACAGGAATGTAATCACTGCCATCTCTAGCACCATCATCTTAGAACTGCAAGAGCCTGAGGAAGGCCTGAGAGAACTGAACCTGACATCAGGCCTTTTCTGAGCAGCCCACTTTTCATACTGTCTGCGGGTGGTTAGTCCTCCCTCTTTCAGCATTTTGTGGCACAATGTGTCCTCTGACCAAAGCAAAGCTCACTTATCTTTGCACAATTTTTTGAAAACACATAAGGCTCTTTTTCCAACAATAGAGCCCAGGAAAGGCGGAGAGGAGGACAACCTTATGTCTGTTGTAAGGCTGACTAGGCACTGAATAATCCCAGATAAAAAATACCATTGGCTTGCTTTGTGCTTCTCACTAGAGTTTATAGTCAGGCAATCATATTTAAGCTCTGGTTCGTAGGCTAGTGTATGTATCTCATTTAACAATTAAATGCACACTTCAGAGATGTGATAACTGTCTCCCCTGCAGTCTCTCTAAGCATATCCATGTCCCAAGAGCTGCTTGAAGAGGAAACTCACTGTTTCCTTCTCATGGATGGCTTCTGAGCCACATGGTGTGGCCCACTCTGCGTTTTTATACTACTTTTATGTTACTTTATACTACTTTCAAGTCTACTGCTTCCGCTTTACTTCTGGCCTTGCCCTGCCCTTTGACCCTGGTGATCAGCTTTATTTATTCTGCCAACACTGGGGCTCCCTCTCAGCCCTGAATTCTAGTCCTTTTTAATTTGACTTGTACCTGGAACCCCATCAGCCTTGGTGTTCTCCCCCCAAGGGCAATTCCTCTGGGCGTCTGGGGGCCCCGCAAGCAAGGACTAACATGCAGAATTACCCAGTTGGTCACTTGGTCTGCCCCATGACACACTGAATTCATGCTCCAGGACGTGGTATCTTCCTCCAGCTCCAAGGGCATGTATGCACTCAATATCCACACATAAATGATCCGGCACTGTCCTGGGTCGGGATGACAAGGAGAGGGGGTGGGCTTGTCATAGCCGAGGAAATAGACGAGTCCGAGAAATCTGAGTTCAAAGTAAAGCTGCATCAATTAGTCACGTGATCTTGGGAAAATTCCTAGACTTCTTCGAGCCTGAGTTGTCTCATCTGTATAATGGAGATAATTACGACCTTACATGGTGATGGGTAACTTAGAAAATTCAGTGAGATAAAATATTTAAAATATTTGGCATTCAGTAGATGATGACTGAAAGATAGCTATGTACAAACACCAGCATATCCACAGATACACTGGTATATTTTGAAAAAAAAAAACCCAAAACATAAGCCTTAAATAATGAGAAATTATGTAAAATTTCTCTAACTTTTTTTCCTGTGTCCTCTTCTTCCTTCTCCCTATCTAAGAGCATGTAACTGGTATATATCAAATGAGATAACCAATGTGGCATTGTTAACTTATTGGTAAACAGGCTTTCTAAAATGGGACTCCCGTCGCTGCATGCGCCCATGGGTGTGTGTGCGTGTCTGATGAAATTAACATGTGATGTGGGTGACACTAGGCAGGGCCCTTTCATGTGTATTCTCCTATTTGCTTTTGTTTCTAAATTGTAGTAAAAACACAAAACATAAAACTTGCCACCTCCGCGATTTCTACGTGCAGGTTTAGCAGTGTTAAACATCTTCACATGTCGTGCAACCAGTCTTCAGAACATTTTGACCTTGCAAAACTGAAACTGTCTACGCCCATTAAACACCTTCCCATTTCCGCGCCCTCCCTTCCCCTGGCAGCCACCATTCTCCTTTCAGTCTCTGTGAACTGGACTGCTCTAGATACCTCATAGAAGTGAGATCATACAGTATTTGTCTTTTTGACTGGCTTGTGTAGTCTCCTGTGTATCCCTCATGACAACCCTGTGAGATATGCTTTACTATTATTCCTACCTCATGATGGGAGAGGAAATAAAATATCACAGGCATAAGATATCATATACAGGCAAAAACCAACTTGTGTTCGAGTTGGGGTGTACAGGTATACTCACGTCAGTATATACTAAAAATTGTGCAGAAAAATAGACAACATACATTTATGTACATGTTGAAATATCTCCTTACATATAGTCACTTATTTATAAATATGTAAGTGGCATCATTTTAAGAGGAAAGAATTTTTTGGTTCTAAATCTGTCTTGTATGATTGTCGTGAACTTAGAAATAAGAAATATAAAGTAGTCCCTAGTTACTGCCACACTTTGCAAGTTTATTTGGGGAAATCTGTGTAGTTGATGGAAAGAATGCAGGCATGGGAGCTTCTACGTTTATGGTAGTAGCTGGGGAGCTCAGGTTTCCCTCCCGGTTCTCTTTCAGGTGATAACACTTACTCTCTAGGGTGGTTCAGAGGATCTTGGAAGCTGGTATGTTTGAGGGTCCAGCCCTGGCTCTTCCTTATTCCCACTTCCACACCATACTCATCTCAGGAACTCCTTTGTGCCTCTGTGTGCTGGGTTTTAACAAAGGCTTTTTCCCCTTCCTTCCTCCCTCCTTCCTTCCTTCCTTCCTTCCTTCCTTCCTTCCTTCCTTCCTTCCTCCCTTCCTCCCTTCCTCCCTTCCTCCCTTCCTCCCTTCCTCCCTTCCTCCTCCCTCCTGTCCTTTGTCTTTCTATCTTTCCTCCCTCTCAGCTAAATGGTCCCATCTCTTGTGCCTGTGAAAGAATTCACTGAGAAACTCAATTCCACTTTCGGGCGGACTGCAGAACTCCCACTGCTGTCAGGGAGATTTCTGGGCCTTTAATAAGGGGAGAATTTGATCCTAAGACTCCTGTTAAGATAAAGACCTGGTTGCTTTATTAACTCTATCCAGCTGGGGTACCAACTCACAGAGAAATAATTAAACACTCCCAGTCTAAGAAAGGTCAGGTCCCACAGAAAACCTGGCCTGGATATTGTGAGAAAGGAAAGAAGGGTGATTGTTTACACCTCTAACAGGGATCATTTCTTCAGAAACTAAACCTGGTCTTTTCCTTTCTGGAAAAATGCTCTTCCTCTCTCCTCCACACATCTGGACTTTATCTTAAAGTTCATCTTTACTCACTCAGTTCTCAACAAAAGGTTGCTGCCACCAATCCAATGCCAACTGGAGTTCCCCATCTGGGATGCAGTAAAAAGAGACTTTATTCAGGTAAACAGTTTGCAAACTGGGGAAATGCAGCCTCCAGTGGAAACTGGCACTATGCTCCCCCAAGATAAATGGGGGACTTGCTTATGAGGCGGGACCCAAAAAAACCCTTACAGGCTTCCCCAGCTAGGTGAGTATTCTAGAAACCCGTCTTTATCAGTGACTAGCTGGTGTTGTTGTGAGAGGCTGCATTCAGCTTCAGTGAATTTGTTTTAAGACTCTTTAAACACATTTGCCTATTTTGATGATGAGTGACTTATGAGCACACCTACCCACTCCATGCTGAGTGTTCAGCAGTTTTTGGGCAAAAACACCATGACCCCTGTGCCCCACCCTCCCTGTTCACCTGATCTTGCTTCAAGCAACTTTTATTGGTTTCCCCAGATGAAAAAACTCCTCAAAGGAAAACTTTTTGCTGATGCGGAAGAAGTAAAACAAAAAACAACAGAAGCACTGAAAGTTATCAAAACAGATGAGTTCAAAAACTGTTTTTTTTCTTCAAAATTTCTTTTCTTTTTTAAATTTTAATATATTTTATTGATTGTATTATCACAGTTGTCCCATTTTTCTCCCCTTTTTCCTCTCAGCCCTGTACCCCCCTCCCACCATCATCCTGCCACCTTAGTTCATGTCCATGGGTCGGATATATAAATTCTTTGACTTCTCCATTTCCCATACTATTTTTAACCTCCCCCTGTCTATTTTCCACCTACCATTTATGCCACTTATTCTCTGTCCCCTGTCCTCTATTGTCCCCCATCCTCCTCCCCATTGATAATCCTCCATGTGATCTCTATCTCTGTGAATCTGTTCCTGTTCTAGTTTTTTTGCTTAGTTTGTTTTTGTTCTTTAGGTTCAGTTGTTGATAGTCATGAGTTTGTTGTCATTTTATTGTTCATAGTTTTGATCTTCTTTTTCTTAGATAAGTCCCTTTAACATTTATATAATAAGGGCTGGATGATGATGAACTCCTTTAACTTGACCTTATCTGGGAAGCACTTTATCTGCCCTTCCATTCTAAATGATAGCTTTGCTGGATAGAGTAATCTTGGATGTAGGTCCTTGCTTTTCATGGCTTTGAATACTTCTTTCCAGCCCTTTCTTGCAGTAAGTTTTCTTTTGAGAAATCAGCTGATAGTCTTATGGGCACTCCCTTGTTGGTAACTCTCTCCTTTTCTTTTGCTGCTTTTAAGATTCTCTCTTTATCTTTAATCTTGGGTAACTTCATGATGATGTGCCTTGGTGTATTCCTCTTTGGCTCCAACTTCTTTGGGACTCTCTGAGCTTCCTGGATTTCCTGGAAGTCTATTTCCTTTGCCAGATTGGGGAAGTTTTCCTTCATTATTTGTTCAAATAAGTTTTCAATTTCTTGCTCTTCCTCTTCTCCTCCTGGCACCCCTATGATTTGCATGTTGGAATGTTTAAAGTTGTCCCAGAGGTTCCCAAGCCTCTCCTCAGTTTTTTGAATTCCTGTTTCTTCATTCTGTTCTGATTGAATGTTTATTTCTTTTTTCTGCTCCAAACCATTGATTTGAGTCCCATTTCCTTCCCCTCACTGTCAGTTCTCTGTATATTTTTTTTATTTCACTTTGCATAGCCTTTACTTCTTCCTTTGTTTTGCAACCAAACTCAACCATTTCTGTAAGCATCCTGATTATCAGTGTTTTGAACTCTGCATCTGATAGGTTGGCTTTCTCTTCATCTCTTAGTTGTATTTTTTCTGGAGCTTTGATGTGTTCTTTCATTTGGGCAGTATTTTTTTGGGCTCTGTATACCTGTTATGTAGTAAGGGGTGGATCCTTAGGTATTCACTAGGGTGGGGCAACCCAGGTTGCTGTGTTGTGATGCTGTATGTGGGGGAGGGGTCTGAGAAGGAACAATGCCACTTACTCAGCTCTTGACCAGCTTTCAGTCACTTCTTCTGCTACCCACAAGCAAATTGGGCCCTTTGGTGCTGTTTCCAGAGTGGGTGGTTTTGTGTATGTTCTAGGACCCTGTGGGTCTCTCCAATGCACTCTCCTGTGAGGCTGGGAGTTTCTCCTGCCACCCCAACCCCCACAGGTTTTTTTCAGTCAGAGGTTTTGAGGCTTTATTTCCCCGTGCTGCAATCCTGGGTTTTGTGGTCTGTCTCGCTCCCCAGTTGTTCTTCCTGGTTTATCTGCAAGCAAATGTAGGACCACCCACTCTGCCAGCCACCACCTTGCCTGCCCTGATCTTCCAGCCCCTGCCTTGCTGCGAGTCCTCTCCACTCTGGCTACCTGTCTCCACCCCTCCTACTGGTCAGGGTGAATGTTCCTTCTTTAACTCCTTGGTTGTTGGACTTCCATACAGTTCAATTTTCTGGCAGTTCTGGTTATTTTTTGTTTTTAAACTTGTTGTCCTTCTTTTGATTGTGTAAGGAGGCAAAGTGTATCTACCTATGCCTCCATCTAGGCTGGAAGTCCCAAAAACTGTTTTAAGCAGTTGAAAAATGTCTCAATAGGGGTATTGCATCAAATGGAGAGTGTTTGAAAGTAACAAGTTTAAACATGTAAGAATAAATACTCAATCTTTTTATATTTAAATAAATTTCATTTTGGGTCCCCCCTTGAATATAAAGTACTGGCCATGGTGGTCCCTGTTTGGTCCATTTTTATGCAAATGTGGAATCCAAATTTGCAGTTTGATCAGTCGACCTAGCACTGTCCCGATTGTTCAGAATGTCACATCCTGACTGATCGTTCCGGAGTCACTCTGACTGGTCAGTAAAGATACCAATGGGGAATATAGCTGTGCAGGTCCGACTGGCTGGGGCAGGTCCAAGGATGACTCCAGGGACTCCTTTAAAAGGGTTGGATCAGAAGGCAGGAATATAGCGCAGGAGGCTTGGTAGCCTAACCTGTGGTTTTCCCTAAAATGCAGCACGTGTAAGAGGTCTCCTATAAAAAACAGCTGCTGGACTCTAATTATGGATTTGAGCCCAGTTAACCACAATAAGTCCTTTTTGATAGGTATATTCTTTCTTGGGGTCAACACAACAAAAATTTATTGAATACCTACTATGTGCCAGATACTATGCTAAGTTTGGGGTGAGGATGGGGATACTTAGAAGACATCCAGCTCATTAATACCATTTTATATTGAAAGAGATGAAGGCCCAGAGAAAAGTAACTAATCTAGGATAACAGATGTAGTCAGGACTTGGTCCTACTGTCATTGCCATAAAATGATTCCTCATCCCAGGCAACTCCGACCCCCTTCCTGTCTCCTCCCACACTCCCTGATCTCTCCTTTTCATTGTTGGCACCTCAGAGTTTCAGCTGTGCAAGTACACTGCAGGTGGAACCATGCCATGCCCACCTCACCTTACTGCAGGTAAACAATTTATTAAAATACATGAAATTCAGTAAATACGACAGGGTAAGGGAAGACTTCGTTCAAGAGGAAGAATTTAAATTGTCTTAGAAGGAAGAGAGCAGTGTTCAGGAGAGAGATGAAGGATTAGATAGGGGCATGTGTTGTGTGTATAGACCGTTCAGGAAGGACGCAATAACCTAAGCGAACACTGATAAAAAGCCCAGTATGTTTGCAGACTGGTAATTCGAAGGCCTGAACTTGAAGCTGTATTCATGATGCAGGCAAGTGGGGAGGAAGATGGAAAGGCCGGCCCTGGGGTTGCTGTGGGGTGGTAGAGTTCAAATCCTCATTCTATTAATTTGCTATCTGTGTGACTCTGGGCTAGTCACTTACCTCAGCTTCTTCGCTTTTCTGTAATGGTAACCGCTGCTAGGGGGCCGCCAGCATCAAGTGCAGCTATGCAGGTCGACAGTATGTGGCCCATTCCCAGATGGCTCTAGGTGTGCAGGATAAATTAGTGTCGTCTTTCAACAGTGGAATGGGCTGCTGTGTGGGTTTGTAATGCAAGGTCTATAAGGCAGCTAAAGGTTAATCATGAAGTATAAAATGTTAAACTTGACGAGTTTGAACAGTGTCTCTAAGCCGGAAGATGTTGGAGGTTTATGAGAAGTGAACAAATTATCCTTTTGTGTGCTTTTTTCTGTTCTTTTGTTTTTAGGAAACTGTGGTCAGGTTATGTAAGAAATAGGAATCCAGAGGCAGATGGGGTGGGGGGTTGCTTAAAGGACTGAAATAAGAAGAGAAATTCCCTAGAACAATGTGGGAATGACTGGAGAGGAAAGGTAGAAACAAATTATAAAAGAACAACAATAATTAACATTCCTTGAGTACTTGCTGTGTACCAGGTACTATTCTAAGAATTTTAAAGACTTAACACATTTAATGTATCAAGGATACTAACTTGTCCTATATTCATAACACATCTCCAGTGAAAATCATTCTCAACACAATTAGGAGGTAGGGAAACTGAGGCACTGAGAGGTTAAGGTGCAAAGAAGGCATGTCTCTACCCCTATGCACTTTTACAATGGATTTTTTAAAATTCTTTAAAAAGTATGCCCATGTTATAGAAAATTCAACAAAGGTTTTATTTTCTACCTCTCTTTCATATCCAGTGTGAGTGTGCTGGTGTTTCCTTTTAGAATATTTTAGACTATTTTATCCATGACTTGTAGGTAATGTAGTAATATGCATTTATGGATATCCTGAGTGTATTCCCCTTTGTCTTTATAATGATAATTTTAATGGTGGTTTAATATTTTATTGAATGGCTATATCAAACTATTTTTTTCTACTCACATGAACATTTTGGGACATAAATCTTTGACAACACCTGTTACCATGTTTTAAAGATACATTTCCTAATGTTGAATTACCAAATGAGATAAAGTGACCATTTTCATGGATCTGAACTCATATTGTCAATTTGCTTGTCCCACAGGGTTGGACATATTCACAATGTCCTTGACAATGTAGAAGGCTATCACTTTCATCACACACTTGCCAGCATTAGGTATTATTATCATTATTGTTAGGTTTATTGGAAAAAATATGGTTGACCGCTTTAATTAAAATTTGCATGTCTTTAATTATTATTGGGGTTGATAATTTTTCTTCATGTAGAATTGATACTTGTGGTTCCTCTTTAATGATATTTTGTGTGTGTGTGTGAAGGCAATTTTTTCAAAGCAAAAATTTGCATGTCAGGATGAGTGACATATATAATGGAGGAAGGGGAGGGGAACCAGGAGCTTCCGAGCCAAGCAAACTGGGAGAAAGGACATGCCCTGACCTTACTAACACAGGGCGAGGGCAGAGTCCCCAGTGAAATATGTGCCACCAGTTGCAGCGCTGTCCAAGGAAAAGGAGAGGCCTGCTGTCTTCTGGCTATCTTCTCCTTCCTTCTTATTAGACAAGTAAAATACATTCACTGCAGAAAAAAAAAAAAGAAAAAAAAGATTAAAAAGAAAAATCATCCATATTCCCACCGTTCAGAGGTAAGTTCTTTATCATTTTATTAAATATGCTTATAGAATCTCTCTTTTAAATATATAACATGTATCCCCCGCACACACACACACACCTCTGTGTAATGGCATCTACTTTGAGCTTTTATCCTCCCAAGAAGGTGTTCTAGCTCCTACCTATCCCTTCTCTTTCATTCTCTCTTATCACTGAAATACCTTTGGTCTAGCCTTTGTTTGCGTTCCCTTATTCGCACTCGCTTAAGAGGCCTTAGACCTTGGGGTCACAACTTTAATGTCCTAGGGGAATTATGTCTGACTCTGAACCAAGCGATAGAGTTGGCTGCAGTTATTTCTGCTGTTTGTTTTTTTAAACGGGATCCTATTTGCTGCCGTGTCCTCCTAATTGACAGAGGACAGCTTGGCTTGATTCGGAAGCACACACATGAGATACATCTTTTGTGTGTGCTATGCACGTGATCACTTTGGTGCAACTTCAGTTGATTTTCTCCAAAGATGTGATGAAAACATCCATATTGGGCTGAACTCATTATTTCTGTGATTAAAGAATTACAGTTTCAAGGGCAGATTTCTTCATAGGCCCACTTTATGAACGAGGACCCTCATTCTTTTCTGAAAAAAGGGAGAGAGTGAGCTGGCTGGATAACCAGAGGAAACACATTCCAGGCAGGGGGCACAGCGCCTGTGAGCGCTCGGAGGTGGGAAAGTGGGTGTGGGAGGCGCAGTGAGGAGGGGTGTGCAGGATTGCTTGGGCTGGCGTGAATGAGAGAGAGTGGGGTGGGGGAAGAGGGGAGAGAAGTGCTGACTGTTAGAGCCCTTTAGGATGTTCTAAGGACTGGCTTCTACTGAGCGAAATAGGAAACCATGGAATGATTTAAATAGAGAACTGATATGTGATCTGATTTTATAAAGTATCACCATGGCTGCTGAGTGAGAAACATCTATAAAGGGGCAAGGGTGGAAGCTGGAAATCCAGCTGGGAGGCGACTTCAGCAATAATCCAAGCATGGGGTGATGGAAGTTTGGATCTTGGGGGCAACGGGGTAGGTGGAGAGAAGGGGTAGGACTGCGGAAGGTGGAGCAAGCAGGCTTTGCTGATGGACGGGAAGTGGAGTGTGAAAGTACAATAGAACTTGAAAGTCTTGTACCCAGGTAATGAGTACAACAGAGTTACCATTTACTAAAATGGGGGAAGTCAGGGCAGAGCAGGAATCAAGAGTTTGGTTTGGGGCAAATTAACTTTGAAATGTCCAGTACATGGTCTAGTTGAGATGTTAGGTATGGACTTAAATATTTGGGTCTAGGGTTTTGGGGAGAGGTCTTGGACAGAGAACCATTTAAGAATCTTTGGCATATACATAGTATTTAAAAACCATGAGTAAGATTATTAAGGAACTGAGCATAGAGAGAAAATAAAAGGTCCCTGAGGACTAAGCCGTCCAGCATTTCAAAGTGGCACAGGTGAGGGGGATCCATTGCAGAGGAGGAAATCAGAGTTTGGGGAGTTAAGCAATTTGCTTCTCAGTGAGTAGCAGAGATGGGAATCCAGGCTCCATAGGTCTGACCCCTTAGCACTACTCCAAACGTCGGAGCAAAGAGGTCTTTTCCTGGAGTAATAATACATGGGTGGTTTGCCAGGGTCTCCCCTCTAACTAGGCTGGGATAGCAGGCTATGCCCTCAGGTGTGAGCAAATGACACTTCACACACTGGTGGAACCAGATGACACATCCATCAGCTCCACCTGGTGTAGTACTCAGGGATCTCAAGGGAGCAAGAAAGAGCTGGTAATTAAGAAAGATTCCTTTCCTGAGCTACAGTGGGTCACAGTGACTGTCAGGGTTGAAAGATTGATGACTTAATAAAGACCACCTGAAAAGGCAATTGACCAGCAAGAGAAAAAAATCATTGCCACCCACTTACTACCCACAGCATCTCAGAGACTCACCATGAAAGCAGAGCTGTTTGGAACTATTCGTACCAGACATCACAGGGCCCCATTTTAGTTGTGAATAATCCTCCACCAACCACAGGATGCATTCCTTCATTCATTGGTAAACAGTACCATCTGCCCTGTTCCATGACTGGACATACAGAGATAAAGAGGACCCGGTCCCCTTGCTCTCAGGAGTTCAAAATATCCTGGGGGTCATGACTACATTCAAGATTGGGAACAAGAGAAGTGTTATAAGGCTGCGTGTGTTTTAAAAATTCATTTCTATGATGGTATGGAGAATTAGAGCCCAGCATGCAATAAATCCTCAATAAGTTATTCACAGAAGTGTGTGTGTGGATCCATGGAGAAAGGGCCCAGAAGTGAAAATTAGGGCCAGCATTACAGCTATACATTTGCTTAAAAACAACAACAAACCACAACTTTATGACTTCAGATAAGTCACTCTTCTTTGCTTCTTAGTTTGCCCATCTGTTGAAAAGCAAGTTGGGTTAAATTATCCTTGCAGATTTCTTAGATCAAAGGCTGGAATTTGTTGAAAAATCTGAAAATCTGCAATCAAAACCCCCCTTCCTAAAATGCTGCTGAATGCCACAATGCATGTTTCACGGGACAGGCATTCTAGAGGGCCTAAGAAGGAAGACAGCTGCATGCATGCTAGGTGCACCTTGCCATTCTGATTGTGGAGCCACCCGCTTCTCCAGTACTCTTCAGATCCCACTTTTTCAGGAGTTTAGTCGATGGGGGCTTGGCTGGGCAGGTTGCCATACAGCAGCCCAACAGTGGCAAGGTGGAGAATATGTGAGTTACCTTTGCCTTTTTCAGTACCTGCCAGCATCAGTACACATGTTGGCCAGGAATATGGCTGCTGTAGAGCTTCCTCATGCCTTGAGCCGAATGGCTGTTTCCCCAGCCCAGAATTCCGGCAAATGGAAGGCATGTTGCAAAAAGGAAAGGTGCTCTTTTCAATGACACCTGCTGAAAGAGAATTTGCTGAGTATTCTCATTCAGTACAGAGGGTTCCTGTTTGGGAGCTCCTAGCCTGAAATTTTCCTAAGGGAGACAAGCCCTGAGGCTGCAGTTTCTATCCTTGTCACCATCCCATTGGTTCTGGCTTTGTCTCCACAGGGCAATTACTGAGCCTCCAGTGAGGATCTGTCTTCAGTCTCCTTCCAGTCCATTTCCTATGAAGGAACTAGAGTTATCTTTTTGGCAAAAAAAAAAAAAAAAAGAGAGAGAGAGAGAGAGAGAGGGAGAGAGAGAGAAAGGAAAAGAAAATACTCCAAACAAATGAGGTCATGTCATCTTCCTGCTATGAGCCCTCCAAACACCCAGCATGCCTGCAAGTCCTGGACAGTATGGTCCATTTCCCTTCCCAATCCTTTCTTGTCAAATTCTATTGCTGTCCTTTCCATCACTAATTCCATCCACTTTTGATTTCTTAAATTTGTCACATTCCTTCCCACCTAAGGAGTTTTGCCTCATCTTTTCTCTCTGCTCCGGCTTCTCTTCTCTCTGCCCTTCCCTTCCTCCTCCTCTGATTATGTTCAGCTCCTCAGAGAGTCCTTCCCTGACATTTTACTTGAAGTGAAAGCCCTCACTGTTTTCTGGCTTGGCTAATTGTACATTACAGCATGCAGATATTTCATTCGTGTTTCTTTGTGTTTGCCCCACCACTCCTACTAAACTATAAACAGTAAACTCCCAGGAGAGCAGAAACCATTTCTGTTATTTATGGTTGCCTGTCTTTACAGTGCCTACCTTAGTACCAGGCACATGGTAGGTGCTCAATAAATGCTTGCTAAATGACCCATCTGGTTCTGCTCAACTTCCTAAAACCAATCCCCACCCCACCCCGCTTAGCCCTGCTGTACTAGAGTGTTGGCAGTTCCCATCACAGGCAGCATTCTTCCTATCCCCTGCTTCTGTGCCTCTGACTGAAATCCCCTTCTTTCCTATGCTTTGCCTGAAAAAGTGAACTCATCCTTCATTGCAGCTCAAATATTATCTCCTTCTTGATACGTATCTATCTCCTTTGTCCAAAAAAAAGCATCTATTCCATGGTCTGCACATACCTGGACCACAACCCCTGTCACTCTGCCTTGTGCTCGTCTGTTTCTACATCTAGCTAAACTTTTTGGGAATGAGGAATGTATCTAATTCATCTCGTATACTCACTTCTTAAAAGTGTTTGTCACATAGTAAGGGGTGGATGAATGTGGAGGAAATGCATGTTTGGTGAAATTTCCCTGTGTGGAGTCTTCCTCTCTGAGAAATCCCTATGTACATATCTCTTGTTTGAATATTCCCTCTTTGAAATTTTCTCTGGGCCTCCTGATTCAGGAAGACCATCTCTCTGAGTTTTGTCTTTTAGGATGAGGCAGTCTGTTTGGTTTAGAAAGCAGAGTCTGCTATTATCTGCTTTAAAAAAACCCTAGCAATTATCACAGATCCCCTGGTGGGTAGAGTAGCGAGGAGCCAATGCTCCCCAATACTTTGTTTATTGCTCTACCTAGTGGTAGGACTGGTTGTTAAGGATTTATTCATTCACTCATTCATTCACTCTGTTATCCTCCTGCTATGTGTCAGGCATTGTGTTTGTGCTGTGGTCATAAAGATGAAAGAAGCCCTGCTTCTGAAGTATTTCTTGTGGATAGGGAAGTGCAGACAGACAGAATAGTGTGATCAATGTTCTGATGCAGTATGTGTTTTCAGAGTCATGTGGGAGCATGGGGAAAGGAGAGATTTCATCTACCTGAGGAGTGGTTAAGGAAGTCTTCTGAATGTAGGGGTTCTGTTTGTTGACTTTTGATAGGTGAGCAGGATTGCTTTGGTGGGTCATGGAGGTGAGAAAGGGAGGAAAAGAAAACTAGGAAAGGTAGAGGAAACAGCACTCACAATGGCATGAAGCAAAGAGTAATAGGTGTGGTTGAGAAATTATGAGGCATTCATTCACTGAAGTCCAGAGCTTTGCTGCTTTGGTGTGTGGACCAGTAGGATTGGCATCACCTGGGAACTTGCTGGATCTGCAGAATGTGGAGCTCCACCCTGGACCAACTAAATCGAAATCCATTTTCACAAGATTCCCAGTTGGTTCCTGCTCACATTAAAGTTTAAGAAACAGAGGATTCTGGCCAAGATAGAGGTATAGGTAGAAAGACTTCACTTCCTTGCACGAACAAAAGAAGGATAACAATTTAAAAACAATAAATAAGCAGAACTGCCAGAAAATCAAACTGCATGGAACTCTGACAACCAAGGAGTTAAAGAAACATTCATCTATACCAGAAAGAGGGGCAGAGACGGGCAGCTGGACAGAGAGGAACAGCTGAAAAGCTGTGGACTGTGTGGGCAAGGCAGGGGCTGGCTGACCAGGAAACTAAAAACTCAAAACCTCTAGCTGAGGCCCATGGAATCCTAGAATGTACACAAACCCACCCACCTGGAAATCAGCACCTGAAATGGCACAAACCGCTTGTGGGAAGCAAGGGAAGTGACAGAAAGTGGGGCTAGAGTGGAGTGAGCTGCATTGTTCCCTCCCTGACCCCTCCCTCACAGACAGCGCCAGATGCAGCAAAGAGGGTTGCCCTGCCTTGGCGTTTACCTAAGGTTCCACCCCTTACTATGTAACAGGTACACTGAGACAAAGAAATATGGCCCAAATGAAAGAACAGATCAAAACTCCAGAAAAAGAACTAAGTGACGAGGAGATAGACAACCTGTCAGATGCAGAGTTCAAAACACTGGTAATCAGGATGCTCACAGAAATGATTGAGTTTGATTGCAAAACAAAGGAAGAAATGAAGGCTATATGAAGTGAAATAAAAGAAAGTATATAGGGAACCAACAGAGAAGGGAAGGAAACTGGGACTCAAATCAATGATTTGGAACAAAAGGAAAAAATAAATATTCAACTGGAATAGAATGAAGGAACAAGAATTCAAAAAAAAATGAGATGCTTAGGAACCTCTGGGAAAACTTTAAGTGCTCCAACATCTGAATTATAGGGGTGCCAGAAGGAGAAGAGGAAGAGCAAGAAATTGAAAACTTGTTTGAACAAATAATGAAGGAAAACTTCCCAAATCTGGCAAAGGAAATAGACTTCGAGGAAGTCCAGGAAGCTTAGAGAGTTCCACAGAAATTGGACTCAGGGAGGAACACACTAAGACACATCATAATTAAGTTACTCAAGATCAAAGATAAGGAGAGTATCTTAAAAGCGGCAAGAGGAAAGGAGAGAGTTACCTACAAAGGATTGCCCATAAGATAATCAGTCTTAAATGTCTTAGAAAACAGTCTTAGAAATCATTTAAGAAATGATTTCTTAAAAAAGCTTACAGGCAAGAAGGGCCTGGAATGAAGTATTCCAAGTCATGAAAGACAAGAACCTACATCCAAGATGACATTATCCAGCAAAGCAATCATTTAGAATGGAAGGGCAGATAAAGTGCTTCCCAGATAAGGTGAAGTTAAAGGAGTTCATCATTACCAAGCTCTTATTATATGAAATGTTAAAGGGACTTATCTAAGAAGTAGAAGAAGATCAAAACTATGAACACTAAAATGACAACAAACTTACAACTATCAACAACTGAATCTAAAAAAACCCCCCCAAACCTAAGCAAACAACTAGAACAGGAGCAGAATCACAGAAATGGAGATCACATGGAGGGTTATCAGTAGGTGGGGGAGGATGGTGGGAAGGTACAGGGATTGAGAAGCATAACTGATGGGTATAAAATAGGGGGAGGTTAAGAATGGTATAGGAAACAGAGAAGTCAAAGAACTTACATGTACAACCCATGGACATGAACTAAGGTGGGGGGAGGATGCTGAAGCAGGGGGTGGTACAGGTAGAGGGGGATAGAGGAGAGAAAAAAATTTGGACAACTGTAATAGCATAATCAATAAAATATACTTAAAAAGAAGAAAAAGTTTAAGAAACAGTGGGTAAAGAGGTATTTTTCAAACTGTAACATGGATCAAAATTATCTGGAAGGTTTGTTAAAAGAAAAAACACAAATCTCTAGGTCTTATCTCAGAATTTCTGAATCAGTAGTTTTGAATGCAGCCTGAGAATCTGCATTTCAAAGAAGTCCCTGGGTGATGCTGATGCTTCTGGTCCAAAAACCATGCTTTGAGGACCACTGTAATAGAGTATAATGGGAAGGATCATTTCTGGGAAATGAGCTTGGGCACTAGTAGGCCTTGATCGGAGAGGCGTGGCCTTTCTCCTGGAGTGTGGTGGAGAGCTGTGGAGTTTTAAACAGAAGAGTGAGTGGTCAGACTTGTATTGTTGGGACAATCCCCCTGGCAGCATGTGGAAGATGGGCTGGATAATGACAAGATGACTGACTGGCAGTATATCCCAGGTGGGACTGATGGTTTCAACTTCAATTTGGATGTCAAAATGTATGGGAGTCAGAGACTGACTGATTGCATGTGGGGGCGAGACTCACAAGCCTCCTCCTCCTCAGGACCCAGGTGTGGAGCACAGCCTGTGGTACTCTCGGTGCCCGTGGCTGTTGCCCTTTTATGCCCAGAAAGCCGCCCATTTTATTTGCCTTGTCTTCACAAGTCCGCCTGTGGCTCTATCTGACAGGTTTCAGCCTGCAGTGTTTGAAGAAAGGGGTGCAGTAAACCATTCAGAAATAGGATTTATTAATGGGAGGCATGTAATTACTGCCAGACACAGCAATCTGAAGAGTTTATGGCCTAAGTGTTTGGTGTCATTCATTAAAACAAAGTGGGTTCTTGGCATGGACACTGTCACCCTGTGACCAGATCCGTCTGTTTATGTAATAGCCCATCCCCCCCATGTCTGCAAGTTGAACCCAGCTGAAGAGGCAAAGACAGATAAATCACCAGGGCAGGGGTCTGGCTCTGTGGACGATGGGCCTCTCTTGGCCCCTTGGAGGGGCAGGTCCTGGTTCCAGAGCAGGGCTCCTGGAGGGGATCATGGCCTGTCTGCTTTTTGTCTCCTGGGTTTCTGACTCTATAGTAACACGTCAGCACAGGACCTTTATGAAGGACAGTCCTGAACACTTGTGACTTCTCCAAAGCCTTCCTTGTGTCTATTTCACATGTCGGCAGACTCTCACAGAAGCCTGCAAAGGCGGGCAGCCCAGGTTAGCATTGCATCTTGAGCAATGAGGAACTGAGGTCCAGAAAGCTTTCATGGGTGTCCCAGAGTCACATAGCTGTGGGAACAAGCTTGTGCTGAGCTTCTTTGAAGCCACTCGTACCTCTCAGCTGGGTAGACCAGGCCGCCTCAGGTCTGCGATGAGAGCACTGGTTTGTTGTGAGGACAGACCTGGCTGTCGGAGGTTCTGGCTGCGGCAGGACTCGGGCTCAAGCCCAGGATTTCTCTTGGCTAGTTCTGTGTGCTCGGGAAACATGCTCTAAGCCTCAGTTTCCTCAAACAGAAAGTGAGGAGAGGGAAGTAGGTCAGCTCCCCTCCAGGGTTTGTGAGGATGAGGGGCACAGCTAGTCTTGGTACTGGCCGGTCCTCTTTCCCCTGACGTGTGACCGCCTCTGAGCCTCACGGAAAGCTGTGTACTACTCACACAGGGATCCTGACGCTCAGATGAGATAATAGAGGGAATATGCTCTGGAAAATCCACACACACCATTCAAATGTGAGGTAATAATAGGAACGACGGGTCTGCCACAACCCTGCCAAAAAACCCCAGCAACTTTTGAGACGAAAAGCAGATCTGAGTTCTAGAATCTTCATCATTGTGATTGCTTTTGCACAGAGAAACTTTTCTGCCCTTTCAAACATCTATCTCAAAATGTTATTTTATTTTGAGGACTGGAGAGATTGTGTAAAGCACAATATGGGAGTCATAGTAAGCGGTGGGTACATGGTAGGTATCAGTATGCTAATTAGGAGGCTCCATTGACTGTAAGCTCTTCCAGGGGCCTGACATCTTATTTATCTTTGTATTCCCTGGGGTCCAGCACAGGTTCTGGCATACGGTGGGTGTCAGCAATTATTTATTAAGCTGAATCACATTGGCTTCTCTCATGTTCCATGGGTTCTGTGAAGGCAGAGCCTATGTTTTACTCATTTCTCTCTTTCCAGAGCCAAGCCTAGTGTCTGGCACAGAGTAGGTGCTTAGTCAATTCAGACTGGATGGAAATTAAGTACTGGGAAAAATCAGGCAGACGTTTCTAGTGTCTGCACTGAACCGTGAGGGGAACCCACGGCTCCAGGTAGGAAAGGAGTCTGGGATTTGTAGCCTGAGCAGGAACCGGTCAGATGACAGGCTCACTTCAAAGGCACACGGTGGGGAGGGAAGAGGATGCGGTTTCTCAACCGCCTTTTTGGCTGTGTGGGAGCTTCAGTCGGCAGCGGCAGAGGTGGGGCAGGGGGAGGCTGGCAGCAGAATGGAGACCTCGGCCAGGACTGTAGAGATGGAACAAATGAGCCAGAGGAGAGGCAGCAGCTCTAATGGAGACAAAACGTGCTTAAAATCTCCTTCCCCTCTCTGCGTCTGTAGGACCAATGTGGCAGTAACGCGTGTGTGTGCACATGTGTGTGCTAGAAGGAAAAAAGGCTTTGCAGCCAAATAAATTTGGGAGCAGGCCCTCCCACTGCAAGCCAAACCAGGGCTGTGGGATCTTGAACACATTTTTCCCCCTGAATCTCCATTTCCTCATCTTAAAAAATGGGATCAGTGCTTCTTACCTTACAGAGTTGTTGTGGATATCAAAAGAGTGTTTTGTAAGCAATAAAACAGCCATTTATTAAGCACCTGCTCTCTCCTAGGCACTGAACCTCATAGCTACATGGATTTAGTGTGTAATCCCCTTAATCATCTTGAAAGGTAGTTATTATTATCATCTCTAGTCTCCACTTCAGAACAGAGGAAACTGAAGTTCAGAGGCATTGAGTAATTTGCTCAAGTGATAGTGCCCTAAATCCGACTGGATTCATTTTGTAAAGATTACATGATGAATATGTACATGATGATTATATTTTGTGAATCGTTGTCAAGCCTAAAACTCTCTCACAGGGGCAGTTTTTCTTTACTGTCAGCACTTTTCCTCCCCCCATCTCCCTTTTTTTTTTCAAAAAGTGCAAACTTTGGCTAACCTGGCAGTCGGCAGAAGAAGGGTGAGTTCCACTGAGTCATTTAAACATGGTTTGGTTCCCTCTGTCCAGGCACTCTTTGGCTTCAATGGGACATAGATCAGGAAATTATTTCTAGGAGTTTATACGAGTGAAAGCTGCTGAAAGTTAGACTCTTGGATGACCCAAGAACATCTGAAATATCAAACTATTCCTCCAAAAGAAAACTATCAACTTGACATTTTTTGGAGTCTTTCTTTGAAGCTTTAGCCAAGTAGGAGACAAATGTGGATGATCAGGAAAGCCAATTAACTTTTATTGACTCTACCATGGGCCTGTGTTTTGATGCATTGTCTTCTCGATCTCTTATAGTCACCTTGTTTGGTAGGTATCATTAGACCCACTGGACAAACAAAGATGCTCAAAAGGTAAACATTTGTCTGAGATCACACCACGATCAGGCGTCAGCCAAGATTCAGACCTTAGCCGGTTTGGTCCTAAAACACAGGCCCTTTTTACTACTACTCCCTGCTTCTCAGTCTGCAAGTCTGCTGATGAGAGCTGTTGCTTCCCCTAAACTCCTCCTGAAAGGAAACTGTCTCTTTGTCCTGCACAGCACCAGAAAGATCCGAAGAAAACTTCATACCTGCAGATTCAGAAGGAAAAGGACTTTGGCTTTGAAACTGCAGGAGACCACCAAAAGGCTGCAGCAGCAAACACGGGTGAGCTCAACTTTTGGAAGGTGTGCTTTGTGAAATGAACACCGGCTGGACGTTTCTATTTTGGGATGTGGGTCTAGGCATCAGGAACAGGCTGCATCTCTCTCTCTCTCTTTTTTTGGCAGGGTGGTTTGATCTTGAGGGGAGGAACAAGAAAGAAGCAGGAAAGGAGAGCGCCTTCCAGTTCATTCAATTCAAAGGGAGTAACATGTAAGTAACCCATGTGCAGATTCCATTATTTAGTTCTATAAAGGAGAAGGTATCCTACTTGCTCCAATCCATTTAATTTTTTGAACTCTTGAACTGTGTCTGAGAAAAATCAAACAAGCTTCCAAATACTCGGTTTGCTTGCCACCTTCAGAGTTCTCCTTCTGGGGCTGTAGCAAGCTCACAGACTTTGGAGTTCACAAGGTACATGTTTTACTTTCACCCATGTCACTTACCTCTCTGTGTGGCTTTGTGTTCGCTGTCTAACATCTCTGACCTCAGTTTTCTCATCTGTAAGATGAATATATTAATGCTTGCTTTTTAAGGTTGGCGTGGTTATAAAGTGCTTGATACTTAGCAGACACTCATTGAACATTCATTACTTTTTCCTTCATGTGTCACAAAGTGCAAATTCTTTATCTATATGCTCTTAGGTAAAGAGGTGGGCATGAGTGATGACCTATAATTTTTAGGACAACTTGGATCCATCCTGATTGTTGGCAGGGACCATCCTCTGTGGTTAAGACTTAAGCCAATGCCCATTATGTCATTATGGAGCCTGCAGAAGTGATTACTAATGTTACTTTTCCAGTTCACTGCTGAGCAGAGAGGAGAGAGTTTTTCACACTGCTGGCGGTTTGTTGGAGCACAACGATACATATCACAGATGGCTTCCTCGGCAGATGTGGCTCTGTAGAGCTGCAGTGTGGGTTTACAAGGGGTTTAATGAAAACCTGGCAGCCTTCCAGGCTTAAATCAATCCTCTGGGGTTCTCAGCTCATACACACACAGGCCAATCTGCAAATGTCCACCCTGTTGATGGTATGGGGAATGCTAGGGTGAAAAGTTTTTACCTGGGAAACAAAGCCAAACGTATTTGGCTGAGTCTACAGGCTTCAGGCCTGGGAGATGGAACAGTGACGTGGAAGGGAAGTTGGTAGGAGGGAGGCCTACATCTGGAAGATGTCCAGGTGGCTACTGCCCAGCTGGAGGTGATCTGGGTCCAGGATAGGACGATGGCTTTCTCAGCTGCTTGGGGCTCATGTTTTCTTCTCCCTTACTGTGGGTTAGCCTGAAAGGAGTGAGTAGGAGCTACAAGCACTGTATGTGGAATAAGAAAATAGTTTCAGTTTAGTTGATGGTGTAGACTGGAGCTGGACTTGACTATTGTTGCCTCTGCTTGAAATGCTTTTATCCTTCAAATGGTCCATTTGCTATTTTTCATCTGTTTTATTTAGGCTCTAGTGTCATCTCCTTGAAGAAGCCTTCCTTGATCACCTCCCTGAAAGAGAACCTCCCAGCTCTTAGCTATGCATTTGTTTCATAACATACCACAACTTATTTGCCTGTTTGCTTTCTGTTTTGGTCCGTTAGTAGGATGTAAGCTCCCTGTAGGTAGGAGCTCCAACTAATGTCCCCAGTGCCTAGTCGGGTACCTGGAATACAGAAGACATTCAATAAATGTTATTGGATAAATGAATACATTTGGGACAAGAATAAGCTGGATTAGTGTTTGCAGCTTCATGCCACCACTTACTAGCTGTCTAACTGTCTAAATTATTTAATCTTTTTTAGTATGGTATTCTTCAGCTGTAAAGAAGGACAAAATACAACAGAGGGTGTTTGTGTAATATCTGGCACATAAGAAACATTTGATAAATAAAGCTGTAATTCAGTCATCGAGGAATTAAATTAACCACAAACAGATATTTACCACATCCCATAGTAAGCATTTTTGCATACATTATCTTACATGATTCTTCACAAAATCCCTGTGAGACAGTCTTCTTGTTTCAGAACAGAAAAAGAAAAAGCAGACTTGGAGAGATTAAGTACCTTGAACAAGCTCACATAGCTACTCAGTGGCAGAGGCAGTATTGATGCATTTCTATTTTTAAAGCCATAATTTTCCCCCATAATTCCAGGCTGCTTCCTATTAACACTCACTCTGGATAAATAAACATAAGGAAGCCACATTCTCTGTTCTCTGGGGGCTCTGGTTTAGGTGATAAGACATATGTAAGAGTAAAATGAACACTAATAAAAACCAACTCTTTTAAAACGCTGCTTTGAAGTTTACAGAGCTTGTTCCAATATTTACAATATATTCAAGTTTTAAAAGATTATTAACCAGGATATATAAATAATTTAAACACGTCAATAAGAAAAAGACAACTCAATGGAAAAATTGACAAATTATGAACAGACAGTTTGAATGGCCAATAATCACATGAAAACATGTTTAACATTACTAATCATGGGGAAATTCAAATGAGAATAATGATCAGACTGGCAAAAATAACAGAAGAGATCAAGGGTTGATGAGGATAAGGAGACACATATCATATCATGCTAGTGGTATTATAAGTTGATAAAATCAGTTTTGGAAGCCACTGGCAATTCCTAGTAGAGGTGAATTTGAACATGCCTTGGGACCAGGGCTTCCTCTAGGAAGTAAAATCCTTGTCTTGGAGAAGCTCTTGCACATGTACAGAAGAAGATGTACAAAAATATTTGGTGTCAGCATTTCATAAAGCGTGTAGTAAGTTATTGGAAATGATCTAAAAATACATTCATAGGGGAATGGGTAAGTAGATTGGTCATTTGTAGATGAAACAAAAAAGCAGCTGAATGAATAAATTAAAGCTCCACTGAGCGGTGTGCAAGAATTGCAGACACCTATTGTTAGATATAAAAGAGCAAATTGCAGAAACACAGAGATAATTTGATATAATACATGTACATTTAAAAACCATGCTTGATTTTTGGCATCTACTCCACAAACAACAGTTACTATCCCATCAGCATCATCATTCCAATCATTTCAACCAGTCTTCAATAAGATGTTTTATTACTCTCTCCTTACACCTTCCCCCTTTGCCCAACCAAAATCTGGACAGTTTCCCGTGGGCAAGCATCTAGTTTTATCTGTGTCCAAGAATTGGTCTCAGCATTTCAGTTGAGGCTGCCAAACCCAGGGACAAGCAAGATGATCACTTCTATTTCTCTGAAGTCCTTGCTCCTATGAGTGCACTCTGAGGTCCCAAGCATTGCTTTTGGGCCCTTTCAAAGTGGAGCTAACATAAATAAATGAGTGTGTGTGTAAGTGCGTGTGTCTATCTGTATTTCTCTTGGAGTCTTTGATGGTTAATTTTATATGTCAACTTGGCTGACCAAACATTATTCTGGGTGTTTTTAAACTTTGAATAAAGCAGAATGCTATTCATAATGAAGATGGGACTCACCAAGTCAATTTAAAAAAAGACTGATTTCCTCTGAGCAACAGGGAATTCTGCAATAGATAGCTTTTCGACTAGAACCACAACATCAGCTCTTCCTGGGTCTCCAGGCTGCTGTTCTACTCTGTAGATTTTGGACTTGTCAGTCTCCCTAATGATGTGAGCCAATTTCTTAAATAAATCTCCCTCCCTTTATATACACATCCTCTTGGTTCTGTTTCTCTGGAGAACCCTGAGTAATACAGAGTCTGCCATCTCTAGTTCAAATCCAGTACCACTGGGCTCTTGATATTCTTGTATCTTTCATCTTTTACAGTGAGAATTCTGATTTCCAAGAAAGTTAATCTATTTACTCATTTGTTCTAACCCAAATATATGTAAGAAATCAACTATTCTGGGCTCTTCAAAAATGTCAATGTCATGAAAAAAAAGCAGAAGGAATGTTGTATATTAAATAAAATTAAGAGACATGAAAACCAAATATACTACATGATACTTGTTTGGGTTCTGGATTGGAAAAAAAAATCCATAAAGGACATTATTGAGAAACTTTGCATATGGAATATATATTAGATAATACTTCATACATGGTAAGTTTTGGAGGAATGATAATGATATCATGTGAGGGAATATAATTGTAAGAGAGAGGAGATGCATGTTGAGTTATTTAGAGATGCAGTGTTTCGATGTTGGCAAGTTATGCTTGCATGCCTCACACAACATGTATGTATTATGTAATATATACAGAGAGAGAGATGGGTAGGGAGAGAGAAAAAGTGGTGTGTATGTGTGTGTGTATGAGAGAGAGAGAGAAAGAGAGAGAGAGGGAGAGAAGAGCAAATATGGCAAAATGTTAACATTTGGTAAACCTAAGTGTAGAAAAAATAGGAGTTAATAGGACTATTGACTTTTCTGTTAATTTTTTGGTTTAAAACTTTTTGAAAGACAAAATATGGGTGAAATGGTATCAACTATTACATATCAACCATTATATATCTAGTAGTGAGAACATTATATATCAAGTATTATGAGTTTGTATTAAGTATTATATGTGAGGGAACCCCTCAAAACCAGAATTCATTTACAAAAATTGTGTATTTATTCTTACATGTTTAAACTTCAGTCACCTTCAAAGTATTCTCCACTTGATGCAATACACTTATTGAGACATTTTTTCCACTGTTTCAAACAGCTTTTGAACTCATCAATTTTGATACCTTTTAGTGCTTCTGCTGTTTTTTGTTTCACCTCTTCCACATCAGGAAGATGTTTTCCTTTGAGTAGGTTTTTTCATCCAGGGAAACAAAAAATGTTACTTGGGGTGAGATCGGATGAATATGGAGGGTGGGACACTGGGGTCATGCTGTTTTAAGTCAAAAACTGCTGAACACTCAGCGTGGTGTGGCAAGTGTGCCCATAAATCACCCATCATGAAATGGGCAAATGCATTGAAAGAATCTTCAAAAAAATTCACTGAAGCGGAACGCAGCCTCTCACACCAAGACCAGCCAGTACAGTGATACAGAGGGGTTCCTAGAACACTCACCTAGTGGGGGAAGCCTGTGCTAAAAGGGGCTTGCTCTCCAGAAGATAACTCCAGTTCTTTGCGGGTTTTCCCTTGTATATTAAGTACTGACTTTATGTTAAGTAGTTTATATATATCATTGATTTATTAAACTCTCATTATAATCCTTTGAAGTAGCTAATATTACTTTACAGTTGAGGGATCTGAGGCTCAGAGAGGTGTAGAAACTTACATAAAGTCACCCAGCTTGCAGGAGGTTTAGAGAGAGGAGTGATCTGCCCAGGCCATCAGCTGGATAGTGGCCATGGCAGGATTAGGACTGAGGTGTATGATTCTTCTGGGGCTGGGTCTATTACATCAGAAAGGTTCTTCCTCCTTATTTTCTTAACCACTGGAGCTCCATTTAGAGAAAGTTGCTTCCAGCTCATTAGAAAGAGAAAAGATTCTGTTTCCCCATTCTGCTTTGAAAAAGATAAGGCACCCAGCTTCCTGTCCTTGGCTCTTACCCAGACCTTTTATACTCATTCTCAGCAATTCATGTTCTTCCTGGTTTTTGGGTCACAACTTTATCAGATGCCAGAGATTTGAAAACCCAAGCAGGCAGCAGATGCTTCAGACTAAAGGCCAGCATTCCTATTCATTAGCTGAGGGACAGTGATTCTTTGTCTGCTTCTAGCTATTCTCACGCTATTCATTTTAAACACAAGCATAGAGTTAGCCTGGTACAGTGTTCTGCAAACTGAGGGGCATGACCCACTAGTGGGTATTGAAATCAATTTAGATGGTGGCTGTCAGCATTTAAAAATGATTTAGAATCAAGTTAGATAGAAGAGAAAATACCAGTACATGCTCATCGTGAAGGCAGGTATTATTTTGTGAATGCATATACACAGAAACACAGAAACACACACGCATGTTTGTTTTGAGTGCTGGTATAAATTTCACTTCTTATTATTAGTCACAATTAATTCAAAAGCTACTGGTTCAGGGCAGGGGCCAGCCAATGCCTGTCCTGCGAGCAAAGTTTATTGGAACACAGGCATACCCACTCGTGCGCGCAGTCTTTAGCTGTGCTCACAGTACAGTGGCAGAGTTCAGTAGTTGTGACATACCGTATGGCCTGCAAAGCCTAAAATATTTGCTATTTGGACCTTCACAGAAAAATGTGTTGGCCCCTATGGTCCATAATGAGGCAAAAACTTCTAATTCAAAGTCAAATAAAGCTTCCATTGTATACAATCTCTAGAATGTCTCTCTGGTGTTTCTCTCCCAATAACTATCTAAGTTGTAGTTGTCACATATGGATTTATGTAAATGCATATGCAAATACAGAAAAGTAGGCATAATGAGAGCAATTCTTGCCTAAATACCTATTTCTAACATAGTACGTGGAGTATTCAGATGCAGTGTTCTGCTAGCACACAGCAAACAGGATGGCCTTTCCATTCTAGGAAAATATTTCAGTGTTTAACCTCATTGCACTCAACCAGACATTTCCTTGCACAGATTTTCAAGTGAAATATTTCAATCCTGCATTCATCTTGGGGGCCACATGTCTTATCCAAGTTAAATATTTCCAGAAAATAAACGTCTAGACACCGTCTCATATAAATTAAGCACCCGGTTTTTAAAAGATTTCTAGCAGACCTCCTTTTCGGTGTGTGGGTGAGTATAATTCTACTCCTGTGAAAAATTATGGCTCAAATCTGATGAGCCTGTGTCAGTGCACCTGCAGGTGGCTAAGGAGCGCTGCCCAGCCACTAGTGGACAATGGGATAAGATGGGCAGACAAGACTGGGGAGTGTATTTCACAGAACAGGAAAGCTTCCTTTTCTTGATATCATCTTCTCCAGGAGTCTTGGATGAAAAGTACATGTGTGTTGAAACCTTACCCCGGGGAGGCTTGGCATATGTGTTGAGTCCTCTTACTGAAAAATAAAGACTGTGTCAACGACCACCCATGAAGATAAGATTCTGCTGCACCGCTCTGACTTCCCATTTTCCTTGTGTTTGAGGTCTTTGAGGGCTTTGTTTAATCAAGTGAGCCATTTTGAATGCTTTTGATACTTATATTTTCTTTAATATATACTTCTGTGTTGCTGTGATGTAATTTAGTAATTTTACTAAAAATGAAATTTTAAGAAAGATCAAATACTTAAAAGAAAAATCATAAAGTGTTTTTAAAGCTACTCTTATATTTTCATAACACATATTTATATTTTACACAAATATTGTATTTATATAAATATAAATTTTATACTACATAAATATAAAATGTTTTATATAAATATTATAAATATAAATATTTATAATACATATAAATATATATTTTATGTACAAATGAATTACATATTATACTTTATTATGTATATTCTTATTACATATTTTAGCTACATTTATTATTATAAAGAAAATAATTCTACATGAGAGAATTTATAGTGGAATATATTGAACCACCTGAAATTCTA
The DNA here is from genome assembly GCA_028533065.1 of Trachops cirrhosus. Classification (NCBI taxonomy): domain Eukaryota; kingdom Metazoa; phylum Chordata; class Mammalia; order Chiroptera; family Phyllostomidae; genus Trachops; species Trachops cirrhosus. Next base: position 35,660,420 of record CM052542.1, on the reverse strand, counting down.
TCGAGAGGTAATTCAAGAAGCACTCATTACTTTCCCTCTTCTAGGTTTTTACAAAATCATGCACAGTACTCTTCTGTGCATCGTATTATATTTTTTAAGGGAGAAAATTTGGGAGAATATTCAGGAAATGGAGAGGAGAAAGAAAGAGAGTTTATGTTTTATTGAGATACGTGTAAAAGCCTTTTATTTTCCTTAGCCTAAATCCCACAAACAAGAAACAACGAGGTTTCTCGGTATGTCTCCATTTCTGCGTATTCATCAATGACTGGTTTATGGATGTCTACTGTGTGCCAGGCATGAGGCTCGGTGCCAGGGAGCAGAAGGAGCAGGGCCTATGCTCAAACGGGATGGCCATGCAGAGGGAGGGACGTGAGGAAAGACAGAAAAGAAACAAGATAGTTTCAGACAGTGATAAAACTAGGACTAGAACAAGACCTGATGATGTGCTGGAGAGAATGGGCACATTAGCCTAGGGAATCTGGGAAGGCCTCTTCGAAGAGGTGATGTTGGAGCTGAGTCCCAAATAAAGAGAACCCAGCCATGTAAAGACTGGAGGAAAGAACTTGGAAAGCAGAGAAAAGAGCTGGTGTAGAAGTCCTGAGGGGAGACGTGGGAAAGAATTCATTCTGAGTTAGCATCTTGTATGAATAACTTTTGGATCATTATTTTTAAAAGTAAACTTATCGGATCCTTGTCTTTTCAGTGTCTCACAGGAAGAAGGTTCAGTAGCCAAGTGATTTAGAAATTGGGTGGGGCTAATGATAATTCCTTTTTGCTGAGCTGGAGTTTCTTAGCAAGCTCCGTAGAAAGGTGACTGGTATCCACAGCCGGGGGTTCTCTGAACTCTACATAGGAAGTTCTGTGGGAGACTTTATTTTCCAAAGATGACTACAATAATCTCTCTCATCCCATGTAGTCTTCCTACAACATAACCTTGACATTCACAATTATAATTGGGGGCATTTAGTTTTCTCCCCTGGAATCTGGATGGCCTTGAACTATACTAGACATGACTCCATGTGATGTCAGGTGCCAGGTCACAAAAGGCAATATGATAAGCTTCCTTTTAGTTCTTTTGGGATGGCAACTATTAGAACCCAGCTGCAGTGCTGTGATGACGTACAGGTAGACAGACGGAGCGGCTTCCTGTAGGTGTTGTAATTGACAGCCTCAGTGGAGGCTCTCACCAACATCAGCATCAGCCCCAGACGTGATCCCTGCTCCCACCTGTCAGCCTAGTGTCTTCCAGCTGAGGCCCCAGGCACTAAAGAGACACATTAAAGAGAGCAGCTGTATCTGCTATGCCCTTCCCCAATTTTTGACTCACAAAATCTTCAAGCACAATAAAATGATTGCTGTTTTATACTATTAGGTTTATTTTCCTTCAGTAGACAACTGGACAGGTCCTTAGTGCCTTATTGTTTGCTGTAGGCATTGGGGGTCTCTGCAGGCAAGAGAGGCTCCCCTCAGGCTCTAAAGCCATTGTACTAAAAACTCAACCTAGTGGGATCCCAAGGCTCAAGTCCTTTATCACTAAGATGAATGGGAAGCTGGATCATACAAAAGGCCACCCCGGACAGAAAAGAGGCAAAAGCTGCACTCCTGTACATCACTGCTGGCAGAAGACCAGTCACCATCCATATCTGTGCAGTCTATCTGCTGGCTTTCATGCTATCCAGAATGTGGCCCTTATTCCACATGAGCACTCAGAGCCAAAGGACAGGCGTCAGCTTCATGTGTCCCAACCAAACTAAATTATTTGCCACTCTTTGGGAGTGGTCTGCAAAGTGCCCCTCCCAAAAAAGTTTTCTTCAAGCTATTCCTCCAATGCATCACAATCCACATGCAAATGCATCCCCCATTCCAGCTGGGAAGGAGTTTACTATTTACTCTCTTAGAAGTCTACATCATAGAGATGAATACTAGCCTCTGCAGATATTCTGCCTGATTCAAACCCAACTTATTAGGTCATGGGCACATTACTTAAAATGTCTAAGCTTCAGTTTCCTCATCTGTAAAATGTGGATGATGATGTTAGTGCATGTTTCATGGAGATAGTGTAAGAATTAAATGACTTAATTTGTGAGAACATTTCAAAAGCACTTGACTCATAGTAAGCACTATAGTAAATTATACATCTGAAACATATTTATAATATAAATATTTGAAATGTACAGGATATATAGAATATATGAGTTTGTTTCTGTTTTGTTTGTTCATTTCGTTTTTCAGATTCCACATACAAGCAAAATCATATGGTATTTACCTTTCTCTGTCTGACTTATTTTACCTAGCATAATACCCTCCAGATCCATTCATGGTGTTGCAAATGGTAAGATTTCATTCTTTTTCACGGCTGAGTAATATTCAATTATATAATATGGACACAGGTTGCTTCCATATCTTGACTATTGAAAATAATGCTGTAATAATCATAGGAGTGCATGTATCTTTTTTGCATTAGTGTACTGGATTTCTTCAGATAAATACCCAGAAGTGGAATTGCTGGGTCATATAGTAGTTCTATTTTTAATTTTTTGAGGAATCTCCATACTGTTTTCCATTGCAGCTGCTCCAGTTTATATTCCCAGCAATACTGCACAAGGGTTGCTTCTCTCTACATCCACACCAACACTTGCTATTTGTTGATTTATTGATAATAAGCATTCTGAGAAGTGTGAGGTGATATCTCATTATGGTTTTGATTTGCATTTCCCTGATGATTAGTGATATTGTGCATCTTTTCATATGTTCATTGGTCATCTGTATGTTCTCTTTGAATAGATATCTGTTCAGGTCCTCTGACAATTTTTTAATTTGATTGCTTGTGTTTTGGGTGTTAAGGTGTGTGACTTCCTTTTATATTTTGAATACTAATCCCTTATCAAATGCATCATTGGCAATTATCTTTTCCCATTCAGTAGGTTGTCTTTTTTGTTTTGTTTCATCAACTTATTGTTCAAAACCCATCTCCAGAATCATCCCAGGAATGAAGTCTTTTATGACTCATCTGAGAGAACTGGCCACATCATCCTTGACGTTCCCACTCAACAAGCTTCTGCTATTCTACCTGTGACATTGGACTATAAGCTCCTTGAAGACAGGGGTTGTGATTCTGTCTCCAAATCCTCTGTCTTAGTAAGTGTTCAGCAAATGAATGAATGGATGCATTTATCACATCACATTGTAGTTAATCTGCCTGCACATCAATATCATTGTATATCACTGTGTATCATGAGCCCCTTGAGGGCAGGGATTTATTTCTCTCATCTATTCAATCTTATCTTTTCCTATTTATTCTCTCTCTAGTGCTATAACTCACATTGAATAAGTAGGACTCAATGTTCTTTAGGTGAGTCAAGATAAAGAAAATTCATGTGCCTGCATTTGGGTTATTTTTTAACTTTAAGTGAAGTGAGATGACATGAGAGAGTCTATGGTGGATTCAAAAGAATGCCTTACAAGAAGCTCTATGCTCTGGGCTTTACCATGACCTTAGCCAGTCACTTACTCAATTTGGACGTATTGACTAGTCAGCTAGACTAGTGGTTTTGAGAACTGAACAAGACAGTATACATGAAACACTTGACACTTAGAGGTGCTCAACCTATGTCAATCTTCTTTTACTAGGTTAGTGTTGTAACATGGATTCAACTTGGTTAGTTTCTTAAAAACAAGATTCTGTAGGTCTTCAGGCATAATAGACAGTCTAAATTATGTCGCTGTCAGCTGGATATCAAATAGTGCCCTTGAAACCCGACACTATTCTTTGCCAGGAAGATATTAGCCTACACCCAACTTCTACTATTTTAGGATTTGATGACTTTGGAAAGAAGATAACAGTTGACTTTTATGCAGATAGAGGATGGCTGTGCTCTGGAAGAAGGTGCCAAAACCTCAACTAATGCCATTTGGAATGAATTCAGCATGCTCTGAAGTTGGGCATTCAAAAGCTATTATTTTTATGCCAACATAAGAGTTTATTCAGGAAGTTGGAAGAAAAAAATCAAATCTCATAGCAGCTAACTCCAAGGGAACTGGAAAAATTTTTAACCCTGCTGTTTATACATGCTCAAAAGTCAAGAAAATGGGGGAAAAGTTGTATTTGTCAGGATAGTCTTGGTAATGCTATGGCTACAAATAACTTCAAAATTTCAGTGACTTAAAAGAGCAAAGGTTTATTTATTTTTATTAATACTCTGTGTTGATTCTGTGTAAGCTGGGTTCTGCTATTCTCACTCCAGAATTGGAGGTGATGGGGCCTCTCCAATCACCTCAGAGGCAATGTTGCCCATTTCTTTGGCAGGTGACGTACAAGGTCATGGTGAATTATACACTGACATATGTCATATCTGCATGTATTTCATTGGCCAAGCAGGTCATATGGCCTTACAAACTTCATGAAGTGAGGAAGTATAATCTTACTATGAGCTCTAAAAGAGGAGTACCAGAAATATCAGCAAACCACAATAAAACAAAGAAAGTAGATTCAAGAGGTATTTGGGAAGTAGAATTAATAGGATTCGGCTGAAGAATAAAGGGAAAGGAAAATGTCTACGGGGATGGCTTGGTGTCTGGCTTGAATGTCGGAGTAAAGACGGTGCAATTTACTGAAAAAGGTATGCTAAGTTTTGGACATGTGGCATTTGTTCCAGCTGAAGGGAACCGGGAGAAGGGATGTTAAATAGGGAGCTGGATATAGGGATCTAGAGCTTAGGAATGTTATATAAACTGGAGATAAATGTTTGGTGGTCATCAATTCAAAAATGATGGCTGAATCTAAGGGAGAGTGGATAGAGTAAAAATAGCTCAGAAAAGTAGGACAATATCAAGTGTTGTAATTGGAATATTTTGCAATGATGATACATATGCAAATTGATACAAATTATTTTGGAAAACAATACTTAATTACCTAGTAAAGATGTGCAAACCCTCTCACCCAGATATACTTGCTCTGGTTTTATGTCTTAGATAATTTCAGAGACAATATAGAAAAGAAGTGCATAGCAGCATTTCTGAACTAGGAGAAAAAAAAAGAAAAGGAAAACAATCCAAATATCCATCAATAGGAGAAAGGCTAAATAGATCATGGAGTATTCATACAATAAAATGATGAAGCAATAAAAAATAATGAAACAGAGCCTCATAAACTGTGTGAATTAATCTCAAGAACACAATGTTTAGAAAAAGAAAGTTTCAGAAGAGAACATCCAGAATGGTTTTTTATATGCTTTTCAAAGGCTAACAAAACTAAACAATTGTGGTAAGACTTAAAAAATAGGCAAAGAAATGATAAACACAAAAATCAGGGTAGCAGTTGTCTCCACAGGGAAAAGGTAGAGAATAGAACCCTAAAAGTACAGACAAGGGTTTCAAAGATGATATCATATTCTATTTCTTCAAAAAGGGGGCAAGAACAAGGGTATTAGTTGTTCTTGTTTCCTTTTCAACCTACATCTATTTCACATTTTTTGTTTCTGTTCAATACTTATTGATTTTTGAAGTAATACTCTAAAATGTAGAAACATAATAGATACATAGACCAGTGGAACAGAATAGAGAGCCATTATTAAACCTCTGCATATATGGTCAGCTAATATTCAACAAGAGAGCCAAGAACACCCAGGGGGGACAGGATAGTCCCTTCAACAAAGGATGTTGGGAAATCTGGATAAGCAAATGAAGAACATGGAATTGAACATTTATCTTACACCACTCACCAAAATTTGCTTGAAATGAATCAGAATTCAACATGAGACCTGATACTATAAAACTCCTAGAAGAAAATGTAGGAAACTCTTCTCTCATTGTCTGAGCAATGATTTCTTTGGATATAACACCAAAAATACAAATGAGAAAAGAAAAATCAATAATTACTACATCAAACTTAAAAACTTCTGCACAGCCAAAAAAATAAAAATAGAAATAAAAAGTGAACAAAATGAAAAGGTTACCTATGGAATGGGAAAAAGGGTTTGCAAACACTATTGAACAAGTGGTTACTATCCACAACATATAAGGATCTCATACAGCTCAATGGCAACAAAAGCAAACAATCCAATTTTAAAAAGGCTGAACAATTAAATAGACTTTTTCCGAAGAAAGCATCCAAATGGTCAACAGGTACATTGAAAGATGCTGAAAACCACTGATCATCAGAAAAATATGAAGCAAAACTACAACAAAATATCATCTGACGCCTGCTTGAATGGCTGTCAGTGAGAAGACACGAGATAACAAGTGCTGGTGAGGACTTGAAGAAACGGGTACACTTGTACACATACTGGTATGCACCATTGGTGGGAATGCAAAGTGTTCCAGCCAATACGGAAAACAATATGGAGATTCCTCAAAAAATTAAAAGTCTACCATATGATCCAGCAATTCCACTCCCAGGCATATAGCCAAAGGAAAAGAAAACATGATTTTGAAAAGATATCTCTACTCCCATGTTTATTGTGGCATTATTCACAATAGCCAAGATATGGAAACAACCTAAGTGCCCATCAATGAAGTAATGGATAAATAAAATGTCATATGTATGTATGTATGTGTGTGTGTATGTGTCTATCCATCCATCCATCCATCCATCCACTATTATTTAGCCATGAGAAAGGAGGACATCTTGCCATTCATGAAAATATGGATGGACCTGAGCACATTATGCCAAGTGAGATAAGTCAGACAGAGAAAGACAAGTACTATATGATATCACTTACATGTGAAATCGATAAAAGCCAAACTCATAAAAACAGAGAGCAAAATGGTGGTTACCAGGGGACTAGAGGTAGGGGAACAGGACAGAAGTTGTTTAAAGGTACAAACTTACAATGAATGAGTAGGAAGTCCTAGAAATCTAATGCACAGTATAGTGAATATAGATAATACTGTATTATAGTAATCAAACTTGCTAAAATTAGAAATGAATTATTCTAAGCACTAAAAAGTATAATTATGTGATAGAGATGCTAATAATTATTACAGCTATGATCATATTACAACATATACATGTAACATATCAACATTGTGTATTTGAGTCTTTGTTTATATAATCATATACTAGGATAATGAAAAGATCACTTCAGGGCAAATAATTTTATTCCATAGCTTAAAATACTTGCATATTTTTCTATGATCTTTGAGGTAAAGTCCAAACTCCCTGGTGTGGCTCCTTAGATCTTTCATGATCCAACACTTTTCATTCTGCCCAGTGTCATTCCTCACTACTTCTCTCAACCGGTTTTAAGCTTGTGGTTTTCCATGCTTGGCACTCTTATCAGCTCAATGCCTAGTTTCCACTGCTCTCACTCCCCAGAATATCCTTTCTTCATATGTTATTCTGGCTAAGCCATATTTGACTTTTAAGACTTGAGTCACATGAGAACTCCTCCTGGAAGCCTTTCCCTCCCTGCACACTTCTACTGCAGGGCTGTGTTACGTAAAGTTTGTCTGAGCTCCCATGTGCCCCACATAGACCTGATCATTGTATATATTTCACCATAGGGAATAATTTCCTTCTAATCTTTTGTCTTTATCTTGAGAACATGGATTACTCATTTTTTTTTTAATATTCAGAGCATTGGTCAGAACCTAGTAGGTATCATTAAATATTTGTTGAACAGGTGGACCTGAAAATCACACAATTCATAGCTTATGGAAGGAAACATCTCTACAAACTCTTCTTCAATAAAATGAGATGTTCCTCTGTACTATCTCCCTACCTCCAATGTTTAGTGCAGAGGCTTGAATAAGAGAGAAGATTTAATCAGTGTTGATGTCTTCATTGAAATGTGCATTTAAGAGTGGTTGCCTTTAATACTTCTTTTCATTTTAAAGCCAAAGACTTTAGTTCTAGTTTTGGTTCTGTTAATCTTGTTAACTTCAATAATCACTTTTTCCTCTCTTGAACTCACTTGCTGAATCTAAATAATGGGAATGATAAAACTTATCACATAGGATTATTTTGAGGATTAAATGATATCTAGATCAGTAACTGTTGCATTTGGAATTGTCCAGCAGGGTTTTTGCAAAGGGTGATACACTTATCCACAGGTATTTAGGTCCCGTTAACTTGGAGACACTATTTCAAAAAGGTTTCATAGATTATGGAACAGTTTAAGGTCCATGGCTGATACTCTTGAAAAACAAAGAAATAAACAAACAAACCAGAACAGTTATGGCACAGCAGGGAGTGGCCATATGTTTTCCCCCTCCTCTTTCTTTCTTCTGAAACTTCTGTTCTCATTTGGCTGAGGTCATCAAATAAAATTAATTTGTTCATCTCACCCTGTTGACATCTGTCTCTGTCAATGCAAGCCACAGGCAGTTTGGGTACAAATCAGTACAAGTGTCAGCCTTCTCCTGACGAAGCCCAGAGAATATTCCTAGATTAGGAGGGGAATTTGGAGGATGAGATCAAAGTAATTTCATGGTGTCGTTGGGAATATCTTGAGTGCACTAAATTTTAAAATATGGGCAAGGACTGCCTCTAGATTTTATGATAGGTGTCAACTTTCTCGTTTGCAAATAGTAATAAAAAACAAAATTAAACAATTGCTTTGATTCTTTTCTTAGTTAAAGTGGAAAAAGTTGGATAAGAAAATAATAATAGCTATTGCATTTTAAATGCACATAGTCTTTTTCTCAGTGAAAGTTACTATTTATTATTTCATTTGATCCTCACAGCAACTTCTTAGGGGTAGACAGGGCAACTATTTCTACCTTGTTTTATAGCCAAGGAAAGAAATTTTCAAGTCCAAACTTCCAGCCAAGATGGAGGCATAGGTAGACACACTGTGCCTCCTCGCACAACCAAAATAAGGAGAACAACAATTTAGAAACAAATTAACAACCAGAACTGACAGAAAATTGAACTGTATAGAAGTTTGACAACCAAGGAGTTAAAATAGTCACATTCATCCAGACCAGTAGGAGGGGTGGAGACGGGCAGCCAAGAGGAGAGGGGTCGTGGCACAAAAAGTGGTGGCACTGGGCATGTAAGGCATCCCAGGCACACAAGACTGCAGCAGGCAGACCCTGGGTGTGCAGGCAGTGGCTGGCAGACACTGGGCGTGGGGTGGCAACGGGCAGACCCAGCAAGGCAGCAATTGTGAAGCAAGGCACTGCACGCAAAGCGGCTGGCTGACCAGGCAATCTCACATTTGTGTGCAGATAAAACAAGCGAAACTGGGGAGCAAAACAGACTGTGCAACCCAGGATCCCAGCACCAGGAAATAGAGTTTCGGGGCACTGATTGAAAACACCTGTGGGGGTTGAGGTGCAGGGAGAGACTCCCAGCCTCACAGGAGAGTTCGTTGGAGAGACCCATGGGATCCTAGAAGGTGCACAAGCCCACCCATATGGGAATTAGCACCAGAAAGGCCCAATTTGCTTGGGGGAAGTGGTGGAAGGGACTGACATCTGACAGAGAGTGGAGCAAGTGCCACTGTTCCCTCTCAGACCCCGCCCCCATATACAGCATCGCAACCCAGGGACTGGGGTGCCCTGCCCTGGTGAACACCTAAGGCTCTGCCCCCATAGGTAACAGGTGTGACAAGATAAAAAAAAAATAGCCCAAATGGAAGAACAGATCAAAGCTCCACAGCAAATACAACTAAGCGACCAAGAGATAGGCAACCTATCAGATGCACAGTTCAAAGCACCGGTGATCAGGATGCTCACAGAATTGGTTGAATCTGGTCGCAAATGAGATGAAAAAATGAAGGCTATACTAAGTGAAATGAAGGAAAATGCACAGGGAACCAATA